>CM061919.1:82381930-82414137 GCA_031002005.1 Vandiemenella viatica | reverse complement strand
GGGGAAAGGAATTCGACCAAAGCCTTTGAAGGAATCATCCGGAACTCACCGGGATGATTTGGTGAAACAGCGGAAAACGCAAATCTGGATGACCGGACGGGGATTCGAACCGGCGTTTCTCTGGAATGCGAGGCCATAGCTCTTCCACTCACCCACCACGCTGAATCTCTGCTTGTCATCCTCAAGAACATTCTGGTGTATTTATAAAAACTTCTCGGGTTTCAAGCCGCGTCAAAATTGAGCCGTCTTGAAAACCGAGAAGTTTTTATAAAGCATTGCCGCCGCGAAAACGTACATATTCTTGTGTATGTCTGCAGTTTTTTTTTTTTTTTTCATCGGTTCTCCAAATTATTCTAGGGAATGTTGTTATGAGTCTTAATATATGCAGTATCCGTTTTCTTTACTCTAGTTTGTCAAAAATTCTCCTCTTTTTATTAACAAGTCCAAAAGCTTCGAATTTTATGACCTCGCCTTCACCTATAAATTAACTTTACAAGTCAACGTAAGCTTAGTCGCCAAGGTTGCTGAACCACTGCAACAGTGCCTGATGCTCGTCACGGGGATGACTCGAGCCTAGATAGTGGAGTAAACATTCATTATTCGGTCCTTGACCAGCATCTTAGTTGGGGCAACCTAATCACCATACTGTTTACCAGACGTCTTGGCTCAGTCCCAAACCTCTTCGCATTGCACATTGGCTGTGGCATGCCACATTACTGGTGGTCGGAAAAATAAACAAAACTATAAGAAAGTGTAATTTTGTCGATAAACCATACCGCAAAACTCTTTACGTTTTTTAACCGACTTCAAAAAAGGAGGAGGTTCTCAATTCTTCTGAATTTTTTTTTTTTTTTGATGTATGTTCAGCGATATCTTCGCCAATTTTGAACCGATTTAAATGAAATTTTTATAGTGGATAGAGTATACCTCCAAAGTGGTCCCATATGAATTTCATTGAGAAACCACCCCTTCTACCCCTTTACACCCTTAACTTTTATACAAACCCACACTTTTTATCCGATTTTGATGGAACTTTGGAAATGTATATTAAAAAACAAACAGAAAAATACTGTCAACTTTTGGTTTAAAAAAACCGAACCCCTCTCCCCCTATCCACCCCTTAATTTTTGCCAATGTTCTTTATACAAAGCTAAAGTCGACACCATTTAACTGATCTCCATTAAAGTTGGCATGTACATGTAATTTTTCATGGAAAAGGTTCTGACCCAAAAAAATAAAACAACACCCCTCTCTCCCTTTACACCCCTTAATTATTATACAAACCCACATTTTTATCCGATTTCAATGGAACTTTGGACATGTATAGTTAAAAATAAAGAGAAAAATGCTGTCAACATTTGGTTTGAAAAAACTGAGCCCCTCTCACCCTATCCACCCCTTAATTTTTGCCAATGTTCTTTATACAAAACTATAGTCGACATCATTTAACTGATCTCCATTAAAGTTGTCATATACATGTAATATTTCATGGAGAAGATTTCTGACCAAAAAATAAATAAAAGCCACCCCATGTCCCCCTTTACACCCCTTAATTTTATAGAAACCTATATTTCATATCTGATTTTGATTGAACTTTGTCAATGTATACTTTCAAACAAACAGAAAAATCTTGTCAACATTTGGTCTGCCAAAGCTCAACCCCTCTCTTTCCTACCAACCCCTTAATTTTTGTCAATGTTTTTCTTATTATATAAAAAGCTATAGTCGCCACCATTTGACCTATTATCATGAAAGTTGGCGCTTATATGTATTTTTTCACGAGGAAGGTTTCTGACCAAAAAATATAAAAACCACCCCCAATCCTCATTAAACCGTTTAATTTTTATACAAACCCACAGTTTTTATCCAGTTTAGATAGAACTTAGCAAACTTTTACTCTTAAACAAAGAGAAACATAATTTCAGCTTTTGGTTTGCAAAAACTGAACCCCTTCCCCCATTTCCGTCCCTTCACTTTGTCAATTTCTTTTGATAAGCTATAGTTGACACCATTTGACCGATCTTTATGAAAGTTGACACATATATGTATTTTTTTATGGAGAAGATTTGTGACCAAAAATGAAATAAACTACCCTAGCTCCCCGTTTACATCCCTTAATGTTTGTACAAACCCATATTTTAATCCGATTTCGGTGGAACTTAGCATGTGTATACTTTAAAGCAAATAGAAAAAGAAACATACTACTCACATACTTTGACAAAAACACAAACCCTATTCCCCTTTCTACCCCTTTAATTACTGTTAATGTTCACTATATAAAGCTACCATTTCTACCTGATTTTGAAGGAAGTATGCACATGTATACTTCAAAACAAACAGAAAAATACTGTCTGCATTTGGTTTAGAGAAGCCAAACCTCTCTCCCCCTTTCCACCCCTTTAATCTACACAAAGCACAGTTTCTATCTGATTCTGAAGAAAATTTGCACACGTATACTTTAAAAAATACATAACAATTGTGTTTAAATTAGGTTGAAGAAGCACAACCCCTCTTCCCTTATACCCCCACCCCTCCTAATTTCCAATGTTCTTTATAGATACCTACCGTTTTTATCAGATTTCGATGGAACACTGCAAATGTATACTTAAGAACAAAGAGAAACATTCTGTTTACAAAACCCAACCGCTCACTTCCCTTACACCATTTGATTTTTATAAATGTTCTTTACACAAAGCTACAGTTTTTATCTGGTTTCGATGGAACTTTGCACATGTATACTTTAAAACAAAGAGAAAAATGCTGTCCACACTACCTTAGCAAAAATCAAACTACTCTTCACCTCCGCACCCCTAATTATTTTTTTATACACACCTAAAACTTTTATGTGATATCAATAGAAATTTACAAATGTATACTTTAAATAAATCAGAAAAGACAGTCTACATTTGATATACAAAAGCCCAATCCTCTTCTCCTTTACCCCCATCGTTTATAATTTCCAATGTTCTATACAAAATCCACAGTTTTAAGTACCGTCAAAAGCTATTTTTAAGTCATTGCAGAATATTTGTAAAATGTATGTATCCTAATGTCTCAACATGTACTTCAGATTTCAACTTGGACCCCAAGCTTTTACGCTGTGAAAACCAATTAAATATCTATATTTTCTGTGTGATGCTGGAAACGAACAGATAGATTCCAGAGACAGATTTGTGTATGTAGTATGTATTAATGTCCAGATGTTATACGTTTCGATTATCGAGCAGCTGCTTTAGCAGATGTTATGATTAGAACGAAACACAGCCTGGATCAAAATGGAAACTAACATTCCTTAACACAGCATCCAATTCTCCCCATTCTGAAAGTTGTTGTAAAGACAGATTTTTTAAAAAAAAAAAAAATATTTCGCTTTAACCACTGAACTACCAGGAAGTTCACAAAATGAGAACTGCTGCGGCATATTTAAATACAAATTAACTATAATACCACTAAAAATTTAAAAATAAAATAATTGTTTAAAAAACATAAAAACCGCCTTCAAAAAATGGTACTAAAAATTTTAAAATAACTTTATACAATGCTTAGAAGAAAGTAAATCTAAATGGACAATATTTTACATTACTGTTATTGAAATTTTTACATTAATTAGTTATTTTTGGAGTCGGTGCCAGCCAAAACAAGAAAAATAAAAAGATAAAAACAATAATAAATAAGAATTATACATAAAAACTCATGTTACTACTTACCTACAATTAATTCTAGAAACATTTTTCAACAAAACTGAAACATTTAGATGATACACCGATATTATACTAACTATAAAGTATTTACTGCATGATGCAGCCTACCAACTGACACTATAGCGCCAGAGATATGCCTGGATGACTAATGAGGCCGAGCCACAGATAACATGCCATTAATTTGTTGCCCTAAGCTGTCTCCCGCAATAAAACTATCTTCCTCACGACATGCTGTAAAATATTTGGAATTTTTGTTCGTACTCTCGGTTCGCCTCGAACACCAAATAAAGTTCAGTAATTCGATCTGCGCGATCTGACAGCTGGCACCGACTCCAAAAATGCCTAATTAATGTAAAAATTTCAATAACAGTAATGTAAAATATTGTCCATTTAGATTTACTTTCTTCTAAGCATTGTATAAAGTTATTTTAAAATTTTTAGTACCATTTTTTTGAAGGCGGTTTTTATGTTTTTTAAACAATTATTTTATAACTTTATCATCATATGTATATCATCCATCCAACTTTATTTGCTTCTCCCAGTTTATACGGTCACTAATGCATGATATCTTTTTTTTTTAACTGCTTTACGTCTCTTTTTAACATCGAGGTCTTTAGAGACGGGAAGGATGGGGGCAAGGATGGGGGCAAGGAATGGGAAGGAATTCGGCCATGGCCTTTTTGAAGGAAGCATCCCGGCATTTGCCTGGAGTAATTTGGGGAAACCATGGAAAACCCAAATCTGGATGCCCGGACGGGGATTCGAATCGCCGTCCTCCCGAATGCGAGGCCAGAACGCTAGCCGTTACACCGCCCCGCTCGGTTGCATGATATCGCGACAGCATAAGATGCATAAAATACTTAATTAAAAACTGTCATGCGCAGGGCCGGATTTTATTTTCCATATGTTTGGATACGCTTATAATCGCTGCAATGCTAACAGTTGAATAAATGTATTATTCCTGTAAATTTCATGCTTTTATGCTTAGCTGGGGATGGCACTCGACACCCAATACTCTTACGCATGATGCATCTGTTTACGCTGGTAGATTCTTTATAAAGCAGTGAACGAGCGTAGTGGATGACCGGTAAAGCTCTGGGATTACACGGGTTCGAATACCCCTCAATCCATCCAGTTTTCCATGGTTTCCCCAAGTCACTCGAGGTGAATGCTGGGATGGTTTCTTCCAAAGGCAATAGCCGAATTCATTCCCGTTCCATGCCCCACGTCTTCTTTCGCCCCTGATAACAACGAGGTAAAAAAAAAAAAAAGAACTGATACCACAGTCAGAGAGTTTATCCACGAAAATTCCAAAATTTTGTTTGTATCTCGAATATTTGTTCAGTACTTACATGTTTGTTTGTAAGTCTAACAGTAAATCTTACAATTCCTTCAACTTATGTTGTACTTCATATTGCACTGTTTGCTCAAGTATTCAAACAAATGTCTAAATCGAAGTATTGTCAAGGGAATGAAGTAGGAATTTAACTACCTGAATCTGTCTAAGTGCGAAGTATTCTACACCTGGCCATGGATTTAAATCCAGTAATACAATTCCTGTGCTACTCGCAGACATACCTGTTTATAACCATTAAACAGATACCTCCTGAACTACTAGTTATACCAGTGCCTGAGGGTTCAGTTGTTAAAGCGTCTTACTTGTGATCGAAAGGTCCCAGTTCGAGTCCCGAGATTTTCAAAGGCCCTTAAACGATCTTCATCTCTAGAACAGCTTGCTGTGTATTGTGAAGTAAGCCAGAACGCTTGCATGGTTCGGATTCCACGTTAAACTGTAGATCCCTTGTACCCGATAGGCTTACCTGGTTAGGTTAAGGCAACTAAGATGGGGCCGGATTGGGTGCCAATAACAATTCCTGTCACCAAGTCATTACGACCACACAATCATTTACATTTTATATTACTGTTCCAGGAACCTCTGCCTACTTAATCACACATCGATCAAACATTATTAAAATAAGAAAATAAATATACATATACAAACACCACAGATACAACACAGCATGAAAGAATACTTTCGTAGACGGAGGAACGTTACCTCTTGACTGTGAGCTATTGCATTCCCATTATCTCGACTGCTCATAATTTTGTTATTTAAGGGTTGAAATTCGAAAAATTCCTGTCTTAATTAATGATATCACTAATGCGAAGAACTTAATTTTTAAAATTATACAAATATGTATTTGGTTGTCTGAAATAATAATTCCGATGAATCAATTTTCATTTAAATTTACTATCCTATGGTGCTCTACAATAACATTAATACACAATAAGACATCGTCTCGATCCAAAGATACTAAGTACAACGATACACAAATGTCCCAGCGATTAAACTACTGACTGACAACTCAACTTTCAACTAACTATCAACTAACTGTCAACTAAAACTCTGCCGCTTGTTTATATAAACGTTACAAAAAACTCCATATCATCACAGAGAAAGCCGACGTATGTTACTCTAACAACGACAGAATTAATACAAAATCATACGCGATCAGCATAAAACACACAAAAGTAAAAATTAAAGAAATTTACTGGTATTTACACACAAAAATATCTACATAAATCAGTCAAACCACTCAGAATTATCCTCTAAACATCGTGGCTCACTTCAACACTTACAATTACAAACTTTTAACTAACATTTCATGCATAATACTGCCTTTGAACATATTACATATGATTTACATAGTTTCTCTCCATAAAACCATGTTCACTTACACAAATTCACAATTAATTACACGAAAACTATGCAAAACCATAATTAATCGATTCCCAGCTTTATACACATAATTTTTAAAATAACACTTCATTAGTTTTGGTCTGAGCGCCTTTATAATACTTTATTAATTGTTTTGGCTAAGCATGAAGCAAAAAAGTTGACTCATCACAAAAAAAAAGCCTTCTAAGAATACACGATACACATGTACAAACAGCACAGATAGAATACACTTCCCAACATGAAAGATCACTTGCATATACGGATGAATGCAAGTGACTACGCTACCTGTGTATCCACTGTACATCTGTACAGAGTTCATTTTATTTCTTTTCATCACCGATGTTTTGAGTGATTTCTTGACGTGCCAACACTCCATCACATTCCAGTAAGCAATTTGCGAGGGTGTACTACGGAAGATTTGCGAATGTAATAAAGAGAAGTGAGCGCATGAGTAGGCCGAGGCCCGGCTTGGTCACGCGTTCTCATGTTGTGGATTCTCGCGATAACTCAACGGCCACATCACGCGACGCCCAGAGGGTGTTATTTGTGAGGGTGTTGCTACCACGCACCACGCTCCCGAATTAATCTGCCGACACATTATGCACGACGGCTTTATGTCGGGTGTTCATAATTCGCCCGCCGTGTACACAGACGAAGGCGCTAGTCCTAAATCAGGGACCGGCGGTCGGGCGATATATCAGCGGCAGGTAGCGGCTCGGTCGATATGAGCCGTGCGTGTTGTCGTAGCTCTCGGCCCGAGAACCAAGGAACCAGTTCCCAAGTCTCTCAGATACCGGGCTGAACGTGTGAAACTGAGTCGGTCTGCTGGCTCAGAGGTTAGGGAGCGATCAAGGAGAAGGGGTGAGGATCTGGTAGAGAGCTACGCTTGCCTACATCAAACGGAAGAAGTTGCCCAAGTCAAGCTACGTAGCTTTTCATTCATTTTATTTCTCACAGTTAATCACAGTTAAAGTAGGGTTCACAATACAACAACAGCACGTCGATATTTATTTCCGTCTATTAATTATCTCTGTATTTTAGACACGTTATATACTGACACTGCAGTTGATGCGTGTGATTTGAAGTCATAGCGTTAGGGTCGTACAGGACAGGCGCAATTGAACTAACCGACAGGCGATGGGACATAGCGCGCTAAAAAACTTTAAGATCGTGATACCTAGACAAAACTTCGCTACAAATAGCACAAGTGATTTTCCACGCCAGTCATGATTAGTATTGCTTTGGATTCTGAAAAAAAAATCTGTTTTGATTGCGATCGCCCGCGTTTCACCACACCATTCGTTGGTTCTGTCAAGTGATTTTCTGTACATTTTTAATTATCGTGTTCACTGAAGTGTTATTACAGCTTCAAAGTGTGGTATGAAATGACGCTGTACAATAAACGTCACTAGGTTTATCGAAAATGATTTCTCCAGTGAGTTTTCCAAATCCAAAACTGCGTCAATGAGATATGGAAATATTTTAAGCGTGAGAAAGAATCATTTTCTGGTGATGTAGAAAACAAAATATATGCATCTTTTATTAGTTTTTTTAGGTTGTTTTTTGTTTTTACGCGGCAGGTATAGTTTATTATATGTTATCAATTAATAAACAATGAAGATTGAGATTAGAATGTTTTTAGTAACATCTCAAAAAGAACCTGAGAAAATGGTTTTCCCACTAAAAATTTTCAGCTGTGGTTAGTGTTACCAATTAATTCAGAATTTTTCTTGATTAGACGTAAACCAATAAAAAATCGTTATATGATATACACTCCTGGAAATTGAAATAAGAACACCGTGAATTCATTGTCCCAGGAATGGGAAACTTTATATACACATTCCTGGGGTCAGATACAACACATGATCGCACAGTCAGAACCATAGGCACATAGACACAGGCAACAGAGCATGGTGTACGGCCAGTGTAGGAGATCGCTCCCCACACCATGATGCCGGGTGTTGGCCCTGTGTGCCTCGGTCGTATGCAGTCCTGATTGTGGCGCTCACCTGCACGGCGCCAAACACGCATACGACCATCATTGGCACCAAGGCAGAAGCGACTCTCATCACTGAAGACGACACGTCTCCATTCGTCCCTCCATACACGCCTGTCGCGACACCACTGGAGGCGGGCTGCACGATGTTGGGACGTGAGCGGAAGACGACCTAACGGTGCGCGAGACCGTAGCCCAGCTTCATGGAGACGGTTGCGAATGGTCCTCTCTGATACCCCAGGAGCAACAGTGTCCCTAATTTGCCGGGAAGTGGCGGTGCGGTCCCCTACGGCACTGCGTAGGATTAGACGGTCTTGGCGTGCGTCGCTGCTGTCCGGACCCAGGTCGACGGGCACGTGCACCTTCCGCCGACCACTGGCGACAACATCGATGTACTGTGGAGACCTCGCGTCCCACATGTTGAGCAATTCGGCGGTACGTCCACCCGGCCTCCCGCATGCCCACTATACGCCCTCGCTCAAAGTCCGTCAACTGCACATACGGTTCACGTACACGCTGTCGCGGCATGCTACCAGTGTTAAAGACTGAGATGGAGCTCCGTATGCCACGGCAAACTGGCTGACACTGACTGCGGCGGTGCCCAACCACTGCGCAGCTAGCGCCCTTCGACGGCCAACACTGCTGTTCCTGGTGTGTCCGCTGTGCCGTGCGTTTGATCATTGCTTGTACAGCCGTGTCCGGAGCAAGTATGGTGGGTCTTACACACCGGCGTCAATGTGTTCTTATTTCGATTTCCAGGAGTGTATGTAAAGCTGTTCCGTGATTCGGATTCCACTTTCAACTGCAGGCGCATCAAAGACAGACTTGGAATATGAACAAATTCAAATACTGTCACCAGACTGTAGGACCACACGGGTATATCGTTTTACCCCTAACTGGGTAATAGGAGGTACAAAGGATCAAATGCCATCTCTGATGTAACGGATATTTAGATTCTGGAATTTAGGTGGTCGTTTGCAATATACCCATATACCCATATGCTGCGATGTTTTACGCTTCCACCTTAGGTTAGATAGTACTTACTGACAACAAATCAGTCGATAGCATGAACTACTTGAATTTAAAAAAAAATACATTACTATCGAGCTGATGCGTGACTGGTTAACACGCACCCCGGCATGTAGAAAGACCTGTCCAGCCACCCAATTTCTAGTTTTCCACCGTTTTCCGTGGCCTAATTCGTTCCTGTTCCTGTTCCTTGCCCTCTAACCTACTTGACACGAGAGGTGTGATGAGAGAGAGAAGGGGTTGTACTGGTGCCTATATTAGTTCTTTGTTACTTCGTGAAGTCAGTGATTGGAATGCTCACAGGACAGATCAGTTTTGGTACAAATCACCTCCTACCATCCGCAAGTTTTCTCATTTACTGAATACAGATGTCTTATTTTTTTTTTTCAAGCAGTAAGTTGGTGGATGGTTTTCTTGGGAAAATTTGAAACCGGGGCGGTTTCCCTTTACCTTCCCCAGTGGTGGGAAATGTGTTTACGAACCTATTGATTTTGTATTGATAGCTGCAATGCGCGTAAGTTCAGTATAGTATGTTGTGAATGAATGGATGATTTATCTTCTGTTACAGAATATCCCAGCACCTGAACCGATATTTCCAGTGATTCAAAGTCTGGTTTGATAAAACAACTCGAATTTTTTTCGGGATATGGGGGTAATTGTTGTTACTAAAACTTATTAAGCCACGTGGATGTTGGTTGTTTGTTTAAATTAACAATGAGATATCCTGTATTTGATAGGTGTTAGTTATTTTTTTATATTAGCAATTAGAATAACGTGACAGCATATACGTAAGTAGTTTTTATAAACGTGTATGTACCCAAATACACATACATACATTACACACACACACACACACACACACACACACACGTATATATATATATATATATATATATATATATAAACGCACAGGCATATACGTACATACGGGCATACATACATAAGCACGTACATATGTACACACATACATAAGTACACACATACATATGTACATGTATGTGTATACACATACATAAATACATAAACTTTCATACACCTTTGCATTCATAAATACTACTAGTTATCAAACTTTTTCTGATTTGTTCTTTCGTTGTATATGGGTACACATATACACACACAGGCATATTTAATTAGATGATAGTTGGTAATTAAGTCTTATTTACATATACAATTGCAGATGCCTACATTAACATAAGCATTCAATTCTTCATACGTAGTGGTACATGCAGTTAAATACAAAACTATCCAACAGGTCAGTCACCATCAACAGAGTTTGGATTTAACCCAGATCTTTGGTGCACTATCTGACGACAGGGCACAATCACTTGTCTTACGCTATTTGCCAAGTCCTGATGATGAAAATTTCCTTCACAACAAGCTAGCACAGTATCAGGCGCCGACCACCAATACAGTGCAGCAACCAGCTGAGCAATTGAGACGGGTTTGAGTAGATGTGGATAACAGCGGTATGTAATCCATGTGATGAAGCGACAATCTTTCTCCCAGCTTTAACCATCTTCGGTATTCAGAGGAGCTGCCCACGAACTCCTTGCAGCTACCGGAGCAGCTCGAGTGGGCATTTACGCAGCCACGTGTCGGCCGGTGCGGGATATGATGGTCCGCATTGTTGGCACGCCTGACCGCGCTGATGACTCGGCTCTAATGGACCGTGGGCTATCAAAGGGCGCTGATACACCGCCACGCTACCGGGGAAATAAAAGGAAGCTCGCGGCCAAACGCCCATTGTGGGGCAAAGTTGCAGAGTAAGAGCGCAGCTATTACCGGCTGTGGGGCGTTTGGACAAATTATGCACGCCGCGCCGACCCGCTGCGCCCGCCAGCCTGTCAGCAGCCGCACAGTGCTCGCTAAACACCGCAGAAACTCGACGGTTTTTGTACCCTTTTGCTGTGTCCGCTAGCCTCTGGGAGCGGATCCCAGCGGCGGGGCTGAATGGAGCCGTGAAATTGCCGGGTCGCTGCCCCTGTCTGTCACTCGAATGTAAACAGTGTGAAGCAGCTCCTCCCGGGGTTACTACTGTGCTGCGCTCCTGGTCTTCAGCTAATAGAGAGCACTCTGTCACATTAATCTACATCTCTTCGCATCGGAGCTTAATGTAAACGTCTTTCGACTTCCGCCGTATAATCACCAAGCCGGATGGGAAGCACTGGGTGAGTGGTTAACGTTCCGGCAGGACGGTGGTTTGAATCCCCGTCCGGGCATCCAGGTTTGGATTTTCTACGGTTTCTTCAAATTACTCCAGGTAAATTCCGGTATGCTTCCTTCAAAAGGCCATAACTGAATTCCTTCCCGTTCCTTGTCTCCAGTCCTTTCCCGCCTCTAATGATATAGACGTCGACGAGGTGTGAAGCCATAAAAAAATGCTGTTTGGAAGCAATATTTTGGAGGATACGCGTTCGACTCCAGTTCCTACCATTCAAGCTTCAAGAAATCATTCAATAAAATGACTCGTTCTTTAAATCCAGGGCCATCTTCGTTCCCGTTCTTTATCAACAATCCTATACAACATTTTAACTAAATTTATTTTTTTACACCATTTAAAAATAACTGAAATTTCCTGTTTTGTTTTTAGCATAAAAACTTTTATTTTTATTTCAATTAATAAATTTTTATCACTAATTGGCCAGCCACAAATTACGCCAAAAGTTAAGGGTGGGGAGCGGTGGGGGGGGGGGGGAAGGACCACAAAGTATTACATGATGTGGCAAAGTGGATGGGACGGAATCATAAATTTTTGAACTACAAATCTGTTGCAGAAAAACAGCAGAGCCTAAAAAATCGATGTCATCATCAGAGCTTCGCTGGAGGGGTAGGAGGGTGGTAGTGTACAATTCCTAATGACCAGATTGTGCACCATAATCCTGAGTTAGATCCCATACCTCTCACCAGTGTGTATGGAGTGAGGACATTCGACGCTGTCGATGGTGATTCGCCTCTCGGATGGGAACGTTAAGCTCCCTTTTTGTGTTTCGGAAGATTATACCTGAATTGGCCGGCATCTGGTTTTACCCACTCCCCTCTCATCTCCCATTTCATACAACACTCTATTCATAATACAAACATTACCACAGTCATTCACACTTAAAATAACACATACTATCATACACTGAGGTAATCAATGGGAAATCACCCCACTTCATCTTACAAACTGAATACCCCTGCAAGGGATTTAGACTCCATGGTAACTGTCATCGCTCGAGAATGGCTGTAACATCATAAGAAGGTGCTTTTTTAAATAAATCTGTGTTCGAGAGATCATAATTAAGCTGTCTTAAATATTATTGCGTTTGGAAGATTACGTTCCTAGGCACTATTTCTTTCGCTGAGAAGAGTAGAACTTGAGTTAATAAAGAAAAAGTGCGTAACCTGAATAAAACCGCTTGGATCCAGCTTGTAAAATAGTCTAAAATAATAAAACAATAAAAATTATTATGTTTTAATCAAGTTCAAAATTTAAAATTGCACAATTAGTTCTATCAAAATATTTGAGGGGGGTCAAAAACTAGAAATTTGTTTGAAATACATTTTTAGTGGCTCCTTAGGACTTAATGGTTAGTCTACGTGGGTATTATTAGAGCCTTATATGGATAGGGTCGAAGTAGGGACCATACAATCATGCATCTGGATTAATATCTGAAAACCAAGCAAAGCCGAAATACGGAAGTTCTTAAAGGTTACTGAACCAAGGATAATACTGGACGTATCTACATCAAAATCAATGTTGAAGATGGTGTAATATTTCTAGCCAGTAATACATTGAATGAGTGAAACGTACAAATGCATAAACTGAGCAACAATTGTGATAATGTAGATTGTATCATCGTACATTTATATATACGCACGGGTATACACAGAAATTTGGTTTTTAAGATTGGCGATCCAATCACTTTTTTTTTTTTTGCAGTTATTCTCAGGAGGTGTCGTCCTGTTTGTTTCAACAAATTACCATGTTTTGCTTTCTACCACACCGTTTCGACCACCCTTTCACTGTCAGCTTCAGGTGAAAGCGATCTGCATCTCCTATCAGCTTGCTAATGTAGCTGGCAGATTGTTGAAATACGTAGCAGCTTTAATCCGAGGAAAAACCACAGCTGAATCAGTAGAAATATCGTGCTTCAAAAACAAAATTCTGCGGTGTTCTCGAGAAGTCAGGAAAAATTATTTGGCGATAGTGTGTTTTAGTAAACATCATCTAGGAAGACTGACTGGAGATTGATAGGTATCCGGTTCGAATCCCTGTCTCAGCGGGGATTTTCAAAGGCCTTTAATCCGACCTTCAACTCTGGCACAACTTGCGATGTAATGTGGAGTACGCCAGAACGCTTCCGTGGTTCGGATATCATATTAAACTGTAGGTCCACTTTACCCGGTAGGATTACAGGTTAGCCACGAGCAGCAACGACGGGCGCTGACTGCGCTGACTGCGCAGCCGCTAAAAAACTGTCACCAGGACACATGAGCCATCAAATAATACGTAGTATACATGATACGTTTTTAATGTGAGTGGTAGAAAGGAAGGTTGGGTACTACTATGAAATTGTCTTGAACCCAATTACGGTTCCTGATCTGGAAATCAGTTGGAATTTTAGTAGCTACAGGAATCTGAAGAATTGATGTAGGAAGAATTCTGTGTGTCTCTGTGCAGTTGATGGATTTGAGCGAAGCCCGGTGAATTAGTAAAACTGGATTTCTGCGAGAGACCGAATGTGGTCCGCCAATAATTTGCGAGCGTGTTCTCTTTGAAGCGGCCGCCGTGCCGACTATGAACGGAGATGGTAGCCTTGGCGCTATTGTCGCCATCTATTCAGATGCCTGTGTCCAGAAGTGCTCAGCCGAATATGGAGAGTAGAATTAGCCCTGCGGCCTGCCGTATAAGCCGCACGCCCGACATACTTACTGCAATCTAATCTTCCGCGTCCTCATCAGAATGCAGTGCAGGGAGACAGTTAGAAGGTCTCTAAACCTTCCAGGCTGTCCGTCTACGCACAGCAGATCGGCGCTTAGATGGCTGTCTGTCATAAAATTAGAGGAAACAATTTACTATACAACCGCTTATTGATGCAGCAACTCGTTCGGATAAAATGTTGAGGAAAATGCTTGTTCGGTGGAGACTACCTCATCAATCCTTGGTGCTATTCGTAAGGAATATGTCAAGGAAGATCGTTCTATTACACTCCTGGAAATTGAAATAAGAACACATTGACGCCGGTGTGTAAGACCCACCATACTTGCTCCGGACACTACGAGAGGGCTGTACAAGCAATGATCAAACGCACGGCACAGCGGACACACCAGGAACAGCAGTGTTTGCCGTCGAAGGGCGCTAGCTGCGCAGCGGTTGGGCACCGCCGCAGTCAGTGTCAGCCAGTTTGCCGTGGCATACGGATCTCCATCTCAGTCTTTAACACTGGTAGCATGCCGCGACAGCGTGTACGTGAACCGTATGTGCAGTTGACGGACTTTGAGCGAAGGTGTATAGTGGGCATGCGGGAGGCCGGGTGGACGTACCGCCGAATTGCTCAACATGTGGGGCGCGAGGTCTCCACAGTACATCGATGTTGTCGCCAGTGGTCGGCGGAAGGTGCACGTGCCCGTCGACCTGGGTCCGGACAGCAGCGACGCACGGACGCACGCCAAGACCGTCGCATCCTACGCAGTGCCGTAGGGGACCGCACCGCCACTACCCGGCAAATTAGGGACACTGTTGCTCCTGGGGTATCAGAGAGGACTATTCGCAACCGTCTCCATGAAGCTGGGCTACGGTCCCGCGCACCGTTAGGTCGTCTTCCGCTCACGCCCCAACATCGTGCAGCCCGCCTCCAGTGGTGTCGCGACAGGCGTGTATGGAGGGACGAATGGAGACGTGTCGTCTTCAGTGATTAGAGTCGCTTCTGCCTTGGTGCCAATGATGGTCGTAAGCGTGTTTGGCGCCGTGCAGGTGAGCGCCACAATCAGGACTGCATACGACCGAGGCACACAGGGCCAACACCCGGAATAATGGTGCGGGGAGCGATCTCCTACACTGGCCGTACACCTCTGGTGATCGTCGAGGGGACACTGAACAGTGCACGGTACATTCAAACCGTCATCGAACCCATCGTTCTACCATTCCTAGACCGGCAAGGGAACATGCTGTTCCAACAGGACAATGCACGTCCACATGTATCCCGTGCCACCCAACGTGCTCTAGAAGGTGTAAGTCAACTACCCTGGCCAGCGAGATCTCCGGATCTGTCCCCCATTGAGCATGTTTGGGACTGGATGAAACGTCGTCTCACGCGGTCTGCACGTCCAGCACGAACGCTGGTCCAGCTGAGGCGCCAGGTGGAAATGGCTTGGCATGCCGTTCCACAGGACTACATCCAACACCTCTACGATCGTCTCCATGGGAGAATTGCAGCGTGCATTGCTGCGAAAGGAGGATATACACGGTACTAGTGCCGACATTGTGCATGCTCTGTTGCCTGTGTCTATGTGCCTATGGTTCTGTCTGTGTGATCATGTGTTGTATCTGACCCCAGGAATGTGTATTTAAAGTTTCCCATTCCTGGGAAAATGCATTCACGGTGTTCTTATTTCAATTTCCAGGAGTGTATTATGGTAACATTACATTGTATTTATTAATATGGGTACGGACTGAGCTGTGAGTATGAGCAGGCGTACGTGATATGTGAGACACGCTGGAGTTTACATACAAAGATAGCGCTCCAACAGGACACCTCAAGTGGATGACCATTGTTGTTGTCAACCAGTGGATTCTCAGTAAGGGGCCATCCATAAATTAAGTCACACATTAAGGGGGAGGTAGGGGGTTAACTAAGTGTGACAAGGGTGAGGAGAAGTCATTAGTTTTGTGACGTCACATACATAATTTGTATCACTTTTGACACGTGGCGGCAGTGCGAGAAACTCGCTATACCTTTGATGTTGTACGTAGGCCGCCTTTGACATACGCCGAAATGCCATACCGTTTTTGAGGCGTTGATAAAATATGACTTTCACATACTTATTTAAATAATCGTGTGGCATCTGTGAACTATATCTTTTATCATACAAAGCCACTAACCAACACGCTAGCAGTCACATTAGGGGCAACTAGAATTTGCCCCATCACGAAGATTTGTCCGCAAAGAATTCCAACTATACGTGGTAGGGAAGAACTTTGAATGATAAACGATGATTAAGATCATGAAGAAGATGTTGGCCCATTGAATGTTTATAACATTATCCAATTCGAGAATGAAGTGGCTGCTATGCCGGTTATGAAGTAAATAATATAAAGTTATGGATTCAAAGTCCATGGACACAAGAAAATTAAATTTTGAATCGTTCACTTGAATTGTTATGCTATGTCAATTTTCTAAAAAATGTTTGATTTACTGTTGATTTTATGAAAAAATATTTTAAATAGAATTGTATAAATTATTTTGTAAGTGTTGTCTTAATTTAATAATTTCTAAATTTTAAAATTGCAAAATATGTGACATCATGCCAGGGGAGGGGTCGCACAAATGTGACCTCATGTCACAAGGAAAAGGGAAAGCTCCAAAAATCATGAAATTCGTGTGAGGTAATTTGTGGATAAATGCAAAAGTTTCCATAGCGGTATAATGTCTGCAAAATTCACCGTAGCTAATTCTGATTTTGCGATATTTCCAAGGTTGCGCGAATTTACGGAGACACAGGAACAAATCACAAGTTTCTTAAACGAATCGCTGTACGTGGTTAAACACAGATGCGCCAGATAAGCGCACTCGCATGTAAGCTCAAATATGACAAGGAGAGACAATATGTATTATTTTTTTGTTTAAAAATTGTTAACATGTTCGGCGTTTTAGGAGACCGAAGAAACGGCTTCACTAGGTGATTAGTGGTATAGAACTCCGCTGATGGAAGAGCAGCGCCTTCAGAGGTTCGAGGCGAGAGATTGGTGTCATAAGGGGAACTGATCCATCTACTCCAGTCAAGAACAGACGTCTGGTTAGATGGTAACAGGCGTCAGATTCAGTTTATAATTGTTTGTTCTCAAGCGGGACTTAAATTCTTCGTTTCTTTTGGAAGAGTAGGGCTGAATGGGCCTGCACCGGGATTCTCTGTCTTCCTTCCTTTGTATTTTATTCATTCACATCATTCAGTGACTGGGGTAGCCAGGGAGAACCACCCAAGTTAAATTACCCAAGACGCTGCCTTAGGGAGAAACTCCTTTCACAGCTGCGCCAACGCCTGGGTTACTAGGTATAGAAAGCATGTTTGAATCAAGACTCACCGTTAATATATGGTTTATACACTCATAACATTGTTTCCACGCACCTTCAATCTTCCAAAGACTACGAACCCATCCCATATATCATATCAATTACTAATTTTTTTCTTCTTCACCAGTTTTTTCCAAACATTTTGTGGCCGGTTGCCTTCAATGAGATTTATTCATTGTTGGAATGGTTAAATTTGGAGTTATGGTTTTATGGGCGAATATCCTTGCTGGAGCCAATCATTTTATACCAATTTCCAGGTCGCACTTAGTACCAGTAGGGGAAGTGGAGTGTTTCCACATGTTTGTGAAACGTGTTTCGTTAAGTGTATTTTTTGTTTATAAGGCGGCGATTGGGAACCGTCCTGGCATTCACCTTAATGGCTGCCCCGTGGCTCTTCGGCCTGGTCCGTGGCAGGCGCCGCGTCCCCGCCGCTCCCCTCGGGCACGCTTATGGGTGACGAAATGTGCCCAGCCTCATCATCCCCGCTGTAATGGCTGGAAGTTTTTCCGGGCCCACTCGCTGGTAGTGGTTTTCGCTGGAGGTGAATACCTGGGTGAGTCTGTGAGAGGGGTATGAGTGTCAATTCGGGAACACTCCGTTAGCAGCAGGCCTCCATGTTCCAAGGAACAACGTGTACATCTCCGATCCAGTGTTCGACGCCCCAGCACACCGGCTGGTCGATCAATTACTGGTTGAGTTTCCAATAATTTCGATAGACAAATCTAGTTGTCATCCTTCAAACCCTCATGGTTATACCTAATCATTGCTGGCGACTGCCGGGAAGTTTCATTAAAAAAAAAAAAAAATATGGGTGAATCAATAACCGTTCCTTGACATTCGACCCCAATCCTTAGCTTCTGATGGCGTAGAACCGTAAGAAATAATGTCTAGTTGTTGAACGTTCCTTGGTTGTGACCAGGATTCCAGTAATGTAGTGAGTGACTCGTCAAATCCTGGAGCCACCGACGCCAGTGGCACTGGGGTCTGCTATTAGCCGGCCTCATGCAATGCTGATGGCACAGCCGGCAGTCAAGTTTACGAGCGGCGGGCGCCAGGGCCTCGCAAAAACAAAGGGGTTCCCACCGCATTCACTCCGACACAGTGGAACCAAGTCTCGTGCACGTTCCGTTAAAAGGAGTTTTATTTTAAAACAATTGTAGGGGAAGCCGCGTTACAACAGAGCACCGGGGCGGAATGAAGTTCCACGTGTTTCGGTGTCAAGGCGGTGTTACCAGCGGCGGCAATATGCAGAACTGGACCAGCCTGTTACTGTTCAACTATGGCAGCAATATTTGTTTAGTTTTCTCCAGGGTTATTGAGTGAAGTCTTCGTTGTGTGATTTTCTTCTCTTGTATTGTAACTTCTGACGATTTTGTAACCAATGTAAATTGTGCATACTTGTTTACATTACAAATATAGTTAGTATATGCTTGAGCTACATTTAATAGTATTTATTTTCACGTAGTTAAATTTTGTTTACGTATCTTAGAGTGACCTTACCTCCCTAACCTAATCGTGTGCCTGGGGCAGAATGGGTGGGGTGGAATGGGGAGGTACTCCATTCGCTTTTGGGGTGTTCTTGCATGTCAACTGAAAACAGAGCCTCTTCATTTTATGATTCACCTCAAATTATAACACCTATGCCATAATTAAACACGAAAAATACGAATTGGAAGGTGGGGAAGACCGCTGTCTCAATACATTCCCCATACACAAAAGTTAGAAGCCACTATTAAAGAAAAGTAACTTTATCAAGGAAGAAAATAGAAGGATAAAACTATTTAAGAAAGAGAATTAAGAATGACAAAAAAATATATAAATGAAAGTGCCTAAATATAAATGGAGAAAAGAAGGAGATGAAGAGAGAACACAAAACTAACTAGAGTAATTCTGAGAGTTGTTCCGACTGGAAATGTTTATATTGCGGATAATTTTACCCAAATTTGAAGGTTTGGTCGCTTGTTACGTGTGAAAAAAATGGGCAAACACTTCCTGTGCAGCAATAAACAGCGAAGACGATGAGGTTGCCCTAGCGTGAGAATTTTGTGAATAGGCTTAAGAAAAGGACACAATCAATTAAAACCGTAGTTAAACCTTTATAGTGACTCAAATGAGATAAATGCAAACAAACTTATTTTTTCTTCATTTCCATTAGTTTTTTATGTTTTTATCATTACTTGTCATACCTCCCCGTTCTGCCGTGGGCATGGGGCAGAAAGGGGAAAATGACATTATTTTCAGTTTTTAAAAAATAAAAATATTGCTCTTTTGTTTTCTCACAATATTATTGAATTTTCGTGATTAATTAATTGTAGTGTGTTCGTAGAAAAATTTACGGTTCTGTTAATTAACCATTTTCTATTTTTAAAACATATTTTCAACTTGGTACCCGTTCTACCCCGGGTTCCTCGTAATTAGAGGCGGGAGTTGATTGGGAACGAAGGTCAAGAAGAAATTCGGCAATGGAGTTTTGAAGGAACCATCCCGGCACTCGTCTGGAGTAATTTCGGGAAATCATGGAAATCGGAATCGCCTTGTTGGGAAGGGGGCGTTACCACTCACTCAACCGGCTGGGTAATGTTTTCGAGGTATAACGTAAATTGAATATTCGATTAATGTTTGAAAAGATGTAAATAAGATTTAAGGAAATCTCAGAGAAATATATATTTGTAAAAGATTAAAAAAGAACTAAGTCGAACTACAGAGGTTTTTGATTAATCTAATTGTATTAAAGCCCAACCTCCGGAGGCGATTTCTCCAGACTACTAGTTTCATCTTTCTACTTATTATTATTAATCTCTAATTGTTTGAGAAAAATTTAGCCATCCATCTGCTTTTACCCAAGTACTGCGTACAAGAAAAGAACCAAAACCTCAAACTCTGAAAACGATAAAAGAGAAATGGCAGAGAAAAGAAGAGAGACAAGGAGGGTTAATTAATTTAATTACTTTACATCAAATATTGTTTTAACCAGAGGTTAACTCTTTTTAACAAAAATCTCACTAAGTTTAGTCCCTGACCTCGTCCACGTCAGACAAAGAATCTCTCGATAGATTTTTTCGCCTGTTTGTAAATTATAATTATTAAGATATTAATATTTTCAATGAATTTGGTGATGAATCAACACTGTGAGAGGTATTACGCATCAGATTTTAAGTTAGATACCAACCTCTCTGTGAGAACGATATATATATATATATGAAACGAAGAAACAAACTGCACGGATAGTTACAGATTTGAAAATATATTAAAATTTAAAAAAAATTATGGTTTTACGCCTCGTCGAGGTCATTAGAGGTGGGATGGGAATTCGGCCATGGCCTTTTGAAGGAAACATCCCAGCATTAGCCTGGAGTGATTTGACGGGGATTCGAACAGGCGTCCTCTAGAATTCGAGGACAGAGCGTTAGCCGGAAAATATATAGAAGACAAGTGAGGTACCTATACGACATTGTCATAGTTTAATCACATAGATCTCGACTTTATTAGATACTAGCTGACCCGGTCACGCGTTGCTGTGACTTAGTAATTATAGTATGTTGGATTAATGTTATTCTAAACTTCCTAAATATTAATATCCACTAATAAAAACATTTTAGTCGATTTGGAAATTCAAATTTATAATTTTAATTTATCTAAGCGCTAATTGGTGTACAATATTTTTGGTTATCCTGTCTTTTGCTAATACAAATAGATTTGATGGTGTCCCCACATGTGAGCAGGCGACATATAGCTGCCTATGGGAGAAACACGTATTTTCCAAATACAAACCGCAAACGGACATTGTTTGGCCTTGTGACTTATTTATTGTCATAGCGAAAGCCAAAAGAATCGGAAATTAAAACCTTTTAAATGGTATTGGAGATTCTGACGGTATCATTGGAATACGTGGCAACAGGACGATTTCTCCTTTAAACATTCCAGTCAAAATAGTTGCTTCAAGAACATTTCCAGTCTCACTTTTGATGACCAAACGTGTACCGTTGCATAATCTAGGTGGATTCAAATTACAAAGAAGAATAATCGGTGAACCAATCTTTAACCGGAGATTGTGTGTTGGCGTACCTGTTGTATTCAAAGAGTTTAAAAACTAATTTGGAAAATTTACTGCTTCATTTTTATCTATAATAGTGTCTATTGATTTAAAAGACATCTGATCACCTGGCAACAACTGTTGTATCTGGAAGTTAATTTCGTTGACATCAACATATTTTTCTGCCAAAATAGCACGATTACTGATCCAATTATGATCTAAGTAATTATTTGATATATCCAGGAATACACGCTGAGTTAGTTAATTTTTGAGTGAACAACAGTGCAGAATTTGTCTGCCAATTTGATTGTGTATTTCGATGGAGTTCTATTTCACCTTTTCCAATATCTAGCAATTGCTTACAAAATACTTTTGCCGATGGATCATTTTGCAACTGTAGTCGCATGTTCATGGTCAATCGAAGTGTTTCGACATTCCGCCATAAAAACGACTGTTTTAAACATACGTTAATCTCATCGGCAAAGGTAGAGCGAGGAATCACTGGTAATGTCTTTCGGAAGTCATCATACAGTAGTAGGACAGTACCACCGAAAAGTTTATCGTTGCCTTTCAAATCTTGCACAGTTCTATGAAATGCATCGAGTGAATGTTTATGAGCCATAGTACACTCATCCCAAATTATAATTTAACTCTTTTGCAATACTGCAGCCATTCCACTTTTCTTTTTGATGTTTACACATTGCGTTTGGTTTGTTATGAATGTCTAGTGGCTGCTTAAATGCTGAAAGTGCGGTTCACCCACCGTCTAACAAAGTGACTGCAACGCCTGACGATGCAATTACCAATGCAATTTTCTGTTGCGACCGTACCTTCGCAAGGATCAGCGATATTAAAAATGTCTTACCGGTTCCACTTGGTGCGTTCCAAAAAAAAAAAAAAAAAATCACCTTCTTCAGCATCAACAGTCAGCATAATCGGATTATAAATATTTTTTTGTTCTGCTGTCAGTAATGGCTCATTATTCGCAATAATTGTTGGTCGATCAGGTGATGGCATACCATAATGATTAAGTGGCAAATCTGAAATTAAAATACATAAATCTTCGATTAACACTAATGCTTTATTAATCATTATACATCTCTGGTGTGAAATTTAGATTTTGACATTGGTTTGTTTGTTTAACTCGGTGTAGTATATCTTCAGTCATACTATTTTTACATTTTTCCCACAAAGTCGATGATTGTGTTGGATAACATGTTAGAATAATTGCAAACAGTTTGACGAATACTATTCGGCGTGGATGTTAACGCTGCATCAGCAAGTGTCAGGTCCCAATAATTGTCGTCCACCAGCAACTGCAACTCGCGACATGCATCTTGACATGTATTGAACAATTGACCATTAACTGTTCGTAAAAATTCGAAAGAAGCTGGTCCGGGAACATTCACCAATAACAAACGCAGAAAGAAACATTCACGTTGTTTTTGATGCACTGTGTAAAGTCGTCCTAATGTCTTGGCTTTGAATATGCCTGCGATCGAAGGATGTGGCTCTTCTTGTTTACGTGGCTCCCATTTTTTACCTAATTTGTTCCATGAAAAATAGCTTGGAACATTGGTATATAATAACGTTTTTGCGAATTGGCGGAACACATTAGATTTTTGATACAATGTAAAAAATTCAGTTTGTTGTTTGCCGTTTTTGGTGGTTCAAGTACTGATTGGGAAATATTTTCTTCGGTGAAATATACACGTTGACCGTTTTCAAGATGTATTGCAAGATGCTGGATAGAAGGGTCTCTTTCATGGATGCGAAAACTAAAAATATGCCAGATAGCTTCGTTGCTGCTGATGTATCTACCTATTTTGTATCGTGTTATTTCGTCATTTTTATTTAAATTTTGAACTTCAAATATGGCCAAATCACTGCCTTTATTAACATTTTTGCAAATGTACTTAATGGATTTTACAGAACTGCAAAACTCGGCATTAATATGAGCCTTATACGTTTTTGAAATCAATGGTGAGTATGGTACCACCCACTGATTGTCAATTTAAACTTGGTTTCTAGAATTTGACATTCGCATTGTAAATGTTTGGCCACCATTCTCAGCGTTTCTGTGGCGATACAACGGATAACCTCACGGTCTGTGGATCATGTGACTGGTAACACTATCAAACAATTCTTGATCAATTAATGGGTCCGGAATTTCGGCTGAAATTATTTGATCAATTTCTTCTGGACGGATTTTAACTTCAAGCCAAATCAAAATGTGAGAATGAGGCAAACCTCGCTTTTGCCACTCAATCAAATACAGATAGCAACGTGTTTTACCTAAAACCGAATATTTTACGATTAAATCAGTCAATGATTTTAAGTTTTGTTTGAACACACGTGCCGTGACATCATGACAATGCATTGATTGTTGGCCTGGTAAGTTTGTATTTCTTCCCAATTCGGATTACATGTAATTGTAACAAAAAAATCTGGACGACCATAATGACATACGTAAGTAATCGCATCATGTATATATTCCTGCATGTTCCGTGGACCGCCGATGTAGCTTGAAGGTAAAATAAAAGCATTACCGATATCATTGGCGTTTAAATTTTCATAAATATTGCCGATAACAGCATGTTGTAAGTGGATGTATTCCTCCGATCGTAATTTAGCCTGGTTGTATCGAATAAATTGCAAATGCTCGTTTTCAATCCTGACGTACATATCCACGACGTATTGATGGCACAGTTGACGATATCGAAGGATATAGTTATCCTAATTACGTCTAATCATCAATCGGGAGGGCCTAGTACATCATTGAAGCAACTTATTTATTTGTTTCATTACCTGAAAAAATAATAAATTAAATAGTAAAAAAAAAAGAATAAGAAATCAATGTAATGGGCCCGCTGTAATTCAGCCCCTGGTCGGAATACCGCGGGTCTACTGTATTAATAAAATAACGAATTAAATAGTTGAATATTAAATTTACCAGTAACTGGATCACGCTGTTTGATGTTGATGTGATATTCATCCTGCCCTTGCCAGAATATCAGTGGATACTGGAGTGCGTCATACGAACGGTGTAGATCCGAAATTATGGTAACAGAGCTATTTCGACTTGTGATTTTAATCAACTGAGTCACCTACCATAAATACTGCAACTTCATCTACCGTTGGTGCGTTGAACCTGCCAGTGTGTTCTCCTGATGGTAATTTGTCAGCTTTGATGACAATTTGATAGTTGTTCTTTTTTAATTGTGGCCACACTCTTTTAAACAATTGAATAAGTTGATTATTATTTTCCAAAAATTATTCCAACAATATCACAATTGCTCTCTCTTCTTATTGTTCTATGAAATTATACTGGCACCTAGTTTTCACGCGTTCCTCACAATTTCCAATAGATTTGGAGAAACTTTGGATCATCGTTTGGTAGCGGTATCAACGACCCAATCTTATGGTACACCTGGCCTTGTGTTTTGAATGTAGTTTCAAAATGACGTCCATCAGATGTGAGATCGCAAATTTTTGCTGCCCCAAAAGACGTCATCTGGAAGCAAGAATTGAATTTGCGTGTCTTGCGCAGAAACAATTTCGAATCGTTTGATTCGCCAGCAAGAAGTGATTGCAAAGGTTTTGGGGGAGTGGGAAGTGGTAATAATACAATTTTTCCTGATGCACAACACATGCTGGCTGCTTCATTGCGGAATTTCAATTCCTGACAGTATTAGCATACTTTTTCCAATGCACCGATTACAATTTTAGAATGTGCAGAGTAATCAATGTCTGGTGCATATTCTAACGCAAAACGAACAAATGGTACACGTTGATTTGCTGTCTCTCTCCTTCTCTTTCTCTAAATGTAGCTATGTGATGTTCTCGTGCCGCTATTGTTCTCGATATATTCTGTCACAGACGTTCATCACACTGTTCTTGAGATTGTTGCATACGACGCTCAGCTGTCCTGATTCCTTGAACTTCCTTACTTGGCGCGATTTGTGTTGCTGATTGATGAGCTCTCTTGACACGTTTGAGTCGTGCCTCTCTGCTACACGGATTGTCGAGGTTAGATTTTTTGGCGACATTTCGCTGAAAAATATTTGAATTATAACAAAAAGTGCCTTTCTGAAATCATTAAAATAAGACACTATAATACAGTGGAGAAACCGGAATTTTTGGGTCCATTGAAAAATACAGTAAAATGGAAGTTAAGGACTAATGAGGAAATATATCATAACATTGAAAAAATAACAGAATCAATCAGAAAAAGAAGAATGATATTTTTTCGATACATTTATAGCATGGATGACACCAGGCTTTCAAGAGGTTTAGAAAGATTTGAAACGAAATAATATCAGTGAACTGTATGGAAAGAAAATATTTTCGAAAGCAGACTTCGAATATGGCAGAATTTCAAGGTAGAGAGGAGTACTGTAATGAAGGAGTACTGGGGAGGAACAAAGAAAAAACAACATTAGAGGAACTGAAATTGACACGTGGTCCCTAGCTGACCATAACGAAAAGAAGAAGAAAAATGATAAGCTCGCGAAAAATATTTACACAATTCGAATTTATCGTAACGTTTTCTTCAATGTTATATTCATGTGTGTAATTACTTTGTCGTTAGGTATAACGATGAACAACGGTACAGTATAATTATAACACAATACACAGCACAATTAAAATTCAAGATAGTCACACATATGGCGTGGAATAGACTGTAGCATAAATAAATCGAAACGTAACACCATCTACTGGATGGTTCGATAAATTAACACACCGCCATCTGTTAGGAATAAACTGTAGCATAAATAAATTGAAACACAACGTGATCTACTGGATGATTACACAACATAGATAACCAAGTGTTGTATCGATAAATTAACACATCGCCATCTGTATAATAATAATTCCGTGTGGTCGTAATGACCTGGTTTCTACTGGCTGGGCATTCCGCCCCTTTCGTAGCCGTCTTTACCTAGCCCGCCAATCCTGCCGGGTGCAGGGAACCTACATTTTAACGTCGAATCCGAACCACAGTACCACCCTGGCGTATTTCACCTTACACAGCACGGTGGGCCGGAGGTTAATGTCGAGGTAAGTTCCTATAAAAATCACCGCCGTGACAGGGATTCGAACCGGGGACCTTTCAATCTCCAGTCAGACGCCCTAACCACTGAGCCAGCAGACCACTTAAGGTTGGTGGCTTAAAAATAATTACAAACCATTGTACAATGACAAACATTTAATGAACATTTAATTCACAAATAATAAATATTGAGGTCTATAATCCAGATAAAAACTATCCTATCTTTTAAGTTGGACTAAATTACACACAGTTAGCCAAATTTCATCTAAATTGGTTATGTAGTTTCGGAGTTCATTCCGGACAAACATCGTGACAGGAGATTTTTATATATATAAAGATGGCGTTAACTATACGATGTTATCTCCACACTGGCGACTGAAAGTTCCCCCTTCCCCGCTCCTCAACTCACAGCCCATTTCCATTCTTAACTCTCCGAGAGGACCGCTGTGTTCAGGTAGCCAATTGACACATTTCCCCTTCGCATGTAGGGGTAAGGGGAGCGGAGTGGGGATGGAGAAGAGTGACCTTGAGCCGCCTCTGTTAACTTTACACACTATAGGTTTCAGTGCTTTGTATAAGTCAGTTTATTCGCCTGAGTGTTGGTGAAGAATGTCAAGTCTCTCCAGATCGCATCCCCGAGAACAGGAAAACGTATGCGCATCGGAATTTGCAGTAGAAGTATTCGATGAAAAATAGGCGGCTGCTTTAAAGTTCATGGCGAGAGCTGGTTCGGGTGTTGTACCTTCAGCCTGATCAAAGATCGGAAGCAGCGCAGAGCTAAACGAGCTTCGTCAGTCTCCCACGCGTAGGTGATAACTACACGACATGGGGTGTGAACAATGACACAATGAACACCACCTGCTATCGGAACCCCGCGCAGCGCCATCTAGTATCAAATAATAACGAGCAATCACGCCCGCCGCTTTATCGACCATCTGCAGACCGCCGCCGCCGCCATTCTTTTGTTTATTGTGGGGCAACACGCAGAACAATGGTGTCGGCAGTAATCGAGCAAGCGCGGCGATACGGGGGAGTGGCCACCAGATGTCAGCACCGACGTTCATTCTCCGGCTTTGACACTAGTGTCAACTCGTGTAGCTATGTTAATAGGACTGATACCGTCTACCAACCAGACACCCTATACACGCACAGAGAGATCTACAACGCCCAAGAATTTAAGTCGCCGACTAAGCACTTTCATCCTACAGTCCTGAATCTGTAAGGTGTCTTTGTAGATTGGTTTGATGGTTCAGTTGTTTCTGGCAATGGGTGAAGATCAAAATTGTAACAACAAATCTTCTCGGGTTTGCAGCCGGATTTTATTAAAAAGCGACAAGCTTTCTCAACTAGCTCAGCTGCCATCAACAGATCAATTATGTACCGGCGATCTTGCCGTTACGAATACCAGGCGTTTACTGGTGTCGGTTAGCAACCTCACGATGCTCGCAGTTCCGCTTTACTGTGATTGGTTGTAGGTGGCGTTCACCCATCCAAGTGCTAACCACGCTCCGCGTTGCTTAACTGCCGGAGCCTAGCTGCGGTCGGTCGCTCCTGCAAGGGAGCGTGCACAAACTACGTGGCTCCGTCCAAGAGGGGGGGGTTGGCTAGAAGGCTACTCTGGGCTACATGGGGGAGGGGGGGGGGTTCCGAGGCAGGCCACGTAGCTTTCCTTTCACAACATTTCTTACAGTTAAAATGAGGTACAGAACATACAACAGCATGTGAATATTTATTTCCCTCAGTTAATTATCTCCGTATGTTGTTTACAATAGTCTGAGAAGAGAAAATAGTTTAAAAAATGTCTTCTGGAATCAATAGGAAAAAAGCTACTTGCTACGGGGGAGGGGGGGGGGGGGTAGAGGCAAAAGCTGTGGAGGGGTGGGGGGTTCACAGGAGACCAAAATGGAGATACGTGGTTTATGCACGATCCCCAAGCCCCCGTAGACGGGATAGGTGGCAGTCACCCATCCAAGTACTAACCACGCTCCGCGTTGTTTAACTGCAAACCCGAGAAGATTTGTTGTCATTTATTCACCGGGAAAGCTTGCACTGACATACCAAAATTGTAGTCATAAATAGAATACGTTCTTCACAATAGAGTCGGAATATCTATTGAAGCCTCAATGATGGCCATATCCTGAAGCAAATAGAAATAACATTGTGTGGATACTGGGCCAATATCTCAAATACGCATTAATGGAGGGGGAAAAAAAAAATAACTTTAGTTTCTGTGTCACATAATCATGAACCATCATAAAATAATTTTTTTTTTTTTTTAATTCAGTGTTACCAGTTAGGTAAATAAGAAGAAAGCAGGAACAGTGTATGGCAGGGAATTAGAAGCACTGTAAGAACAATGACAACTCAGCAATTACATGTTATAAACATCACTATTTAAACTGACGAAAAAAGATGACTGACCGGATCCCATAAAAAATCCTCAAAGAGGCAGTAGAGATGAGGAGAGATAAAGGAAGTCCATAAGGAAGATTGGCCTAACACTGAGTAGGAAGAAGAAGAACAAAAAGGAAGACACTTTAATTTTTTCGTTTTTTAACTACTGTACCCGATATAAAAGCTCTAAATACAAAATACAGACTAAGGAAGGATAAAATTTAGTCTAGCAAAGTGTGCTTTAAACTTTTAATACCATAATTTTCATTTGTTTAACAGAATAACTTGGAAAAATATTCTATTTACTATAAGTATCATCGTTCGTCAAATCTCAAGTGCGGAAGAAATATAAAAAAAAATTACACAAAAAAGAATACATAGCGAAAATACTTAGAAGTTTCATTTCTTGCGTGTGTACAAACTGACCTACCCAACAGTTTTTTTATGTTCTTGCCTTATTTTAATTATCTTACTATTTTCTTGTATGCAGGAGCAATTATATCACTTCATTACCCAAATCAATTGTTTTTATGACGCTCATATTTTTTCGTACAGCTTCGTATCCTGCTGTTGTTTCTTACTTAACGCTTCTGCAAATGAATTCATTTACTCCACCATTATTTCAGCAAACATAAGTACGTCTCGGAGATATTTTGCCTGTAATTAACATTCACTTTTTTTGTTCACGCGATGCTCCAGGTCCGTCCACGCGAATGACAAATGCGTGCGATTATTCGCCATCAGCAGAAGCTGGGAGGCGAGATAAAGCCAGGCGAGTGCTCGTAAAAACGCGACCACTCGCTCCACAGTAGCGGCTTATGAATATTCACACGAGCGCCAGCCAGACGTTAAAACTGGTGCCGAGGGGCTGTGGGAATGTTTACAGCTATTTGTAGCGCCTGTTTATACCCGCGAGCGGCGGTAAATGAGAACATTTGTCTGCCGGATAAAGATTGTTTCTTCCTTTTTTTATCCGGTAGCCGCGCGTTGCTATCTGGTCGCTCGCAGAAAACGAAGAGCTACCTGCTGGGAGTCGAGATGGCTGCTCTGATTGGGAGCGGACTCAATTTGGCGAGAGTATAGTGAAGCGCGGTGCGTGACCCAGACACATTACTCGGGCGCCTGTTCTCTGGTAATACGCGGGCAGACAGCCTACCCTGTTCATACCACCGCCCCGGGGCGACACTGTGGTATGAAGTAGTGAACCGTTAAGCTACGCTGGCGGAAATTAAAAGTGCAGCATCCACACAGGAATGGAGGAATTTTTGGAAACTTTGTATATACATCCAGGCGGTGTCGTGACAATCGCGCACAGCGACAGTCGCGCACAGTTTAAAGGTCGGGCCACACTTTCCCCTATCTCCCGTGTACTTTATATTTTACGGAACGCAGTATTGACATCATCACCCTAAAGCTTTGCCAGAGGTGAACGTCAATTATAAGGCCTGTAATAATTACATACAACTGAGCCCGGGATTTTGACCGAGGACCTTCAGTACCCAAATCGTGCGCCGTAACACTGTGAGTGACCAGACAGAATATACAGGAAGTGGAAAAAAATATTCAAACACAATAAAACATACTCTTTTCCTCTACAATTTATTTTTGCTATCGTAAAATACAAATGTAATCATAGATTTGTCTGCGTACGGAGTGTATTTCAAGAAAATCTGCTGAACCTGAAAGTGAGTTGACGAGAAGAAAGACACTTTTGTAAGTCAATCAGTAAGATCAAAATAAAATTTGGTCGTAAAGGACTAGAAATTTCCGCAATCTACCTATCGCTTCTCTATATTCACCAGCCCGACACCGCCCCGCACCGTGAAAAAGTAAACCAAACTAATGACTACCGAGTGTCGGACGAAATGCGGTGTCGTTTGAAGTCACCTTACTCTTCAGAATTCCACGACGTAGTTTGGGGGCATCCATTAACTACGTGAGGTAAAATAGAGGGGGGGGGGGGTCCGACGAAATCACAGCAAGTAGGTGGAGGGGGGGGGGTCAACGAAAATCTCACGTGAGGTGTCGAAATTCTTGTTGGACTGTAGAGCTAAAAAAAGTGTACAAATGGCCCGCAAGTCGATTTAGGGGGGTATTTTGTTGAAAAGTGGGGGTATAACGGGCTTTCGAATGGTGAGACCTTAAAAAAAAATGTATGTCTCAAAGTTGCGAGGGAGATTTCTTAAGGGTGGGGGGGGGGGGGGAGTCGGACCAAATATGAAGAAGTATCACCAGAAAGGTGGAGGGGATCCGGAGAAACACCTCACGTAGTTTACGGATGCCCGCTTGATCTTTCTTTGAGACAGCGCCAGGTGATCGTTCCATCTTCCTTCTTTCTAAACTCTCGATAGCTGTACCCGTCATAATGCGCACACGGCTTTCCATGTGTAATTGAAGTAACTTCCATGACTAAAACTGTGATACTCAAGGCAGCAGTGAATGTGAACAGTGGTGTGCGGCCGGTTAGAAGGGGATGGAGGTTGAAATACCCAGAATCCAGCATGCTGTTGTAGCGGTGACTAATTGGTAGCTAAAAGCAGGTAGCACGAGACGACCCGGTTGTGCGCGATTGTCACTGTGCACGATTGTCGCTGTGCGCGATTGTCACATATTCATCCAGGCTCCTACCCAGAAAAATGATAACAAATTGCAATGGATCAGGCTAAGTTTGTTACCTTCAGATTCAGTCGTCAGTAAGAAGTTCACCCATCTTGAGCACCTATACATTCGTGGATCCTTGCCGGCATTGAATCAGTAAGTGTTCGGATGTCTTCTTCGGGTATGTCTCTCTACGCGTGCAGTCAGTTGTTGCACAGGCTGGGTGACCATGTGATCTAATGTGTCTACTCCTGGAATCCCAGACATACTCTATTGTGGACAAATCTGGGGGCCATATGGTCGAAATTGAGATCGTAACCCCTTGCAAGGTTGTGCTAGTAGTAACTGTCATTGTGCCTTCAACAACAACAAACTCAGTCCTACTGTCGA
>CM061919.1:82278935-82380930 GCA_031002005.1 Vandiemenella viatica | reverse complement strand
TTACCGATATAACATTACAGATATTTGCGCACGGTATCCGTCAGTCAGTCATCTTTCCGTTTGGTTTCAAAATTTCACTCCAAAACGTGTTATTTATTCCGAAAACAGTTTCTTTCGTCCTACCTAACGATACATAGTATTACATTTTCAAATTTTATCAGCATCTGGTTAGCCTGTATTCGTGTTAACATAACAGAGTTACTTTCGCATTTTTAATATATTAGTGTAGATGTACAGAATTTTTTTGGTTAAAGTCTTATCATGTTTATAGGCAACTAATTATACCTTCCCTAAGTTGATGGTACAAGGTTGATGACTTTCATGGAGACGAGGGAACGTCTTAGTGGGCAGATTGGTTGAAGTTCGTTGCTTCAGAGGTTAACAGAACCATTTAATTCGTGGTTGTTGGTGTTGTTTCAGGCTTCGTTCGGCAGCCCAGCTGTGAAAGCCGGAGATCAGAGACCTGGCGAACGAAAGGCTAAAATACGGTCCCAAAAGCGGCGACACCCAGCATTCAATGCGACCATAATGGCACTGATTTACGCCCGCCGTAAGTCTGATTAACACTTCACTCGGCGACTCTGGAACCTCACAATGGCTAATTGGCGGTCGCCATAAATAACAGTGTTAACTAGTTTATTACGAGAGGTGGAGCGCGAAATCAAGACGAATGGCGGGCGACCGGGCGTCGAAAGCGGCGACGGACGCCGTGTGATTGCCGAGGGGACCTGCGGCTTTATTAGAGCCATTCACGGGCACTCGCATTAGGCGCGGCTTTGTGGCCGACAAATTGAATTATGTGCTTTCCACCGGCAGGGTTAGAAATCCGCCAGGGACTTAATATTGTGGGCGTAGATATATGTTGTCCATATCTCAGGGTCTTAGTATAAGTCACGGTTAATGGAGAGTTCCTGCCACAAGTTTCGTGGTGTCGCTTTCGTCGCCTCGATGCCTAATGAGATGTGAGACACAGGTTTCGTGGGGCTTTAGGGCAAGGTGAAGGAACGATTGCGTTTGTTAGGACTGAACGAAAGCTAATGCGCGTATTATAAGTATTGGAAATGATTATAGCATTCGAGTTCTAATAGCAAGTGGCTGCACATTTTTTAGATTCTAAACGATTCCACCCTAGGTATAATAACATAGCATTGAACGATAACGTCAATAAACCCGTAATTTGGTTATCTGTTTTTTATTGTCCCCTTTAGTAATAGAACATCACACAAATACCAGGATGAAGATAAAAATATTGACACTTTAATGGTCTTCTGGTGGGACTACCTGCTAGTGTATAATTGTAACTAGTAATAGAAAAATATGGCTAAATATCTTCTTGTTATTAATACCAGTATTCATCATTTTTAACTGCTTATTAATAAAAATAAACGGATATTTAGAGACATTTTAACTAGTATACAAATATTGTGCGATCATTCTTTTTTGTGTTTCTCATGGTTTTGGCTCAAGAAATCTAGTCAGTATTCATTAGTGGGAAGTGAAATATTGAAATTGCAAACACATTTATGCCTAAAATTCTATCATTCGCCTTGCACTAAATATAGGCCCACGATTTACGAAAGTGAAAAGAGAAACGTCGGTCATCTTTATCTGTGATCATTTTTTGTGTTGCAAGAATACCGCGATAGATGTTGATATTTTCAAAGACCTCTTTATTTGGAACCACGATATTCAAAATGCAAATATATTTCTGTCAAGGGATACGCTGTACCGCTATCGTATCCTCACAAACTTAAAGCTACGATTTAATTTACGAAATTAAGTAAGAACTTTAGTGGGTTCAGTTAACAGCGGCGGCTCAAGGTCATTCTGCTCTATCCCCACTCCTTTGTCCTCATTCCTGCAGGCGAAATGGAAAGAGCTCGGTTAACAGATTTGCAACACGATTGCGTGGACACAGTGGTCTGTGCGGAGAGGTAGGCAACGCGAGGGAGGGAGGGGGGTGCGGTGAGGAGTGGGGCAAGGGGAACATAACCTTGAGCTGCCAGTTTAAAGTGAACAAATTATATGATGGTAGGATATATTCTCAGTCACTCATGGAAAAACATCTTCTGTCGATATTTCAGCAGCAGTATCCTCGTATAAATTTTTCCAAAATAACGCCTTCCGAGTTAACAGCATCGTATTCCAGAATTATTTGTTGGGTAACCTGCTGAGCATCAGAGAATCTGTTTTTATATTCAGATTATGAAAATGCTTATATCTGGAAAATATTTGCTTGACTAAGCAAGTACGTCACACACTGACACTGCTTCCATTATAAATAACATCTTGTCTTGATACACCCGATAATTACCACAAAGAAAATTTATCCAACACTACATGTCAAAAAAAAAAAAAAAAAAAAAAAAAAAAAAAAAGGATTGTGAGCTGAACTGATTTTTGTTTGTTAAGTCTCTATAACGTCGAGGTCATTTAACTCGTGAGAGGGCGGGATACGAGGGACAGGAAGGGATTCGGCTCTGGATTTTTGAAGGAACCATCCAGCATTCGCCTAGAATCATTTTCGCAAAAAAAATGTAAAACTGAACACTGAATTGCCAGACTGTTGCTAGAGCCAGATTTCTCCTAAAACCAGGATGTTCCTTTACTGCTAGAGACTATATGCCTTAAGGTACCTCCAAGTGCAAGTGTTTTATTTCATAGTCAAAAATGAACAAACGGGTTCCATGGATTGACCTCTACTCTGGTAGCAGTCGTCCTTTTAGTTCTCTCACACTTATACTGGACACGTGAGCTATGAACAATGAAACATTATGTACCATATTTATTATTCGTCCGATACAGTACGCCTTACGTCCGAGCGGTGGATTTCGTAATCCCACTTACAGCCTCTCACTTATCCACGGTGGATTGTAGTAATTGTGCGAGACACAACAGTGGTCGCCAGCAAAGGTTGCGGACGTAATTTACTCCCCTCTCAGTCCATCCATTGCGTCTGTTTTATACTGTTTGACAGTGTGTGCTGCGGACCCGCGACCATCAAGAGCGATATTTATGGACAAGCGTCCCAGAGCACGTGGGAGTGGATACCAGTTGAATGTAACTCTACACGCACCCCGCAATAAATGTCGGTGAGAAACTAAACACCAGTAATGACTTCATTAATGGCCCCGTGTACGCACCCGAGGCAACTTCTGCACAAGACTCTATATCTCTTTATAAAGAGCTGTCACCGGCGTAAAATAAACAGGTAAACTGTTAATAATTTTCTGCTTTCCTGTAAGTAAAGTGGTAAGTTTTCTGTCAAAAGTCAGAGTGTATACCACCACTGATTCCCAGGATGCAACTAATTAGGATAGATAATACTAGGTGGCCCGTGAGAAAATTTCACGAATGATATTCGATGTATAGCAAAGTTATTTGTAGTAGGATGATAGTGGAACCGGCTCACTTGAACCAATTCTTTATTTGTCAACCTAAAAAGATATGTAGTAAAACAACGTCTTACGAAAAAATTGGAACAGATGAAATGTATCTCTAACAGTAACAAAGATATCCGAAAAGGTCCTTTCTAAAGAAAACACACACAGTTTATCAACATCACTGTAATATACGTGGTGCTGCTATCTAGTGATTTTGAGATCATTCATTATCGACGCCAGCGAAGCCTCGCAGCTTGACTCTGAACTATCGCATATCCGTGACCTTCATTGTTCACAATTTTATCATTTACGGGTTAAATTTCTAAAACAAAATCCTTTCGTAATTAATGATTTTATCAAAGCAGAGAACTTAATCTTCAAAATGATACCCCATTTATGTATTTTGGTTAACTGGGAATGAAGAAAGATGGCTCGTTGCAAAAATGACTTTTTAGATATATTATATATGACTACATATTCATTGCAATTATATCAGTAAACTCTAACTGAGGTGGTTTCCAGTTTCCTTCAACAGGATGGTTGCTGCAAATAAACTGCGATATGTGTGCGTGTGTTTATTAACTATGGAAAGTCCTAGGCTTTCGAAAGATATTTTGCGGTGTCCCAACTATAACGCCAGATTCAAAGGAAGAATAACCATCGTTGCCTATGGAATACCGCTGGGAAACTGATCTGAACCCAGTGTTTGACACACATTTTTATGATTAGGGACGTGGGAATATAAATTTCTTCGGAAAAATACGGTATTCAGGTCTGACATACTTCGTGTATCTTCATTCACGATTTCGTGGAACGACCCATTCTAGAGTTTCGTATTAGAAAAAATTAAACATATCACACGTGAAACTGGATTGTCCTACTGCTACATATACAATTCAGGAATATGTTCACCCTATCCAATATCCAGAGAACTTATTGTCTTTCATTTTGACGAAAGGAAAAACATAAGAGCGGCCCAACCACCTATGAAAAGATTAATGCTAGGTTTAATTAGAAAAGACAAGAAGAGAGCACCCGATATTAGATCAGTTACAAGGGTCACAGAAATTTTCGAGAAGACAGCCTCCATGAAGTGGCAATGGGCTTGCCATGTTGCTGAGAGGACAGACAAATGATGGACGAAAGCAGTGTTATAGTGGAGCCCAAGAGATTATCAGAGAGCAAGAGAAAGACCACCAGACCAATGGGACAAGGATGTACACAGGATTGTTCAAGGTAACTTGCAGAGGATCACCCAAGATCACTCGATCTGGGAATACTGCTCAGTTTCTACCTGAACTCATAACTCTAAGAGGACACATCATTTAATAATTGAACTAATAGATGGTGGTCTAATATCCGTTTGCGGTTTTGTGGCACTACGCCTAATCTTAAAAGGTCAATGAAATTTATCTTTTACAGGTTACAGTGGAATCTGTGTTTCTTTTAAGACATTACCATTTACCCATCAGGCTCGGAGATGACGGAATTACAGGAGGCAAAAACTTTGATGGAGGCCTTTTTCAAGGTCGTTTTTTATTTAGCGCTTTAAGCCTCGTCGAAGTCATTAGAGGTGGGAAGAGATTGCGGATAAGTAACGGGAATAATTTCATACTCGGCCTTTCGAAAGAACCTTTCCAGAATTCGCCAATAGTGGTATCGGAAATGCATGGAAAACTGAAATCGGGATGGCCGTACGGTGATCAAGGCCGCCTCTTCAAAATGGTAGGCCCGATAAATACTGCACTGGTAACTTATCTTTTTCTTGAGCTATTGCAGGGCTAGCTAACATTTTTTTCCCAGGATGCGACGTATTTGGGATTTGGCAGGTGAGGGAAGTTGTGCTTCCAACTATATTATGTGTACGCTAAGTGTAAATTTGTTTGTGTAATGTGTAGTTCAGCGGTTCCCAACCTTTATTGGTACACGACCCACATTTAAGCAGAAAAAAAAATTTCGCGACCCACCTAATATGAGAGTCTATCTAATATCAGAATGGGAAATGTTGTATGACCTCGATACGCTATCGACTATCCTATCCTTCGAAAAGGCAAATTTTAGTACAAAGGATATAATATCAACAAAAACAAGGATTGCTAATACATAAAACAACAAACATATTATAGAACGGGAGGCGGCTGCACAGACTATCACCTCATCAAGTTGACTGCTGATATTCCACGATTAGAAGTAACGCGTTCAGCATATTACAATGCAACTGGTCTTCCAAGTCGCTTTTTGGTGGAAACCACCTGCGGATCTGATTTTCGTGGTTGATTGGGAACTTTATAATTGTGTTTTACTGCAACCAAATGTAAGAAAATATGGAAGACTGGGAGCAAGAAAACACAATGGTAAACTTACCAGTCAACCACTAAAATGGGTTTTATAGGTGTTTCCCACCAAGATATGACTTGGCACATCAGGGCCATTTTAATTTGCAAATCGAGTTTTAACTAATCCTGGAATTTCAGCCGTCAACTCGATGAGGCTATGCTTTGTGCAGACGCCTCCCGCTTTTTTTTTTACAAAGATAATGAAAAATTCGTTTAATTATTATAGAAACACAAATTTACAATAAGTGAGATTTCTGGCACTGTTGTTTACTGATGAGGGCGTCGATATCAGTGCTAACATTGGTTGATTTTAAGTCACTTTCTACACATAGTTTATTTCTGTATTTTGTTTTTCAAAAACATTAAGATATATTTTTGGGGCAAAAACCTCGATTTTTCTGCGACCCACTAAAACACACGCCGCGACCCACCAGTGGGTCGCGACCCATAGGTTGGGAACCGCTGGTGTAGTTTATGAGGCTGAATGCAGAAATCAGAATAAAACACGCAATCAGTACGCCTGGTGCTGGGGGATCGAACTTCATCCAGTCCCGTAGCACCTCCCCCGTCTAGTACTCACAATTTCAGGTGCACTGGTAAATTATACTAGCAACAAATTCGCGTAGGACTGAAGTTTCGGTGACAGAGTATAAAAAGATCACCTATTTAACCACTGTCGTGGCTGAGCATACAGTTTAAGTTGAAGTCCAAACCAAGCAACGAACACGAAACAAGTTTTTGTAGAGTGCTAAGGTGGAAGGTAAGCTTAAGCTTGACTTTATCGATTGACCAATTGATTCGTCAGCTGTGAGTTGCCGATCATTGCAAAGCGTATGTATTTTGGTCTGAATTTCATACAGGTTTTGCACGGTATCTGTCAGCAGAGGAAATATATACTGTATTCCGTGTGTGGCTGGATGGGAGAAACAGTTGATGTAGCACCTGTTTGAACTCTGTTAGTGATCCTAATGGAATACCTGCTGAGTGTATTCATTCCTGTCAGTGGTGGGTTATGGGAAACACTGGAGGGAGGTAAGCAATAGGTTCCTCCGGTACGCCCACGCCAAGACAAAGACTTTCGTCGGCGGCTTCACAGATATAAATGATCCCCCAGCTGACTCCTCGCCTTTCATCGCGACCTCTATGAAGAATTTGCGGTCGCTGTCTGAGCCTGGAATTACTATTGTTCCCTATTAATAAACATAAGCTGCCGGTAGCCTTTTTTGCCTCTGTATAGCCGGCGGCGGTGAATTCGGTATTTAATTTGCCGCTCCCGGGACCTCTTTGTTAGAGAGAGCATTGTGCGGGAGTGTATGGGATTTCTGTCCACGATTAATGATAGCTGTGTGGCTGACCGTAACAGATTCGGCCGGAGAATTTGGTTGGTGTAACCAGGCAAAACAGGACTCGACATAGAAGTCAGATTTAATTGCTTGTCATCGCCTTTTTAGAGCTTTATACGGATACGATTATAATAATTTAATTGTAATCTTGTTCTATTTAATTTATCTGTTATTTTCCGAGATTTCAGGCTTATTAGCGTGTTTAACCTTTTAACGATAGTAGTTATAATATCTTTGTAAACAAGCCATATAGTAACGAAAACAGAGATGTAGGACGTAGTGAGACATTTTAGTCGACCGGTTTTCAATTTATGTGGGAGAATATTGCCTCTAAAAGCGGTCTAGAATAACCAATACAATTATGATACGCATTAATGGATGCTGAGATATTGAAATGGGGATTACATATTTTGAATAACTGTGATTCTTAAACGAAAAGATTTAGCCAATAGCTGTAATTAGGTTGAGTGGTGGTTTGAATAAAAACCAGTTAAAGAAGAAACGTCTATTTCATTTGTGCGTGGTTTCCAATATATTTCTGGCACACTGAGTTTGTTCCATTTCTCAGATTACTATTATTATCGCAAATTTCTATTACTACCACAAATCGGCAATAAGTTAATATTAGTTTAGTGTAAGGAGCAACAAAATAATTAATACCGATTTTTATAAGCAAATAGCCGTTCTCAATAAAGTTGAGTTAAACACTGATTGTCAGTTTCATCATTTATGAAGTAATCTTATCACTGAAGAGGTTATGGAATTAAGTCAATTACTTCGCTTGATTGGTGTGTTTAAACCTATTACATCATTAAAACTTAATAAGCTAGTTGATTGTAATTAATAATATAATTTCCACTTTCATGAGACTTGAAACACAAACAGATAATCTAATCGGAAAATATCAGGTAGGAAGGAAGGCCGTGTACGGAACAAATTCTAAATCTCAAAACCATCCTACAAAACCGTAAAAACAGACAAACAATGATTGCCTTTGTAGACTTCAAAATTGCTTATGATTCTATCTGCATACAAATATTTTCTAATATACTAGAAGAATACAGAGTAGGTAGGAAAACAAGAGAATTAATCAAACAAACATTAATAGATGCTACCTCCAAAGTTATGTTCTTAGGCGAAATATCTACACCTTTTGAAATCAAAACAGGAATTCCACAAGGAAGTGGACAAAACCTCCCTTTTTTATCATGTACTGGACAAAGTAATCATAACCTGGGAGACCATTGGCTACTCAAAAATAAACTTCACCTGCGTTGTTTGGTCTTTACAGATGATCTAGTAATTCTCACCAGCAGGAAAGAAGCAATCTACTCTCTTGAAAAACTCCATGCAGTTTCAGTCAAAATTGGCCTCTAAACCGCGTACTCTAAAATCCACTATATGGAAGGATTCTCTCGTACCAAGATGAAAACACGATTTGGCATTTTCTTTCAAGTAATTTAGGTATTTGGGAGAAATTATTCAACCCGCAGGACTGATTCTTGAAGCACACAAAGAGGGATATATCTAAACTACAAAATGCATATAGAATCATCTGGAACAGATACAACAAAAAATCACTATCCCGAAATGTAAAGTTAAGATACCATAACACTGTAATCAAACCGGAGGCATTATACGTATCGGAGACTTTGATTATTAGAGGTAGGTCACTGCTTAAAGATATTGAAAAGCAAGAAAGGAAAATTTTAAGGAAAATGTTTGCCCCATTTTGAACAGGAGGAATTTGGACTGAGAAGAAAATCATATCAAATATACCAACATTCTGAAAAAAATTCAGATTCATTCAGGAAAATGCGAATTAAATTTTACGGAATATAATCAGGATTAATAAAACACACTGACCAAGAGAATTCTCAACCTGGCCATTTCAATGATAACCAAAAATAATTGGCTGCTTGAAATCGAAAAGAACCTCCAAGAAATCGGAATCAAATCGAAAAGAACCTCCAAGAAATTGGAATCACAGATCATATCATACAGAACAGATACAGATTCAGTAGCATGGTCAACAACCATCAATTTTTCAACAAACCGTATTTTAGAAGAAGGAATACACAGGAAAGAGCGCAGGGAGAGGATGAAGAGATTTTGGGAAATGAAGAAAAGCACATCTGCGAAAAAGTTCAGTTGCGCTCTTTAACTGGGCAAAACCATGGACTGTGTCGTTTCTACGTCCTAAAATCGTTGCTCAAAATCCACTGGAAGTTAGTTGATTCAAAATGTAAGTAAATTGAAGAAATTCCGTCGTTGATGTATACATTTTAATTAAAAACTCAGTATGAAATGCACAATATGACCTAAACAGATAAACGTTTAGTGGTTTGTCGGACTGGGTATTGAGAGCTCTCCGGATGGAATCCCAGTTTTAGCCGGTTTTTTGAAGCTCTTAACCTAATCCTCACTTCTAGCCAAAAGTGCCTAGTATATGGTGAACTACGCTTCATTACACGCTTTATATTAGCTTGACTTGTATGTATGTATGTATGTATGTATGTATGAATGTAACGGAATTTTACAACTCCATTTTGACCCACTTCCAGATGTCCGAGCTGTTTGAAATTTGGCACACATATTAAGAACCGGTGACAATACAATAATTTCATAGCTATATCCTGCTATGTTCATTACTTTGACAGTAACAACAGAAAAATGGTTGAATGTCGTGGAATTTTGCAATATAATTTTAACCCAATTCCAGATATCCGAGTTGTTTGAAATTTTGCTCATGTATTGATAACTGATTACAATACAATAATTTCATAGCTATGTCTTGATATTCTGATTACGTTGACAGTAAAATCATAAAAATTTTGCACACGTTTTAAGAACCGTTGACAATACAGTAGTCTCTTAGCAACGTCCTTCTATTCTCGTTACTCTGACGGTAACAATAGAAAAATGGTTGCCATGTAATTGAATCTTTCATTTCAGTGTTTACCCGCTTCCTGACGTCCAAATCGTTTTAAATTTTGCACACTTATTAAGAACCGATAAAACAGTGTATCCTATACTTGATGGGATTACTGAGTTAGGCAAATGCAGCCGCGACATTAGTGCACAGGTGCGATTCGAGAAATCTTCGTCATTTGGCGGCCACACACTTCGGAGATTTGCCACCCAATATAGCCATTATTATCATCATCGTTCTCCAGTTTCCCGGGTGTGATTTACGAGCCTTGGTTGCTGTAGACGATCGTCTTCTGCTGTCTCCTAACCAGAAAGGTTTATCTGTCTGAAGTCGCTTAACGTGATGTTGAATAGTAAGTATTCGAAATATTACTTCGTACTATTATAGAAAAGTAGCCTTCCTCGTTTACCGTGCTATTGGATCTCTTGTTAAGTTGACCATTTAATTGTATTTTACTCGTGGGAATAATAATTAATAATGAAACTACAACTCAAAGAAAAAGAGAGATTGGTGAAGAAAATCCAACAGTAATAAACATACTTTATAAACTATCTGAACTAAAAAGTTAAAAATAAAATTGTAGTTTAAAAAACTAAAATCACGCTTTCGTAGTAATGTGAACTAAAAGGTTAAAAATAATATTTAAGTATAAACATTTTGTTTAACAGTGATAGGACGTCCCACAATTCAGGATAAATTAATTTTTTTGAATAAGCTTAAAGTATAAAGTCACTGATTACAAAATTAACTTTAATGTTAAAAAAGCGTGAGGTGCGCTCTACATAACTTTTGACAATGACTCTGTCTTTACAAACAGCCAACGACAAAAAATATAAGACAACTGAAATAGCACCCCATGCTTTATTACATTAAAGTTAAATTGTAATCATTGACTTTATTCTTTAAGCTTATTGAAAAAAATTAATTTATCCTGAATTGTGGGACGTCCTATCACTGTTAAACAAAATGTTTATACTTAAAGATTATTACTTTTAACCTTTTAGTTCACATTACTACGAAAGCGTGATTTTAGTTTTTTAAACTACAATTTTTGTAGAAACAGTTTTCCCAGTTGGATAGTTGGGATAAATTACATGGCTACGAGATACGTTGAATGCTATGACAATTAAAACTCTGTCACCAACATTATAAATTACTAGTGGTAAGCCCGTGACTGTTTTTGGCGTATCGTCACGGGTCTAGAATAGTTTCGGTTTCTAGGATGAAAGATTATGACACGTTGACCTGATTTGACCAATCGTAAACTTGACCAGTGTTTCAGGGTGAATAAAATCTGTCGAGCTTGATGAAATCAAAAGCATTAATAGAGGTAGGTATTAAACACAAACAGCACGATAGCGCAATCGTATAATTACTTAAATAGAAATTTACTTGTAATTGACCCTTAAAGTTCACTCTGCAAATTTTTAAAAAAAATCCTGTTTGCTTCGAAAGCATCACGTTGTTTTCTTATTGAGACTGGGCAAACACTCATAATGTAATAATTGGTCATAGTATTGTAAAGGCCAGAGGACTTAATGCACATTCCATCTTATTAAACAGTTGAGCAACTCCGAAGAAATGGATTTCCATAATACTCGATTCGATAACATATTTGGTCTGATGTACACTTAAAATAACCTAGTAACTCAGGTACAGCGAACATAAGCAAAAGCCATTAATGAAAGTGGTGAGTACGATGCCATAAAAAGCAAATAAACCGTAATGCAACAAACTTTGGTTAAGCAACAATATTGGTGATTTTTTTTTTTTTTTTTTTTTTTTTTTTGTAACTGCTTTACGTCTCTTTTTAACATCGAGGTCTTTAGAGACGGGAAAGGATGGGGGGCAAGGAATGGGAAGGAATTCGGCCATGGCCTTTTGAAGGAAGCATCCCGGCATTTGCCTGGAGTGATTTGGGGAAACCATGGAAAATCAAATCTGGATGCCCAGACGGGGATTCGAACCGCCGTCCTCCCGAATGCGAGGCGAGAACGCTCGGTGTGAAAATTTTAATTAGATTGAAAATTTTCCAAGTGGGAATAACAATTGTCATTCGTGGTTACAGCAGAGACAATGAGTATTTTTTAAAAAAGTTTTTTAAGTTTCTTTCATTAGCAACATGTTACTGAAAATCAGATCCACTTTTTTTTCAGCCACAAAATTTATCAATATTTTTTTTTAAACTATGAAACGTTACTAAAAGAAAACTTTATGACTGTATTATGACTATTAATTTGGTAGTAGTTGCTTAGCTATTAAATTGTGGACATAACCACGAAATTCTTATAATGGTATCTCTGGTCGCTGTTTTGCTAGCGTAGGCTGGTCTTTTGCGTCATCATTTTCCAGACAATAGCTACCGAGGTGAGGGAATGTTCTTACGAAATTATATAGTAGACGTGCAACAGACAAAGAAATAAACAGCTGTTGGTTTATCACAAGTGCAGACTGCGTACGGCCTGGATATGAGATACCGGGAATGAGAGCTGGATAGCGGCGTCGAGTTATTGCGGGGGCGGTGCAGCTTTCAGCCGTCTCGCTTGGCCTGACACGGCCGGTAGATAGGCAGTGGCAGGTGCAGGAAGAATACACGCCACGCGTGGCCCTGATGTAACCGACAGGCCACGATCCACCCCTGGGACGGTTAGAGCAATTCGAGCCACAACTAAGATTTAGTAAACGGACTCTTTCGCGTACTGTCATTCGTCTTATCTCAGCTAAGTCGAAATCAGCTACCAAAATCTTGATAAATAGAAAGGAATCTCTAATAGAGTTCGTATCCGCAAAGCAGGAATTTATTGGTGGTAGACTGCAATGAGAATTCAGTTTTGAGGTATGGTATAGAACAGTTTATAAATTAGGATTTCGTTCAGAAAGAGGGAAGTTGGATCAGCTATTTAAGCTACCGCCGCCGTACCAGGCACTGTGTGGTAAAGGACAGCAGTTTATAAGCCCCACAACCACAATCAAACTATATAGACTCCGCTCTCAGCTCACTAGCATGCCTTATTTGTCATGACAAAAGATGACTAGCAGTGTCCTCTTAATACGCTTATCGTTTGTTTAGACTGCTTCAGAATAAATGGCATGTGAATTCATACCACACCTATTAACCTAATGCAAACAGGTCTTGAGGAATCATAAAAGATTGCATGATCGCTTGTATATACTATGGAATGGAACACTACTAACATCGCGCAATATTTAAAAGTGTTCTGATGCGCTGGTGATCGAACTGTCTCCTGACTCAGTTTTGCTGAAATGTGCTATGAAGGAGCAGGAGTACTTGTCTCAAATCACTCTTTTGGAACAAATTATTTTATACTCTTAGCATTAACCTAGATGTTAATGAAAGCTTTCATTATGTAGTGAGCTAGGACTGTATGATTGTCACAGTCTACGTTAGCCAGTAAAGGTTATTATTTGTATTTTCTGGCTTTATATCTTGTCGACTTCGAGGTCATTAGAGGTAAGAAAGGATTGAGTACAACGAACGGGAATAAATTCGCTCACGGCCTTTATGAAGGATCCATCATGGAATTCGCTTGGAGTGATTTCGGGAAACCGTGGAATATAGAAACTTGTATAGACACATCCTCTAGAATTCTAGGTGCGAGCGTCACCGTTCATCCACCAGGCTCGGTGCAGGTATTTTGATCGTGATGAAATTATAACGTAGCACGCAGAAACATCATATGATCTTTCATAAAATACGGCCTGCGGTTGTATACTCAGTTCTCATCTTTTTCTAGGCTTCTCGTCCTCTAGACCCAATCGTTCAAAACGACCTACGCCAATGGAGGAAGTCATTGTTGCTGTCTTTTTGCGAACAGTCGAAGCAATGAGTCATTGTGCGCGTTTCTACTTGTGACAGCATATTCCTGAGGTGCAAGTTAGGGATCGTTTCATTTTTGGTTAAGAAGATTATAGTAAACCGCCTGAACATCCAAGACAACCACCGGCGGAATTTGAAACTGCAGTTTTATTGTCGTCCGTAATTGTCTACATCATCTTAACATCCTCAATCAGACTTCTGCATCTCTACATCGTAAACCTGAAACTGGCTCAAGAAGCGGTATAAACGTGAGCTCTGGTCATTCTTTGAAACATTAGAGGATATGACTTTTGTTCAAATTACGTGAGGTATTTTTTCGAAAATCCTTTCCCCTTCCCCTCCGTGGTCAGATTTGGTGAGATCTGGCGAGACCTACCCCCCTCCCTATGATGAGGGTGAGGTGAGATCATGAGGGATCTTCCGCCCTCCCCCGGGGACGACTTCGTAAGTTTTGGAGACCTTTTTAAAGCTGTGAGATTTATTTCGCCTCCCCCCTTGGTGGGATTTCGCTGCCCCCCCCCCCATTTCACCTCACGTAATTAATGGACACCCCTTGTCAAATTTGGAATTATTGAAGAAGAGACTGGCGACCCTGCCAGGACCAGCCTAGGTGATTGCGGGAAACCACTTAAAAACGGCTGCCGGTAAGCAGGACCCTGGATTTAAATCTGAGCATGTTGTATTCCTCCAGTCGAGTGGGACATGCGTGGCCACACTGAGAGACAGCTGTGACTCTTTCGCCACTTGCTGCGGTTCTCGGCGCTCGGCAATCTGCGAGCGGGATCGCTGGCCGCGCCGCGTGATTACTGCAGACCGTAAATTTGTCGGTCCGGTCCAGTAATTACAGCTCGCAGCGGGAGTCGCTCGTTAGGTTCCGGTCCTAAGTTTGCGTCTGTTTGTGGCGAGTGATATTTAATTAAACGAGCCGCCACGGCGCGGCTGAGCCCGTGGCAGCCCCGCATGCAAATTAGCGGCGTTTAACACCTTGCTAGGAGAAGCGCTGCGTAGCCAGGGAGTCGCCCGACGGGTTCCGCCAACTCACCGGCCGCAATCACCCAACCACCTGCCCACAGACTACTTTAGTCTACATGGTAGTGCATAATTAGTGTTATTTGTTTGTAAAAATAGGTCGGTTTTCAATCAGCATTTGTTTACTCTTATTAAGTCGTATATATGTTCGCATATATCCTTAAGCGTGACAATTTCCCATTCGACAATCTTGATTTCGTTTCTCCACCCGAATGTCTGGATGGTTCCTTCAAAAGGCCTAAATACTTTCTGTTTCTTGTGCCTCAATCCTTTCCTACCTCTAATGACCTCAACGGTGAAGAGAGAGAAAAGTATATAGGCGCATGTGTATCTGTTTACCTTAATGTAAATGTAGAGGGAGAAAGGAATTGTTCACCAATTTTAAATACAGGGTTATTCAAAAAGAAGGAACAGATTTTCCATTTTTATTTCTCACGAGCTATAAAAGATATAAATACGTGCCACACATTCCTGGATAGAGGAAGATTCCAAGACTTACAGCATACATTCGACATGGTTTCCGAAGGCTCCACGAGAAAGCATTTCGGATAAGCTCAAAGTATTCATCTGACGTTCTAGGAAGACCAGTGCTTTTCTCTACAATTACACAACCATCTTCTAAGAATTTCTTTTGCCAAACGTAAATCTGTTTACGACAAAGTGGCAATTTATTAAAATTACGACGAAATACACGCTGTACATCACCAAGCGATTCACTTTTTGCGTACTGTACCACACAAAATGTCTTTCCTATGGCGTCTCCATTTCCACATAAACAGATAACAGCGCCGTTGGTGGCAGTGAATAGTACTAATAGGAAGGAGTTTAAAACTTTGAACCTTCCTCTATTCAGTAGTGTGTGACACGTATTTGTATCTTTTATGGTTTGTGAGAGATAAAGATGCAAATTCTGATTATTTTTGAATAGTCCCGCATAACGCGTTGAGATAATCATGGCTACTTTTTACGCATAAGGCACTGGGATAGCATTAAATGCAGCATTGACACTGTTACCCACTAATTGTATCTTATATATATATATATATAAAACCGGAACATTATAAGCAAGTCAAAGAATATATAGGGCATGTTTCCTAAATATCTGTTGCTTCCTACTATAGAAACATTTTGGCATAGTAATAAGAATTTACTAGATAATAAAGTGATAATAGTTTGAATTAAACGAGCACGTTTTGTGCGTGGTTGTCAAAAACAGAATTTAAATTTTACACGTTTGTTGCATCTAATAAGGTAAAAAAAATTCATCGAGGTATGGAAGACTTTACTAGCACAAGAAAAAGGATTATCCTCTTGTGGCTGTTGTGTTTTTTATTCTTCTGGTATGTAGTTATGGAAATTGCTATCCTTTAATAACCATGAATGACAGTAATAGATGGGTACAACAGAAAATTAAAAACACCCATGCTCGAGGCCGACCTTGATCCTGTGGTCCTAGCGACGTGATGCAGCCTTAACCCATGTATCAAAACGTCAAATTCTTTAGGCCCCGGAGATGCCTGCAGCAAGAAACGGGAAGGAATTTGACCGATGCCTTTTGAAAGAAATATCCCCCTCTTCATCTCGGTCAATTTCTGAACACCTGGCGGAATTGGGCATCGAACCTGCGTCCTGTCGAGTGATATGCTTGAGCGTTAACCACCCACCCTTCAAGTACTGTGCGATAACCGCATTTACGGCGAGATGTAGGAGACTGCATCTACCTCAACAAAATGAGTGCAGTGGGATTAAGAATGTTTTGTTGCAACTATTAGGGAATGGAACTGAAGAACAGATATATAACTAAGATATCGAGTAGAATGATTCCTAGCAGCTTTAATAACTGCAAACATAGGTCGTGGATGTATCTGCCTCATACACAACGTGCTTCATTAATGTCTTTGGGGTTTCAGATATTTATTGCACGGTGGATATGACAGATAGAGCAAAATCTCTCCCAAATTTCGGTAAATAATAGGTACCTTGTCATATTGCCTGCTTTAGCTCCGGGAGTGCATTCAAAACAACATGGCGTGCAATATTTTATTTAGTTTAATTTAATTTCCATTGAGCTCGGCCTTCATTAGCAATTTCCCTACACACTAATTTTCCCCTCTTTTACCTTCGTTCTTTTGATATCAAAGAATTTCAACTTTAAACTCTTTCAAAGTTTCTGGTAAATTATTCATCAGTTATCCCAATGCTTGACCCCTTAAGTAGGAAAGAGAATTTTCCCACAACTTTGTGCTTGAAATCAAATGCCCGCTTGTGTTCAAGGTCATCTTTTGAACAGAACTAGTTGTGTGTCTTAAAATTCGCAGTTGAGACGAAGTATCTGAAATTTCGTACGAAATATCAATGACAGTACTTCCTACAGACAAAACAATCCTTGCGAGGTGTATCAAGTTCAAGGAAATGAGAAGTTATGACGTATGTGGCAGTATCTTAAATACAAGATTAATTTCTGTCGCGTCGCTAGATGCAAGGCTGTGACGCGGAAGTATATATACGATAATATGCAAAACTATGTACAGGTTTAGCTTAAATGATTCATCGGGTTTTAAAACAGTGTGAATTAAAAGTATACGACCTACCAAGAAAATGAAAAGATACATAAACTCACCAAGTTTAAAATCCCGCTTAGTGTCTGGCGTGTACACTAGGTGGCAGCAATGGAAAAGATGGCAGAGAAGCAGGAGAAGAGTTTTTGTGTGTTAAAATATGCGAAGTATTTTTAGGTTACGAATGTGTAGCGTGCGTTCGTACAAAAATATGGAAAAGCTGCACTTAGTCACCAGAGCATTTTTCGTTGATTTCTCCAGTTTCGTGACACTGCTTGTCTGTGTAAACTTGCCAGCACGTGACTACGTGACTACCACGTGTCTCGGAGGGAACGGGGGAGCGCGCAATCCACATAAATCAATGTCAGCCGTGAACTGGGCATTCCGCAGAATATAGTGTGGAATGTTTTGCGTCGGCATTTGCCTTTGAAATCCTACCGTATACAATTTGTGTCGGCAGATGATTATTGCAGTCGTTTTGATTTTTGTACCCAAATGCTGGAAACTATGGAAAATGATGAGGATTTGGTAGGGAACTTCTTATACAGCGACAAAGCGACTTTTCATTCGTCTGCAAAGGTGAATCATCACAATAAGTGACTATGGAGTACTGAATTGCCGCATAAATTTGTGGATCTGGAAATGGATTCGCCTAAACGGAATGTCTTCTGTGCCAGATCAAAGAGCTGTATGGGCGAACAGACAGTGACAGAATCCTTGTACCTGGATATGTTGCAGATGTGGTTGTTTTCATAACTGACTACTGAGTCCTCCCGTTTCATCCTAGAACAGGACGGGGCTCAACCACACTGGAGTACAAATGTCCGCGACTTTCTGAACAGAGAACTGCCACATCGCTAGATAGGGCGCGCAGGTCTGTAGTCATGGCTCCCCAGGTCACTAGATCTGATCCCACGTGATTTCTTCTTGTGGGGTTATGTGAAGGACTAAGTTAATGTACCGCCAATGCCAATAACACTGCGAGTATTACAGCAACGGCTCACTGCTGCTGTGACGGACATTGATACTATCGATCGCATGGACGGAACTGGATTACCGTTTGGATGTGTGCCGGATGACTAAGGGTGCCAACATTGAGCATTTATAGTATGTACTGAAAACTTAGTGAGTTTATGTATCTTTTCAATTATCACTCGCATTTGTAGATCTTCTACTTTTCAATAAACAGTATTTTGGAACCCGATTAATGATTTAGGCTAACCCTGGATAATTTTGCGTCTGAGGTTTCACATTCGGCCTATTGCTTAATTGACGTGCCAGAGCCATTCGCTGTGAGGTGACGTAACAGGAAATAGCTTAGAGGAATGAATTCTAGGTAGGTGGCTGGCCTCCGCTCTAGACCGAGAAGGTGTTTGCGATTGCATATTAAGCAATAGAAAATGGTTAGGCGCACACGTGTGTTGTGGTAGAGGTAGAATGATTTCTGCTTGGTATATTTAACAGTTTATTGCCACCCATTTTATTTTTGTCGACTCAAACGGCATTGTCTAATCAGAGAGAATTATTATCAGTACCATATAGTTTTAATCAGATTCACAAGTAAATCTTGACATTTACGTTCTGTAATCAGTGGTGGCCGAATTGATTAGACCCATTACGTGCAGAATAACGAGGCTAACGACGCTTAACGACAAACAAACCCTTCACAAGGTACATCAGAAACTTCGAGAGATTCAATACCTATAGATGTGACCGTTTTAGTCACAGCACTGTTTCAATACCGGAAAATCACTTTGTATGTTGTTTTGGAATTCTTAGGGTAATCTGTATGTTTTATCAACCAATTCTGTAGGATGGTACATCATCATAACTTTTCTGGAACTCTGCATTGCGAAACATCTACATGTTGAAGATCCCATAACTGGACTTCCAGAATTCCACCAGTGGGTCAAACTAAATCACCTAAGAACAGGTAACGCTAAATGTAACGCCATGCTGTAGAAGTGGGGTCTTCAGGATTCTCCTTCCTGTGACTGCGGAGCTCCTTCCCAGAGCGTAGAGCATATCATCAAGGAATCTCCTCTAAGGAAGTTTGATGGACCATTTCAAGACGTTTTCAGTGCTACAACTACCTTCATTGGATGGCTGCAACAACTGGACATCAGTTTGTGAATGCTATCAATGTCCTTGTCGTTGTAAATATTGTATATATTTATATGTATTACATTAGTTGCTAGGTTATACGAAATAAAAAAAATAATTCTTCTTCTAAGATTACTCCACAAACGTTATGGTCAGCGATTCTTTCCGGCACGTGTTCGTCTGGGGATTTTGTGAGCGCAGACAGGGGCAAGGTGCGTGGTGACTGTACCCGTCTGCTGTCGGACAGCGCCTGTTGCGGCGACCCCTTCCGGTGGGATTGTCCGGTAATGAGCGGGCAGGTAGTCCGGTGGCTCGTGCCACCACCTGCTGCTGCGCCACGCGACGCCCGGAAGGAAGGAAGCGCCCGCCCACTGTTCGTAGGAACAACTCATCTCGACAGGTGGCCATACACAAAAGCCAACAGTCATACTGCCTCGCCTGGTGCCGGTACTGGACGTCACTTAGGCGGGGAATACTCAGTGATAATTTCCGCAAAATCCACCTCGCTGTTAGCTAAACCAAACACTATAATCCTACGCAGTAGAAGAAACTTACGGGGTTGGGAAGATCCCAGACACTGAATCGCTTTAATCTACTTTAGAAAGAAACCTTTACAAGAAATGAAAAATAATATTAGAGGCCTCTAAAGGTAGCTTCCCAATGCCTGTGCATTTGGCGGCCGCGCTGGACGAGTACCCAACAACGGGCCGCCCCTATATGTCGCCCAGTCGGTAAACATCAAAGGCCCGGGTAGCTGAAATGACACTAGGAAAAGGTGGGTTCCCACGGCCAATGTTTTTGTAGGCCGCACCACATGAGCCGAAGTGTACGGTTCAGCACGCGCCACAAGCTACCCCTCGCCGCGACCTCCCGACCTTGTCTTGTGTCGTTTCAGCTATCCGGCCGCTTGATCTTTACCGACTGGGCGACGGATAGAGGCAGCACAGGCGAGACCCTTCCCATGACCCGCTCTTTGTATCTGGACCGGTGCGGGCCATCTTAACGTGGCGGGGAGGTGCCTGCGAGGTGGCGAGGCCTAGCCTCTGGCGCGTGCTGATCTGTACAATTCGGCTGCATGGCGGGGCATAGAAAACCACGGGCCGTGGGAATTCAACATAAAACTGTCAACAGATACCGGCATTCAAAATTATAATGTTCCTGTTTCTCAAGATACCTTACCAGTGAACTGAACTTCGTTCATGCAGGCAACTTATCGCTACGTACCCCCAGTTGGATATACTTACAGTCAGTATTGTGTAGTTCCCTAACGAACTAGTACGGAAGAGCGCTCCAACAGATGAACCACGCGAACTAATTTCCAGATCTCTGGCTCCTTAGTTCTTTCGATCCTTTTCCGAAGACCGACTTGTAATAGCGAGAATGAGCGAGATAGCGATGCCGCCCTAGCTAGTCACATCACCACTCACCACACTATTTTACCCATTTGTGTAAAGGACAATGAGCACTTTGGTCTATCGGCGGCCACTGATCATGCTAGTGTCATTTTGAAAGTGCTATTATTAAGAAACAACTTTAACAACCTTTGCATTGTTAAATTCCATTAAGGAACGCCAAAAAATTATTAAGTAATATACTAATAAAACTGCACTATTTTCAGTCAGTCTAATGCATCTTAAACTTCTATGGGACGATATTACTGAATATTAGTAAAAAAATCAGTACAACTGCTGTACCTACTATAATGCACAACAATTGGCCAGAAGCAGCTTTAAGTAGCTCGATAGTGTTTTTTGTTGTACACGGTAAAACTTGAAATATGACACAGATCGCGCTGGTCACGTGACCAACCGACTAATTAATGTAAAAATTATTAGCAGGCCTCTGTCCTTAATAACCCAAGCATTGACAGCAGTGATCATTATATATATATAAAAAAGATACCACAACAAACAAAACAACGCGGGCAGAGGCTGTAGTTAATCCAGCGAACGATATTGGAGATGGTACCCAATGAAATACAAGAGCAACATTGTTCTCTAAGGAGTTACGAAAAAAACTGAATGCACCTAGTCGTGCCCGTGAAATTAAAATACTACTTATAACTTTAATCAGATGCTACGTTAAGTTTTATTGTGGGAATTTAACAATTCGACTGCGAAATAAATTTACGTTTCGTTGGCAACGATTAATGCTAAAGTTACTCCATGGTTTCGTATTAAATTTTCCTACAGCAAACAGACCGTGCTTCCAGGATTAAAATAAGCCGTCAGGCTTAAGGAAAAGCTCAGAAACAAAAAAAGTTTCGCAAATTAGTTTTAATTTTTAGCTGACTGATATTTACGCAAAAACTACTAGTCCGATTTCAACCAATAAACAACCTATATAATAATAGTAATAAAATTAATTTCATGTGTCGTATAGACACTGAGAATTTATTTAAAAAATAAAAGACTTATACGCAAATTAGTGTCCAGTCTTTGCGCGACACGATTCATGCCAGAACTATTGATTGTGATTGGATTTCAATCAATGTATGCACAGTCCATAATTCTGGACGTAAAAAAAGTATATTTAATTTTGGAATGACTTAGTAGAACTGAGAAATTAATAAAAAGAGTGTACTAAAATAGTACTTGCTTAAATGAAACTGTCCTCTCGCAGCGGAAACTGTACGTATCAAGTGCCACGTATTATTCCCCACTGACAGGAAATTATTTCCAAATTGTGGCTACTGAGCAGCCGTAAAAAACTCTGCCTCTACGTCACAAGAAATTATTACTACAAAGTTCCAGTTATATTGAAAAGTTATCGAACCTCGCGAGTAAAGGCGTAGGTAAGATTCCAGAATCTGACAATCCCTGGTTCAAACTACCCAGTCGATACATTCTTAATCACAAGCCGTGACGAGAATCAAAACTTTGCGTGATCTGATTGGGTTCATTCGCAAAAAAAAATAACAACATACTGGATTTCCAGATAACAACTCTGAGAATTTCAATCAAAAGAGATCGATCTGTCATGATCTCATCTTCTGAGTAAATTCATTTTTAGGAGTTTATTGCGTTTTAATGTTTGAAAATTGCCAAAGTGACATAAGGGAATCCATTTTTTTATTTCGAAATAAACTGGATAGGAGGGTTCTGAAAGTTTAACGACTTGACATCGGATTTCCTGTTGTAAGCTGCCAAAGATATTACCATTTTACTTTCAAGCTAATCAATTTTCTAATCAACAAATCCATGCTGGTAAAGGAAGATGAAGTGGTGCAGATGTGCCGTATCAAAGTTTTAGACCATATGAAGTTTAATTATTCCATTGCACAGGGAACGCGTTTTTATTTGCATAAATTGTCGCTCTGCTAAGATTAAAATGGTAACAAAAACAGTGAAATATGAATTCTTGAATTTTATTTTCATGATGCTTTGTCACTGTTTACCATGTGTGAATAAAAGCACAGAAGTTCTTTTAGATCCGTCATCAGCTATCGGTAAAATTATAGGGAGCTTAGATGTTTCAATGTAAGCGACGATAGCACAATAAATAGCCATGACATTTACAGTTTTATTTCTTTATAATCATGAATATTGCAGCTCAACCAACTCAAAATATTGTAGTAAAGTTCCAACGGTTAACTGCATTTATCTCAAAGTTTATTAACATTAATAAATCTTGCTTTATTAAGACTTTATTTCTTCATAAAAATAATAAGCAGTGGTAGTTAAACGTAGTTAAACCAATTGCATTAATTGTTGAATTTCATTTTGATGATTGTTAAACACTGTTTGTAAACTAACGTTCAAATTATTTCAAGCTAAGCTTCAGTTAAGTCTTCCACGTATAAATGTACCCGTATCTTCGAAAATAGCTGTAATAATTTAGGTAAAAATCATGGTTCAGTGAATTTTTGGAACTATAATCGGTTTGTCAGAATCTTACCGACTGTTTATTACATTCTGTCTTTCAAACTCTATGGCTTCCCTGTTGGCTCAGTTGACTCCGCCATAATGATGGTGCTCGTTGCTGAGTCGATAACCCTGTCAGGTGGTTTGAGTCCTAATGGTGGAGGTTATTTCGATCAGGACTTGGATAGTAATAGTTTCGTGTGGTCGTAATGACCTGGTGACAGGGTTTCTATTGGCTGCTCATTCCGCCCCTGTCGTAGCCACCCCTCAGCTAACCCGGCTATCCTACCGGTTATATGGGACCTAAAGTTTAACGTGAAATCCAAACCATGGGAACGTTCTTGCGTACTTCACATTACACATCACACTGTGCTAGATGTGAATGACTGGTGAATGACCGCCAAGAAAGGGATTCGGGTACCTTTCGATCTCCAGTCTGACGCCTTAAACATTTTTTTTTTTTTTTTTTTTTTTTTTTTTTTGAAGATATGGTGTGAGAAGTAGTTGTGCACAATTCCACACCACACAGATTGTGCATCAAAGTCCTGGCTTAAATCCCAAACATCTCTGTAGTGCGTATGGAATGAGAGCATTCGATATTGTTGACGGTGATTCGTTCGTTTAATGCGGACCATAAGCCTGATGGCTCTCATGGTATCTTTCAGAATAAAAGGCCTAAATGAGACAGCACTGGCTTTTCTATCTCATCCAAAATAGAAACAACTCTCTACACTAAACACACACATTATCATAGTCATGTTTGTGTGGATGCATAAGGTTTGCTGATGACATGGTTTTGCTGGCGGAAAGTGTCAAGATACTCAGAAGAATGTTAGAGGCTTTAGACAAATGGTGTAAAGAATTCGGAATGAGAATCAGTAGTAAGGAAACTAAATGTATGATGGTGAGAAGGAGTAAGAAAGAAATGATGATAAAGCAACAAAGAGAAATAATTTCAAATTTCTCGGGAGTATTGTGAGTGGTGTTATGAGTTGCAAGAAGAAGGTGAAAAATAGAATCGCAATGGCAAAGGAAGCTTTCAATAGAAAGAAAAATTTATTATGCGGTAGGCTGGATAAAAAGCTGAAGAAAAAACTAACTAAATGTTTTGTACGGAGTGTTGGACTATATGGGGCCGAAACATGGACGCTACGCATCATAGAAAATATAAAGAGGTTGGAAACGTTCGAGATGTGTGTTTTTTTTTTTTTTTTTTTTTTTTTTTTTTTTTTTTTTTTTAATGGCTTTCGGCAACTAAGCCATTTAGACAGCTCAATGTGCTTATGATATCTCATCCAGTGATTTAGTTTTCTCCAGTACGTTTTGATTCTTAAGTATAGACACCACAGGACGGACAGGACATACACACAACACTTAAACATCCATGCCCGCGGCCGGATTCGAACCGGCGACCTTCGGCACGCGGAGCAAGTGCTCTAGCCCCTACGCTACCGAGGCCGAGATAAAATAAGTTGGAAAGACAAAGTAAGGAATGATGAAGTATTGGAACGAGTAGGAGAGGAAAGGCCACTTATAAAAACAATAAGGAACAGAAAAAGGAGAGGTCGATGAAGAATGAAAATGATTGATGACAGAATGATAAATGGGAAATATATAGAGACTAAGATAATGGCGGAACAAAGGGAGGCTTGGAAGGCTGTCACTGTGAATGGACCTGCTGAATAGCAGAAAAACCTTGATGATGATGATGATGATCACAGTCATCCACACCGAACGCTATCACAATGAAGAAGGTAAAGGGAAACCTCCCTATTTCATCTTCCCAGACGTTACCATGAAAGGGTAAACAACCCCCATGATATCATGGGACAAGGAATTTGCATAAGAAGAAGGATTTTAAACTATCTTTTTATAACCAAATCAACCATATAAGAGCGTTACTTAAAGAATTCAATTTTACTCGACAGCAGATGGTTGGTTCACTTGCTATTCCGGTTCACAAAGCCCAGTGCAAAATTATTGAGTTTGTTGTCATGGATGTCATATTAGATAGTATGCTTATGTGGCCCAGTACATTAAAAGCACTGTTGCCACTGGAGAATCGACGTAATTCTGGCAATATAATGTGGAATTACGATTGATTTGCCTAAAAGTTTCAGTACCGGTCGAGGCTCAGTCTACTGAGAGTTGTCGCCCAACTACAAACACATGAAGAATTCACAGATATAACCACTTTTTGTAGAATTATTTATCCTTCCGCCATGGTGAGACCGTTGGAAATGTAATTGAAAATACTGATTTAAAAGTGGTCTCTTACCTTCATTCGTTTAGAGTGATCTCGGGAGAAGATACAAAGCAGGAATCAAGGTTTAAATCTGATTCACACTTGCAGGGATGTATTGCAATTGATTTTCCACCGCTGAAAGGAGAGCAACTTCCTGGAGCTGTATATCATGAGGCGGGATCGGATACGCGGCCTGCATGTTTGGACAAGAACTAATTCGTCAATCAGCGCCCTGGGCCTTGACAGACAGAATCTCAATTTTCGGTCGGGTCTGCCGATAAGGGTAGCGACCGATGAGATCGCCTCATTCATATTCCCGGGACGGACCTAAATTATGCATGAAGGCAAACAATTAGGTGGACGCATCGCGCCGATTATCTACCTACTAGCTCTGTGTTTGTACTAACTATCCCGTACCCTCCGCGTATTATTCATGGAACAGATTACGATCCGAAAATTGGACTCCGGGCCGAAAGCATTTTAATTACCCCACCCGTCGAGGTATTCCGTGTGGCGCTGCGGTCTTTACCACCCAGAATAAGCGGTTCAAGAATCTATCTAACCGTTGTTAATGGTGTGAATACCAATATTGGTAACGAAATAGAAACCAGCGCATCACGGGACTAATCCTGATGGTCTTATTGGACAGACCACATGATGAATACTGATTGATGTTGTGCTGATTATCTGACGGCTTAAATATTTATGCAGGTCTGAAAATGATTCTAATGCCTGGTCTTTGATAAAAAGAGTTAATTAAAGTTCATAGAAAAAAAATCTTCCGATGGGAGATTTTGGTGACAGAGGCTATCTGTATCGGAAAAATGATAATACTCACATACACGGAAATGGTGGTTGTTGAAATCACAGATTTTATCATCAGACTTTTTGATGTCAAATTTTTATGGTAGCTGCAAAAGTTATTCATTATAAAAGTAAAAGACAAATTAGACGCTTCTGTTTGAAACATTAAAGCACTTTTATTTGCGTTCTAAGGTGGCTGAAACCAAACCAACAGTGAATTAAGAATATGTAAATGTATAGTCAGTTTCACTAGTCAATGCTGAAGCAAAAGTCACCGTATTATAGCCAAGAAAAATATATTTTTAAAAAATGTTTGCAGACATCAGGAATATAGGTTCATCTACAATTTCATTTACATTTATACTCTCCGATTCCAAAAACCGTGGAAGGCAGAGGGTGTTTTGCATGAAAACTATTTTATATTCTGTGTATTCCAATGCAGAGGCGCGAATGGGGGAAAAAATCGTGTAAGTATCAGTAAGGCACCTTATTTCTCCAATCTTATCTCTCTTTTCATTAAAAGCTAAGAAGGTTGGTGGACGAAGTATTTCATCGCACTCTTTAATGAAAGTGGGAGTATACATGTTTACCAACCAATTAAAAAAAGTATATCTTCATTCTGCCAGGCAATCCCAGCCCAGTCTGTGTATAAGTTCTGTTACGATTTTGTGATAACTGTGGTAAGCAGTCACAAATCGAGTCGCTCTTATCTGTGAATTTTCTATACTATCGAGCATCTTGAGATGCTGACTCAGAACCGCCTGACTGTAGTTCGTATGTAGACGTAAGAGAGACTGATGTCCTTTTTGGACAATTTGCAGCTGAAGAAACCCAGTATCTGAGACATGTATGTAAGTTATGTTGTATATATATATGTATATATAAAATTTAGTATGAATAAATCAAAGTAATGATAGTTTCTTATGATAAAACACTTTAAAAGACCAGTGTTTACTCTTTTAGTATGTTACATACGGTATACACAATATGTCGTAACATTTGCTGGCACAAAGTCTTGCTGATATAAAACTGCGAGGATCCCCCCCCCCTCCCCCGAGACTAGTTGCTCTAACAACGGACACCTTTTACCTCGAACGCTCGGAACTGCACGAAAACATGTTTAGAATAACAAGCGATCATAACAAAACAGTGGTGTGTGTGTGTGTCATTTCCATGCAGAACTCCGCACTTGGCTGCTAGCGCCACTACTTGTACCTGTGTTTTCAAGAGACGCAAGGCACTTTCGGCCCAGATATTTCAAAGAATCTTGAAACAACCTGTCCACGTAACATTTATGTGGAGGTAAGCAAAAGTGGAAAAATGACTAAAGAACACATAAAACGTTTTCTAACTTCAGTTCTTGGCGAACATGTAACAAATGAAAAGAACCTACTGTTGTCTGATTCCTGGTCAGGTCATACAGGTCATACGCTTCTAGATGAAACTTTTCCAACAAAGATGTTATGCTGAAGATATTACCACCGAAAACAACAAAATATTGCGAACCCTTTGATCCAAGTAAGTATTTCGGCAATATAAACTCTGTATCAGAAGTTTACCGACTTTGTAAGACCGCAAGATACATGATCGTTATTTCATCATGAAACTTCACTCTGATTTACAATCAATTTGCTGCACCTATACAGGGTGTTAAAAAAGGTACGGCCAAACTTTCAGTAAACATTCCTCACACACAAACAAAGAAAATATGTTATGTGGACATGTGTCCGGAAACGCTTACTTTCCATGTTAGAGCTCATTTTATTACTTCTCTTCAAATCACATTAAACATGGAATGGAAACACACAGCAACAGAACGTACCAGCGTGACTTCAAATACTTTGTTACAGGATATGTTCAAAATGTCCTCCGTTAGCGAGGATACATGCATCCACCCTCCGTCGCATGGAATCCCTGACGCGCTGATGCAGCCCTGGAGAATGGCGTACTGAAATGTGCAGGAGCTCCATCGTGCATGAACCACATGTTGTGTCGTACTTGTAAAGGCACATCTTCTAGCAGCAAGGGTAGAGTATCCCGTATGAAATCATGATAACGTGCTCCATTGAGCGTAGGTGGAAGAACATGGGGTACATACTAACGAAACTAAAATGAGCTCTAACATGGAAAGTAAGCGTTTCCGGACACATGTCCACATAACATATTTTCTTTGTTTGTGTGTGAGGAATGTTTCCTGAAAGTTTGGCCGTACCTTTTTGTAACACCCTGTATATAAGCCTATGCTGCAATATGCTTTGAGAAAGCCAGGTTATCACATTGGCATACCAACATCATCATTTTAAAATGTAATTAGTGTGGCTTTTGATATTGTACTGCGTGAATGCGAAAGTGATTTGGAATGTGATAACTTGGCTTTAGTGAGGTGTGCACATGGTTCTCTTCTACTTTGTTTTAACCAATTCATCGAAATCCCGCATCTGCACTTTGAGGACTAATATAAGCACTATCAGGTGTGTGGTACTGCTGTATATGCGTGTTTTGCACTGTATTAAGTACTTCAAGCAGATAGTTTTTGGCACTGTTGATTGAAAATGTAATGATACACTGACGTCATTGAGTTACGTATAATTTCCTTCATATGGTATTGATATCTTGTTGCTTTGTTTCTCTATTAAATTGTCACTTGAGGTAGAATGCAACTTTTTGCATGTAAATGACACATACCACTGGTTTGTTTGTGATCGCTTGTTATTCTAAGCATGTTTTCGTGCAGTTCCGATCGTTCGAAGTCAAAGGTGTTCCTTGTAAGTAAATCGTCGCAGTGCATTGTTTTTCGTTCAATGTCTATCTTGCTACAAAAAATATTTATTGTAAACCTCTCAAAGATTTAAAAAAAATTTTTTGGAGTAAAAAATGTAAGTTATCTGTGAGGGAATGGAAACGCTTGCATGTTAAATTCTGGTAGTTTATTGAGGCAAAGCGTTTGGTCCACTTTGGGTCTCTAGACTTGAGAGTCTTAGACTACGTCTGTGATATAATGCGAATTTATTAAGTTCATTAACTAAGTTGATGTAGAAATTCCTTCCTTACAATTTCTCCGAGAAGATCGTTTACCGCATTCCCTAGCGTCATTACTTAGATTAATGTTGACACTAAGTTATCGATCTCCTGTGATGTGAAAAGAAGCAATCCTATTAAAAGATACGACGTGTTGTTGTGAACCAATCTGTTGTAGTATCCAGTGTCGTACAGATATGAGCGTTTCTGATGAGTGATAGCCGTTTTCCAATGTCTTCAGCAGGTGTTGGCCTATCACTCACATCTGCAGTGGCCATCACCTCTATCTTTAAATACGGCGTTCGGTAATGCAGCTTCTTTTCGTAAGTCCTATTGACGTCAAAGTTGAATAATCTTCTCGGGTAACGTTGTAAAACCTGTTTTAATGACTTCTTACTGACTATTAACTGGAGTTATTATGAATGTGGCAGGACGATTTCGTATTAGAACCAACAGTAAAAATGATTTGCAACGAGAGAATTGTTATTTCTTTTGTTTCTGTAAACTAAATGAGACAAGAACTTCAGTGAATACTATGACGTATGCACGAGATGCATATAACTTCCAGATAAGTACATTGATTAGATTTTCGAGAGATATTGTGCAACCAGTTATCTTATAGCAACATCAGGTCAGCTTTAGTAAATGGTCTAGACCAGTGGTTCCCAATTAGTGGTACGCGTACCTCCAGGGGTACGTGAGGTTCTCTCTTGACCGAGGTATTCAATAAGACAATTGAAAAAAAAAACAATTACGCAAACATTACTATCACCAAAATATATTTTAAGACAGTCAAACGGCGAGTGTGTAAATTACATTTCTGTAATGCTGTGGTTGTGCGAAGCACTAGACTGGTATGAATGCAGAGGCAAATGTAGATATAAGGGGGTACGCCAGGTTCAGCTCTTTCTTGAAGTGGTACTCGGGAAAAACTATTTTGGAACCATTGGTCTAGACAACAGGAACAAAAACGAAATTTTTGTAAATGATCGAATTCTTGGTGCTGTACACTGATATTTATGCCATAGTTGTTTTCCGTAATTTCTTTTTTTTTTTTTCGGTACAAAGTGTTATTAAATGAAGTCGAGTCTTCTCTACTCAAGTTACTTGCACAGATGAATTGGACTAATTTTTGTAGTCATCGCATTGTGAAGATTTTCTCCAATCCAGGAAAGTCATTCATAAATAAATTAATCGACTGACGATGATAATTTGAAGTCATAATAAAAAAGAACACCTAGTAGAGGCATCAGTAGAAAGGAAGGGTAAACATCCTTTTTTACAACAGCAGCCTTTATCTGTGGCTCTACTGGCGGGTATCTATATGTTTTAAGTATAACTGTAACAAAGTAATTTCGTGTGATCTTAGTGACCTAGAGGTAGAGTTCCTTACCAGTTACTCAATACTCCTCCGTCTCAAGTATGGCCCATTCAGTTTACAGAGGCAGCTCACTGTCAGATTACACTATCCCCACTACGCTGCCCTCACCCCTACAGGCAAAGGAAAAATTAACCACTCTCCTACATTGAAACAGCTTTCAGCTCGTAGAGGTAGAAAGGAAGGAAGGGAGTGGTGGGGTCAGGGAAAAATGACCTTGAGCCGCAATTTCGGAGTGAAGAGAGTATAACCGGGTAATAATCTTATACATATTTATAAAAGAAAACGCGTATATCCCTATATTTGACTTTGGAGCCACAACTACCTAGCGCAGGCAACTGGTGTTTGTGTAACCTCGAGTCTCCCATCGTGCGCTATGCTGGTTTCATGTCGATAGCTGTGGGGGTGTTGGAGAAATAGTGGTTAAAAGTAGTTGACCTAGGGCATTTTCATATTTCGACCAAAGTGTTATAAAAAATCTTCGTAATATTCTAGAATGTTTCTAAATAATGTTCTAGAATATGATACAGTTTTCAGCTGTTAACAAATATGAATAATTCGTATGCAACGTATTAAGTGTGTTAACCGATTTTGATGAACTATGACTGGCGGGTTGCTGATTTGGCAGGGAGTAACTTAAGCTACTTTTTATCATGAAAATATTTAAGATTCCGTGCAAAAACATGAAAACCTTCAAAATCTTGACATTCACGAAGTCTTGGGCACCAGCAATTAGCCTACCACCAAAAAACGGGTACACTTTAATGTGAAGTACAATACCAGGGATCGCGCCAGAGTTAGATAATTTCACGTTGACGTCTAATAGAACTATGCAACTGATATGTATCTTGCTACGTTGTCCACTGCAAGAATAAAGTTTCAGTTAAACAGGAACTAGTTTCGTACACATTTATCTTAATTTCATTGTTGTATCCAGTCACTCCTAAATTAAACATACATTATTTTACGCCTCGAACCATGTGCTCTGCACTGATTGAAACCCTATCAAAACTCAGCCAGTAGCTTTGACATGAATCACGTTCCACAGAAACTGGATAGTAATTTGCGTATACGTTTTCCTTATTTCACATCAAAATAAAACCTACTTTCTTTCACTCCTGGTTGTGTAGGCTGTTCATTGATCAAAACTCCTTTAAAATCGTACCAGTAGTTTTTTGCGTAAATAGAATTAACCGAAAAATGGAAACTAATATCCAAAGTTTTTTAATTCTCGAATTTTCTCAATTCAAACATATCCTATTTTAAATCTGGAAGCTTAGGATATTTACTGTGTGAAAATATAATGAAAATCTATAGCGTATGCGAACAGAGATTTTCCCGTCAGTCTTCCAGGGTTTGCAGCCAGGTAGGGTCATTAAAGGAAAACAGTGTTTGGATAAGGTAACGCGTCGTCTTTTCAGATACATTTCTATCAAGACCTCGACAGCACGACATCTGATTAAGGCAACAGTGCAGGTTGTCACATTTTACTGACACTATCCGGCTGCAAATCCGGGAAGACAATGTTACGAATCCATTGACTAGCTTCAGCGTTAATCGTAGTCAACAAGATGCCAGCTTTTTTTTTTTTTTTTTTTTTTTTTCGCAGTCGAAACGTCAACTGCTTACTATATCAATCCCAACAGTACCTGATCACTGATGTGGTGTATGTATAATATAATGTACATTTCTAGGTTGAAAGCATAGGCTAATTAATGTTGAAGAATTTAATAAAAATTCATAAATGTAGAGTTTATCGCGGTTAACGCAGTATATTCCTTCTCGCAGTAGAATGGTTAATGCTATAATGTATTATAGATATAGATTAGAATGAAATTAGTCTGTATCGAGTAACATAAAGTTCGAATTGTTTAGTTGTACTGAATTTCCATGTTAAAATTTATAACATCTTAGATAAGGAATTTACACAATCATTAATATACTTTTATAGGTTCACTTTGATGATTACATAGTCATAGAAATTAACACGACAGGCGTTTGTAAGGAATTAATATACATAGGAAATTCTATATAGGCCTTTTAGGAAAACAAAATACTGACTGTCATCATTTTATATATATAGACAGAGTAATTTATACACAACATACTGATGGAGGCATATTCTCTATCATGATTTCATTATTTGAACCGTACAATTAAAATCCCTCAGGAATATATTTGTGTCGTCATACTGAATTTCAATGATCTTTAACTGTAGCTGACGTTTGATACAACAACAAGTATTCAGTAACGATAAATTTAGTACAAAATGTTATTAATGTATCACCCGCTCGCATTATGAAACCTTGACATTTAAGAACGATACATCATCTTCACTTGAAAAAATCTTTCTTAGTGATGTCCTACGATATGATGGAAAATAAAATTTGGACATAGCCTTTTAAATCAGCGTGTGCTTATAAGCTTGCTTCGTAGTGTGTGGCAGGCAGACTACCTTGCGGTACTTTTCGAAAGGAACAGGAAACAGACAGAAAACACGAGCTCATAGTTTCAGCAAACTTGCTGTTGCTGTGTGTACCTCATAAAATGTTGGATTCTTTGCCATGATGAGTATGTTGTTTAACTGCCAAAAACGCGCAACTTAGGTGATATATTAAAAGTAAATAAAAGGTATTAAATTGGCACATTGATGTGCACTTTGCACATCCGTCAAAGTAATTTATATAGCTCTGGTCGCGTATTCTCACGTACGTACAATTATACACCACGCAGACAACCATTAACTACTCACGAATTAGTGCAGACCTTTAGAAGCGGCTCAACAAACGTGCAATTGACGTACACCAACTCAGTTTGCATTCATCCGTCCGGGTAACCATGCTAAATGAAGTCTGTCATGAGGACGCAGGTTCGAATTAGCTACCAGCTATCCATGTATTCCCAAACTCAGTTCATGCTGGGACGGTTCCTCGATAATAACACGATCGAATTCCTTCCCGTTCCTTGCGCCCAGTTCTTTCCTTTCTCTAATAATCTAGACGTTGACAAGCCGTAAAAACCCATAATATTTTTTAAAATATTTTTTTATTTTTATATAGTATGCTATAGGAAATATCTTTTTCCTCTCTCCTTCAATCTGTTTAATAGTAAAGTCACTCTTTATATAATGTTATAGTTCAAGTAACGCATACACCTAACTAAGTAAGTTTGATATATGCGTTTCAATTTGTTGACTTATCATCGCTGACAGTTTTTCGTATGCATTTCTTCATTACTTGCAGGAAGTGCTCCATATTCCGCTGATATTTCTGTCACTGTTTATTAATTTCCAATTTATCATTGTATTCACACGTTTTTGATATAGTATAGTTATTCCTCAATTGTAATGCTGTTTATTGAACATGCTACATTTATTTCTTGGAGACTATAAACGCACAGTAGCTATTGTTTAGTTAGAACATATCTCCCATGATTTTCATAGCTCTCTGTTAATAACTTTCCGTCATAGAACACAAAGACGCCAGTTCAGGAATATTCACACTAATCCATAAAGGTGTGATAAAGTGCGGATCAATAAACACAGACAAAGAAATTAACAGACATACACAGAAATATTGACAAAAATCTGGTATAGGTGATGATGCAAGTATTTACGAAACAAATTGAAATAATTGACAAAGGGAGGCAATGTATAGATCACATAAACTCGGAAATAATTAGTGTTAAAAATTTCGCGTGTTCTAAATTTTTTGTTATGTCCTTACGCCTCTTCGACGTCGAGGTAATTAGTTTCTGGAAAGGAATGGAGATGTGAAGGAATTCGACCATGGCCATTTAAAGGAATCATCCCGGCCTAACATTCCGTATGATTTAGTCCTGGAGCCATCGAAAAGTTAGGTGAAAGGCTTAGGTATGGTGTGAATTTATTCTCTGGATAAGATGGGAATATATTTGGATCTACTGCGGATAGCAAGTGAGGCAGAGTTGAGATCATCCAATTGTACGCATCGCGTGGATATTCCCATACCTTGCCGAGACGTACACCTCGGAATTATTAGTGACGATTGGTGCTAGTTATTGGAAAGTGTGGCCTCTTTTTCGATATGCTTTCCCGCGGGATCTGTCCGTTAGTTTCCAATAACTGACGATCATTAGGCTGGCTGGCTGGCAGGTGCCTGGACCGCATTGTCCCGGACGACTCGGAACGAATGCGCAGAACAATGCGGCGAGGCAGCCAGCTGATAGCTAGCCGCCGTCAGTCACCGCGGGTGGCATATAAAGCAGGCGCCCGGGGCGACGATCAACAGGATCGCACTGCAACGGGAGAGAGGAGCCAAGGGAGCGTCCATAAACCACGTAGCTTCATTGTGGCCTCCTGTGAGCCCCCCCCTTCCCGCCACCCCACGTAGCCCGACGTGACTTTTGTCTCTAACCCCTCCCCTCCCCAAATGGCACGTAGCTTTTTTCCCCTATTGATTCCATAAGATATTTTGTGCAATTTTCTCTTGTCGGATTATCGTAAATTACATACTGAGATGGTTAAACGACGGAAATAAATATTCACATGCTGTTGTTGCCTTGTTTTAACTGTAAAAAATAATATGAATAAGAAGCTTCGTGGCTTAGCTTGGAACCCCCCCCCCCTTTTTTTTACTCACGTAGCTCAGTGTAGCTTTCCAGCCAACCCCTCTCCCCCCTAGACGGAGCCACGTAGTTTATGCACGCTCCCTAAAGCAAAGCACGGTCGTACAGAGACGAGAGAATGTGTATTTATGCTAGTTCTAACACAGGTTACCATGTTCTACCATAGCTACAGGGTGTTTAAAAAATGACCGGTATATTTGAAAAATCAATAAAAACTAAACGGACAGCGATAGAAATACACCGTTTGTTGCAATATGCTTGGGGCAACAGTAAATTTTCAAGCAGACAAACTTTTGAAATTAGTTACAATTTTCAACAACAGATGGCGCTGCAGTCTGGAAAAATCTAAAGTACGATTATTCTAAGGAATAAACCATTTTTCACAGCAAACTTGCAATCTTTGAACAGCTCACGCTTACAGCAGAAAGACGACTTACAGAATGGCGAACTCACAGACTACGTTTACTTCTATATCTTTCAAATCGCCTGAAGCGCCATGTGTTGTTGAAAATTGTAACTAATTTCGAAAGTTTGTCTGCCTGAAAATTTAGTGTTGTCCCAAGCATATTACAACAAATGGTGTATTTGTATCGCTGCCCGTTTAGTTTTTATTGATTTTTCAAATATACCGGTCATTTTTGAAACACCCAGTATATCTTCGATTGTTGACAGGTATTACTTGCTTCTGTACGTAATACGTGTCTTACTTTCTATGATGTAAGGGTTTCGTCACGTCTTAGTAGGAAATTTTGACGTTTTGGCATTCTTTTATGGCCTAACTGTGGCGCGATGTGTAGTGCACTAACTCTCCATGTGTGAAACACAGAGCAGTGCAGATCTGTCCTAGAAGTAGACCGAAGTGTGTGGGTCAAAACATCTTCGTTTCATATTAGTAAGGCGCGATCTTGACAGAACTGAAATTATTTGCTCCGACCGTGTATCTGATACATGTATTCTCACTAACGCTTCTACAATCACTCCTATAAGTTGTACATTTTCTCATATTCCCTTCAGCCGCCATCTGTATCTTTCTCGTCGTCAGGCAGTTTTTTATTCGAATTTAGTATTAAAAGATAGTTCTATTGTGCCTATTTTTCACTCATCGTCTTAATGTGACCATAAAACTCAATATTGTTATTCCTATTCTGTCCTCTATTCATATGCATTTTTCTATTTTCGTTAGATGTTCCTTCTGCATGTCTTTCAGTGAAGTTGTACCAATCCTAATCCTCTAAAATCTTCTGGAACCTACTGATACCTCTTCACTTTCGTTTTACATTCTTCGGAATCACTTGTCAGTACGAGAAGACAATTAAGCCGGTAATTAATTAACGCTTTTCATACACGACAATCGAATCTGTGAAATATTATTTACCAGGCTTTTCCCGCGATTTCACGTGGAACAAAGAAAATCCAGCCGTTTTTTTTCTTGATAACTTGTATATTATTGTCATTAGGTTATTAATATATGTTTTCTTGAAAAGCTGTAAGCGCAAGTTCGCAGTAGTTTTAGATGTATTTCGGCGCTAAATTAAAAGCTAAGCTAAAAGATTAATGAACATTGCTCGGCCGCTATTTGCCGTAGCGTGGGGAGATTAGTCTCAAGATTTAAGTCACAACATTAACTAAGAGTACTGCATTAACATCGAACGCGTTTTTCTGAAAATTTTTGTCTTTATTAATTCAATTTATAAAATACTAATAATTTCTTTCCAAATATATTTAATGTGCAGATACAGTACTGTTGAAGATTTATGATAGTATAGAAGGAAAATTGAAGAGGTGCCGTAATTACAGAAACTCCATGTCGGAAGATAGTGTGATTGCAACAAAACGTATACTACAGGAAAAATAATTGATATTTTTCTTCCTACAACATTCAAGGCAAATATTATTTGTACTGACAGTAATAGCAGAAATGTATTTTTTCAAAGTCAGCAATAATTATATATCAAGATTTTTTTAATGCAGCCAAGCTATTCACTTTTCACTGAACAACGAATATCCAGTTTTCTATTTGTTTGTGCTTCGTCCCTATGCAGACATCACAGGACAAATATAACACTTTATTTAACTCCTCATGTCAAAGATAGAGTGTGAATACACAAGCTGTCGGATGTATGTCTAGAATTCAGGCAATACATTACTGCGGATAAGGTTATTGTATCAGTTGTATTGAAACACGAATGCCACTAAATAAATTATTTCAAAGACAGTGACAGAATTCACGAAGCACTTTCTTATCGTAAGGGAGACAAGTATTTTTTTTTTATCTGTTTGCGAGCTTCTCGATGTGAAGTGAGCATTCAGCAACCGTTATAAGGAATTCTTAGGAAACTTGAAGTACCTCGCTGCTTTCCTACTTTCAATTATATTTTTAGTCTGTAAATATAGTTAGTAATACCTCCATACGGCGTATTAACCCTGATCACTTCGGGTATATTATGTTTCCCGTCTACTGCTTCTGGGACCCTATTTTCATAGATCATTCACGTCAACCAGCAAAGTGATTTTCTGTATTTCTTGTTTAATACCGGTTTCCATCTCAACTGCAAGCCAATACTACAGTAATTCCTGTAGATACAATTATATTCACAACACTAATTCACTCATTAAACTCAGAAAACCTTGACACATATTTTCATCGATTTTTCATTGTGTTGCTTCGGTCCGCATAGCTTTTGGCCGATCGCAACAATGCCTTTAATATTAGTTATTGGTTAGTATTACTCATGTTTTCTTCTTATTCATAATACATATGCACTCACACTAGGTTTTCTTTTGTCCCTTATGAGGTAGTATCTTTGCATCGAATTAGCAGTAATCTTGATGATCAGTTGAACCCACCTGATTGTTGGTTTTGCAGATATTTGGTTTGAAACTGGGCTCATTTTAAATCTCCTCGTACATGTTCCTCACGCACCCAGCGAAGCAGCTATGTAGTTCTCAAAGAGCATTGCTCACTAAAGTTGTATCAATGAAAATCAGGCTGATCGTCATTGCACAAAGAAAAGCTATCTGCGAATTGTTGTTGGTTTCGTGAGAAGTACGCGTGTGTGCAGTGGCATCAGTGTTCCTTGTTTGGCCACCACTGGCTTTAAACGATCACGGCGGCTGCAGGGATATAGATGGTGTATATTGCCTCCGACCCGACAGCCTGCCGCGTGCGGAATATACATGAGCTGCTGGGGAACACGGCGCCGCAAACACCTGTTGCAAGGTGCAGCTTGCAGACCGACTAAAGTGAGGTCTCTCAGTCACTCAGTTCAGACTAACCTTATTTGTTTATGGCTCATAAACATGAGGTTTTTAGAGCTGAAAGAGTATTGCAGACAAGGAACTCGAAAAGCATAGGTCGTGGCCTTTTGAAGCAACCACAGAGTGTGATGGGTTAGCGGTAATGCTCTGACCTCACATTTGGGAGGACGCGTTTCGAGTCCCGGTTCGGTCATCCAGATTTGAGTTTTCCAGGGTTTCCCCAAATCAATCCAGGCGAATGCCGGGATGGTTCCTTCAAAAGGCCATGGCCTGATTCCGCTCTGTTCCGTTCCTTGGCCCAAGTCCTCTGCTACCTCTAATAGCCTCAACGTCGATGAGGCGTAAAACCATAAGCAAATAAAAGAAATGAAGGAACCGTTTTGGCATTCGCTTGAACTGATTTAGGGAAATCATGCAAAACCGAATTTAAGAATGGTTGATCCGGGCATTAAAGCCACATGCTCTTGATTACACAGTTCACCAATCACAGGGCTCAATCAAGAGGAACACTAGTTCGTAAGAGTAAATGTAAATCCACACAAAACTACTGTTGCTTTCGGCTCAGAGTAGTGTAGTCTCTTATGTATAATTACTGCTATGGATGTTGCTATCTGTAATTCGATCGCAATCTATGTTCCAGGCTGATGTTGTGGTCAGACATGGCGTTGTGTGCTGCTCGATACGAGGTTAGATTGTTCGGGCTCCCTGGTGTACCGAATTTACTTCATTCGGAACTTAACAAGTAGGTAATGGCAGGTACTAACGAACGGTTCATAGCTTCCAGAATGTGTGTAAAAGTCTTGGCAAAATTCCAAACCTCTCCATAGCGCGAATGGAGTGATTGCATACATCATTGTTTCCGGTATTATGGAAATTTATTCTTCAGATGGGAGCGTTAAGCTTTTAACCGTTAAGATTTCTTTTGGAATAATAGATCTGTAAGGGCCGGCTATCTCTCTTTTTCTCCCCTCCCCCCCCCTCATCCCCATGTCACTCCAACTGCACACGCCTCACATCATTACAGAGCCTCCACCTTCTTGAACAATTCCATGCTGACATGCAGGGTCCATAGAATTCATGAGGTTGTCTCCATACCCTTACACGTCCATCCACTAGATACAATTGGAAACGAGCCTCGTCAGACCAGGCAACATGTTTCCAATCAACAGTCCAAACCGAGCGTGGTGGTGTAACGGATAGCGTTCTGACCTCGCATTCGGGAGGACGGCGATTCGAATCCCCGTCGTGGCATCCAGATTTGGGTTTTCCATGGTTTCCCCAAATCACTCCAGGTGAATGCCGGGATGCTTCCTTCAAAAGGCCATGGCCGAATTCCTTCCCATTCCTTGCCCCCATCCTTTCCCGTCTCTAAAGACCACGTTGTTAAAAAGGGACGTTAAACTGTTAAAAAAAAAAACAGTCCAATGTCGGTATTGACGGGGCCAGGCAAGGCGTAAAGATTTGTGTCGTTCACTCAGCCCATATCGATGATGTTTCGTTGAATGGTTCACACGTTGACACTTGTTGATGGCTCAGCATTGAAATCCGCAGCAATTTGAGGAGGGTTGCACTTCTGTCATGTTGAACGACACTCTTCAGTCGTCGTTAGTCCTGTTCTTGCAGGATCTTTTTCAGGCTGCAGCGATGTCGGAGATTTGATGTTTTACCGGGTTCCCGATATTCACGGTGCACTCGTGAAATGGTCGTTTGCGAAAATCCCCACCTCATCGATAACTCGGAGATGTTGTGTCCCATCTCTCGTGCGCCGACTATAACACCACGTTCAAACTCGCTTAAATCTTGATAACCTGCCATTTTAGCAGCAGTAACCGATCTAACGCAAGCGCCAATTACCTTTTGTCTTCTATGGTACAGGCGTTGCCGACCGCGGCGCCGTACTCTGAGTGTTTACATATCTCTGTGTGTTGCATATGCATGACTGTACCAGTTTCTTTGGTTCATCCGTGTACATCACTGAATCAAATTGCTCTTTTTAGCAGCAAAATAAATAACGGCCTACCTAAGATGGTTGCGTAGCACCAATATTTACTTGTCAATAAAAGTCACAGGAGAACCTGGTCGATACTAAAGCAAATGTTGCAAGAAAATAAGTGGAACTTTATACGACGAGTAAAATTTAAGTAAGAAAACTGGATGTAATGTTGAATATGAATGATAAAAAAGTTATAGCTGCAAAATACAGTGACGGCGTCTGCTCTGATCACTATGGAGCTTGCGATTTGATTGAAGAAGTATGTTGCAAACATGCTATAAAAACACTGAGTGCAAATAGAGCTTAGACACAAGATAAATTGTGTGGAATACGATATAAGGATAAAAGTTCAACCAAAAAGTTGCAGCAGAGCATTCAAAAATACATTACATGTCTAACAGAAATGTTGTTATTAGGTTAATAAAAATATAAGGTGAAGGTGGTGTGAAAGAGTGGAAAAGAGAATAAATTATGCAAAAGGAGGGAATATTTGTAATTTGCTTGAGGAATAAATCTGAGGTAAATCGTGAAAAAGAACTGGTAATCAAGTGCTATTAGATCAATAAATGGCTAAATTTGAAATTGTTACATGAATTTGTTAAAAATTTGACATGCAACAAAGCCACACCCTTCCGATGAGAGTTGTTCCTAAAACTACAATGTTCGTACAGCTTAACACTCGTTTTTTTTTTTTTTTTTTTTTTTTGTACTCCAGTCCGGACAACTTTCAAATTAAAAGTGCCATCAAGTTTTTCACACCATCAAAAAAAGTAAACAAACATAAAAAAAAACAAACAAAAAACACTTGCTAGCACTGGGCTCCAGAAAGAATAAAGGGACTGTCAATTGTCCATATAATGTACTTTTAAAGATTTAAAGGACTGAGTATCGGTTGATCACGTAAACGGTTGGGCACGCACTTTGCGCCTGCCAATACCGGTCTGAGGTCGTTATGTAAATGTTTCATCAGCACTGCCCCTGACACGAGACCAAGGTCGAGTCGTAATGCACACAGGTGTAACCAACACACCTCGAGCTGCCAGTAAAACGACCAACGTGAAACAATAATACGAAGCACGCTAACAGTCACTCCTTGGTTTTCTGAAATTCAACGATAATCCATATGGGTCTAGTTGTTACCATAGAATCTTATGATTAGAGACCGGGTTATATGCATTTGCTGGTTTGCATATTCATTGCATATAAAATCCATTATCACCAGTTATTGCATATTTTACCTAAATCTACTGCTGATGGATATTTTCCCTATATTTACAATATTTTCTAAATATTTTGTTGATGAAAGAGTGAATGCATTTCTCTCGGGTGCTGCTCCCTATACGATGAAGGCAGCCAAAGCCCTCCAAGACTCATGTGACGTGCTTTGTTCACGGAGTACATTTACTCTCTGAAGAAGTACGATCGACTTTTGGGAATGTAAATACATTAATTTAATCAACAAAGAATGTATTTTTTAAGGAACCTTCTTGTAATAATGCCTATAAAGAAAAATTTCCAAATGTTCCTTTACTTTCCCTACCACTAGTAACTCGATAGGCAATCTGTACTGTCTTAACATTGAACGTTTTATGATGTAGTAAACGACTTCTGTAATGCAGAGGCTACGGCAGTTTGTCAATCCAAGGAAGCATTTAACGGTTCTAATATAAATAGCTGTGATTAGCACTCATTTTTCCTACATACCTACGAGTAATAAAAAGCTGAACTTTTGGCGTTGACTGAGTATATTCAGTAAATGAATAAAATCCACCAAATTAACCCCGCATTGCCAGAGGTAATCCCGCGTAAACTTAAAATGAAGTTTGAAAATATTTTTAAAAACAACCCAGGCTTTGAACCTTTGTGTCAAATTGATAGTTTTATTACTGGGACAGGTGAAATTTTTCCAGAAACAATAACTACCTCGTACCTCAGTGAATGTATAACGGTTGTTATCCACTTATAAAATTATTTTGAGAGATCGAAGAAACAATCATACTACTGAACTTTTGGAACAGTACCCGATTGTTTCCGTTTACAGAAGTAAACAATTGTTACATAATTGTTAATTATCATATGCATCAATATGTTATTCAACTACTCTCTAGTTGTATGCTGATTTTTAAATTAAAAACAAAAACTTATTATTTTTTATTATTTAATTCTGCATATTTTGACACTTTTCATGTATATTTTAAGCATTTTTCATTTGTATATGCATGCATATTTCTAGTACTTTATGTTGCATATAATCCGGTCTCTTCTTATAATGCAAAGCTATTTGCTGTGGCTTTAGAGATTGGCTTAGTGGTATTGGCTACATTGTTGAGATGATATGAAAAAGGAGTCCCTGATTTTCAAAACTATTCAATCAGTCGCTATAGTTGCAATACAACTATAATATCGGGGATTGTGGAAGAGGTGTCACAAGTTAATGCGATGGAAACATTGCTGTTCATTATTCTAATCGATACTTGTTGTCAGGGAGGTGCATGTGAACAGACGGCTTGAAGTACTAGTTTGGGAGGAGAGTGAGAGGAAGAAAGTCGTACAAGATCATAGATAACGTCAAGTGAAACGGAAACTAAATGGACATGAAAAGGAAGGCAGACAACAAGAGAACATGGAGAGCAAACATATGTTTTTTTTTTTTTTTACTTACGGTTGTACGCCTCGTCGACGTCGAGGTCATTAGAGGCGAGATGGGACTGGGGACAAGGAAGGGGAGGGAATTCGGCCATGACATTTTTGAAGGAAGCATCCCGGCAGCAGCCATATGAAAACCTGCCATATTGCAGATGATGATTGTAATTGTAATTGCAATTCCCATTGTTGATTTACACTCAAAGACTATGTTGTTTGCTGACGGCATAATGTTGTAGAATAGGATAACATCCATAATGGATTGTGAAAAAATACAGAGAAATTTCGAAACCAAGCGATGCCCGAGAATTTTATAGACCCTTGCTAGAGAATAGTGGAAATATGTGGGACCTAAATTATGCACATGAGGAAGAATAATATACTTGAATAAGCTACTTTTGTAAGTAACAGCCTATCTTCTTCAATGGAAAAAAATAACCTTAATCCCCAACCAAAAAGTTGGTTGGATCCTCGCGAAGGAGACTCGTCAGAGGTAGCACGGCAAGTTCCTTTTCCCCGGGACTTATAGTTTATGATGGAATTCGAATAATGAAAAGTTCTGACATACCTCATATGATGAAACACAACTCTCGAAAACTGGCCCCACAGGGATTTGAATCCGAGCCCAGTCGGCTAACTTTTGACAGTGAGTGCTTTAATCACTAAACTACTAGATCATTCTCCTTATCTGAGCCGAATTATATGTAAACACCGATCGATGGGGCAAGAACATATATAGGATTGTTGGAGTTAACTGGCAGAGAATCTCAGTAGATCGTTCGATCTGGAGAAGACTGCTCAAGCCCTACCTGTACTCATAACTCTAAGAGACCACGTCATTTAATGATTGAATTGGATGATGATATGTAAAAATGTTCATCACCGGAACCTATAGAATCTTTTTCAACAAATGAATCCAGAGGTTTGTGAAAAAAGCAGAAATAAGGCTAACTGAATGCTACTCTCTCTGATATGTGCTGTGAGTTGATCAGACGTGAGTGTGTGTGTGTGTGTGTGTGTGGGTAAGCCAGACGAAGCGGCTCGCTCTAAAGAATTCCTGCGCCGGTTTATTTACTGTCCTGTACAGCCGGAGGCATGCAAACGCCGCGGCACCCCCGTTTGTAAATTACGCCTCTCAGCAGAGGTACGTAAATTGCGTCTCCCGTCAAATTGCCATATCTGGTACCCAAGACCCGTCTGCGCCACTGTCAATGCACAGTGGATACGGGTCGGCTAATTGGAGTGACGAGTGGCCGCAATCCACTATAAAATGATGCGACATGTTACTTCGAAAATAAAGCTAAGCCTCTGAAATGCGATCCACTGATGTTGTTATCACAGAATATTCTTGGTGCATGGATTTACAGTTCGCATTCCAAGCATGCTTCTGTTTTGGGGTTTCCTTACGGTTCTGTTTTGTTACTGGCGATAAAATTAAAAGAAGGAACGTTTCAGATAAAGAATAAAAAACATGGCTGACTCGAACGCTACTACGCATTGGACTGGCTTCCTTTCTTTCTGTATTGTATAATCACGACACAATTACGTAAGTGTTTAATGTTCCACCAGTTCTGAAAATGATAATTACCTTTCATTATAGCAGTAAGACATTGAACCTAAATAATTTAAATATAAAAATAGGGATCAAAATTATTACACTACAATGATTTAATTTATGTTGTAATGTTTACACCATGTTAACAATGATTAAAAATCACTGGTATAGTTTATTCGAACGCTACAAGCTTCTTTACTACAAACAGTTAGTTACCAGTCTAAAATTCTAAGAAAAATCTTTCGAATTATGAAGAAACGTTGATCACGTCATGAGATTTTTTTTACTATACAGCCATTCATCTAATTTCCTAGCATAGTGAGTAGTACAAACGTCATTTGTCTTCTGCCCTCATGTAGTCGGGGTCTCTACATTGATATAAAGTATTTTACTGTAAGAAGCACGCTCACAATTTCTCCGTTTCCTATGTTGCCACAATAGAATAAAATCTGGCAAACAGAAGAAACCAGCAATAAAAGATGGTACCTAACTCTCCAAACCCATTCCCGCCGTTTGTTCTACGAGAGGAGGTTGTAATAATTATACGTATCACATAGCTGATAGAAATGTTAGTGTGGAACAAATATAAACAGTGAACTATCAATTAAATTTGATGTTATTTAGTATTAATAAACAACAGGTTCGTTACGTGTGTGACAATCGTGGTATCTGCCTTAAAGTAATATAAAAATGACGTACTCAAGCAAAATATACATATATATACACCTCTATTTTGCTATGCTTTATGGTACCTACCTCTGAAATTAATGGATTGAAACATCACACTGTCTGAATTTTATATATATTCAAAATTTACGCTAACTATTGTGGACGTGAAATTCTGATAATGCAGTAAAAAAATATTCCTAAGGAAAGTCTAAAGAATAGATAAAAAAATTTATTGTCTGACAAGAATTAAATATTTTTGGACATTTAGAAAGGGAGTAGACATTCGCTCAAGAAAATACAACTGACGAAAAACGGATAGTGAGACTTGATAAAAATGGTGTACTTGACGACGTTGGTAACTTATAAAGATAACGTTTTTACGGACCACTTTTATGCAAACGTTGGTTATCAACACCATGTGTATTAATTCCGTTCTGACAAGGGTTTTTTTTTCTAAAGCTACGTTTACAAATAGATTCCATTCTTGTGGCGAAGGGTTTTCAATGCTTGCAAAATCAAAAGGTATATTTATTACCAGGACAGTAGCATTGTCACTGGGATAAGAGCTAGATCAATGCAAAGGAATGACATTAATCTTCAGGAGAATAATAATTACCAAACTGAAAGTAAAAAAATCTTTGTATAACAACATCCATGAAAAATAAATAACTGAGCATAAATTAACAAAAAATAATTTTATTGTGCTGATGATGCACTGATGATAAGGTCGAAACGCAATTTTTATTTAAGAAATACTGTTTTTTTTGTTTAGTTTTTTTTAACGAAATTAATTATCCTCTGATTGGATATATCTTCCAGTTGATATTTTGAAAACTACTCTCTTAAGCATTACAGGAACTGATAGCTGTTGCGCAGAATGGCAAAGGCTCCTCGGAGCCTAATTGCCGGCTGTGTACGGCACGGCCACCTCGGCGGGTAATTGTTATTTGGTTCCCGCGGCCGCCGTGGGAGCGACTACCGTCCGTCCCAACACATAATTATCCGCAGGTAGACAGGCTAATCCAGATCCCTGCGTGCGATACCTCCCGCTGATGAAAATGGAAGAGCTTGTCCCATCATCCATCTCGGAGCAGGAATTCTCAGCGGGGCAGATTGCCGTCCACGACCGCGTCTTCGTCTCTGCACCTCTGTTACAGGCAGGGGTGAAACAACCCTCTAATTGAGAAACGCAATCATCGGCGACCAACACACAACAGTATGAGAACGAAGTTTTTCTCGGCGTTGAGAATTAATATATTGTTCTTGGGTGACAAGACGAGTGAATAGGTTTGTAACACACGATATTTCGGCGAGAAAACTCTGCTACCATCTTCTGGTGATGGCGACGGAGTTTCGATCGCCGAAATATCTTGTGCAAACATCTTCACTCAGACAGTCAGCGAGAACCTTATATCAACACACAACAGTATTAACTTTGCACTCGATCTCCACTGATCACATCTAACATGGCATCGTGTCATTACGTATGGCTTTTAAAGCATTTTTTTATTACATTCAGATTTTTTTATTTCAACGTTGTAATACTTGTTGTGCCATTGGAAACTAGGTGATGATGACATACTCATGCAAGACCTCAGTTAATTTGTTATGATCTTAGATGCAAGCCTTGGGACAAGATTCCCTCACTTCAATTTAAACACAAATTTTGGATCCTGCAGCAAATATTTTTAAATCTCGTTACTAAAATTTCCACCCAGGATTTAAAAAAGACCATATTATTAATTTGATGGAAGGACTGGAGTAGGTGAGTATTTAAACACGTAGCTACTGACCGAAATACCTGTTGTTATCGACAGAAACTCTAAGTTATAAATAGTTTACTGCAATTGTAGTGGTATATTTCCTTGCTTCTGTTTCCGGAATTTCTTCCCAGAACACTATACAGCAAAGCTACTAGGTTGTATTGCTGATGAACAGACATAAGTAATTTTCTTCGTTCACTTTTAATCTGGTCGAGTCTCGTCGTAAGATAAATGCTAAATGAAAGAAAAAATAGAGGAAGAGAATGTTACTTTCAGAATAGTACTGATGAAGACAGAACGTTTAATGGTTAAAGATACAAAGTATAGTCAAAAAAAACGGGGCTGTCGCAGGGGTTTTGGAATTTGTAAACTAATCTTAATTGTTAAGCTTGGAGAGGTCATGAGTCGAATCCTCTATCTCAGTCGATAATCGAATGTGTTAGATAGGAATGATGGTCTTTCATTATATTAAATTATCTATTTACGCTCCAGCTGAAAAAATATTACGTATTTCCATACGGATGAAGAAAATTATACTAAATAATCTAAATATGATTGGTGATACAGAAAGCATTTAGTCTGAAGGATTAAAAAATAAATATGAGAATTATTGGTGTCTGAAAGTTGCAGCTGCTGCATTAAATGAGAGGATGTAAGCTAAGGTTCAATTTGAAGGTAACATAAAAAGTTTGTCACCATTTAAATACGCAGAGAAACAGAGCTAAATTACAGGTACCTAATACACCAATGTCAGCCGCTTGGTTAGAAAAAGTTTCCTGAAGACTGGTTCAAATGCTTCGTGCCTCGTATTATTATTATTATTATTACTCCGCGATTCACTAAAAGTGTGTGGTGGAGGGTGCATTGCACCTATCGAAAAGGGTGATGGGTTGGAAGGGATATGCGGGATATGGCAGGAGGCGCTCATGGGCTATTGTGAGGAACCATCCCAGCATGATCCGGGAAAACCATGGAAAACCCAGATCAGGTATGTAGGTGGATTTACCTGAATAGTTTACGTGTAACTTCCCACTGACTACAGAAGATGAATTTCCAGTTTTTGCCTTCAAGAAATAATTGCCGACTAGGTCCTTGAATGAAGGGAGACTTTCTTGGTGTATTAAATGCGTGTCAATTTAATGTGACGTTTGTAAATCTTTCTGCGAGTTCATCTTTCGGCGAATTGTTGGGTTACATATGACGCAGAACGTTTTTTACAGCAAGGACGTTGAATCACCGTATTTGTTCTATAAAGTAGTAGCTATATAGAAGAAAGGTAGAAATACTGGAACATGAAATGAAAATGAAGAAAAACAAATAATATTTTGAAGTGGGAATAATACAATACGAGAGGTACTATTCCGTATTGTTTACCTGTGATTAAATTCTACATTCAGCTGCCCTTTACTATTTTATGCTCTGGAACAGGAAAACTCATAACGAAATTTTTCTACACTTATTTCCAAAAAACTAAAATATTATGACAGTCGAAAGCGTTTTTTGTATTTGGCCGGCTTGCCACTGAGCATGAGGCTTCCCGGGAGGCCAATTGTGTTGCCAAGTGTCTGCCAAACGTGTGACTATATTCTGTGTGATAATTGTGTTTTCGTTCACGAAATGCGTAGTTTATGAGTCGGAACTTGGGGACCGTACCAGCATTCGCCTTGATTATTGCAGATAACCGCAGTCTGGATGGCTGGTACGCAGGGACCAGGACTCAAACCTGGTTCCGTTGTACCTCCCCGAACCAGTGCAGTGACGTCTTAAAATTGAGAAAAATAGAAAAAGACATTTGAAGATAATTGTGCTCATCCTCAAGTTATTGATAATCTTCCCCAATTCTCTCCTTCTCAATTATTTCTGCTGTGGAGTAAATTTTTTTTTATATTTATTTCTAAAACCCTGTAAACGTGAACAATGGATGTCGATAAGAATTGTAAAAAGATAAAAAAAAATTTCTTATCGTTTTACGCCTCGTCGACTTCAAGATCATTAAAGGCAGAACTAGACTAGAGTTAAGCAGGGAGAAGAAATTCGTCCGTTACCTTTTTTAGGAATCATACTGGCGTTCGCGATTTGAGGAAACTATGAAAAATCCAAATTTGGATGGCCGGACGGGGATTTCAACCCGGGTCTATCCGAATTGGAGGCCAGTGCCTCACCGTCCATCCGCCACGCTCGGTAAGTTAGAAACGAATTTCTTCGTAATCATTTCACGTGATGATGATTTACTTTGAGTATATTGAGATGAATACTATCCTTCGAGAGCACAAGTCTCTATACAGGGTGTTCAGGAATAAAGGATAATACTGCAACCGCAGATAGGACACACTCATTTCCTACTTTATGACAAGATCTTATTCTAGTAAAATCCTCATCATTTTCGAGATATTGATTTTTAAATATTTTTTCGAAACATGTGACTTTGTTCAGTTAATTGCATGCCATTTTTACAAATTAAGATTTTTTAAACCCGTTTTTTTTTAAATTTACTCAAAAATATTGCAGTCATCTAAAACAATGTTTTTTTTAAAACGTTAAAAAAAAGTTATAAAAATCTTAAATGTATTATTATTTTATACTTATTTTAAAATTATTGTTTTATGGTTGTTCAATCTGCTAAAGAGATCATTGTGCATTTTAAACATGTAGTAAAAAATGTTGATAATGATTTTTAAAAAAGTTTTTTTTTTGTTTTTTTTAACGTTTTAAGAACTAAGGAACATTATTTTACAGGACTCAAACATCCTTGAGTAAATTAAAAAAAAGCTAAAAAAATTCTTAGTTTGAAGAAATGGCATGGAATAAATTGAACAAGGTCACATGTTTCGAAAAAAAAATTTAAAAAAATTCAGTATCTCGAAAATGGTGAGACTATTATTTAAATAAAATTTTGTGTTATAGTAGGACATGATGTGATCTATTTGCCGTTGCAGGATTATTCTTTAATTCTTAGACACCTTGTATAACAGTTAATTAGAAGCCGTTCCAATCAAGAGCACCCACATGAACTCCGTCCTTGGCGCTGAAGGCCTTGACCGCCCAAGGACGGCTTCTGGCGGCGCTGTGCGACGACGACGCGGCCGTAGACCGCCTCCGGCTGGCTAATACCAGTAGGCTGGCGATGTGATCACCTAATGACGGGGTACCGGTCCAGCCCGGACGGGCCGGCTATAATTGCTGTGATTACTGCAGGACGTGAGTCAAGACGCGACAGGGGGACAGTCCGCTACTGTGCGCCGGACGTCTCAACTTACCATCACGACTCGGTGTCTGCTCCAACACTTACAATTAAACTGAGAAGAAGAGAGCTTTAGACGATGCACAATCGTCGAAATACAAATTGCAGTTGATAACATTTCCAGAACTGCGACGCTAACAAGGATTTACTGAGGAATACAATGTTATGAATACACAGTGCGTCTGTCATTCTGGTTTCCCCGCAAAATGAATTATTTAGACCCAAGAAGGCTGGCTTCACATGACAAGGGTCGCCGGTTCTAGTCCAGCGTCAGGAATTGGCGATTGTACTATGGTTTATCTTATTTTCTGTATAATGTCCCATAATTAATTGCTTGAGCAAAGCTCTGTATCATGTCTGATAATGATTATTTCCATTACCCAGATACTCAGGCCTGGTGACTGCCTTAGAGGGAGCTGCTCTGTGGAAGTTTTCTTTTGAAATTTAAATGGAGAGAGTTTCCATTGGCTTGCGTGATGGGTGAGTGGTAACGTTCTGTCCTTGGATTTAGGAGGACGCAGGTTCGAATCTCCGTCTGACCATCCAGATTTAAGTTTTTCACTGTTTTCCCAGGCCTGGTCCTATCGAATAGGCCATCGCCAAATTCCTTCCCGTTACTTGCCTCCGTCCTTTTGACCTATAATGACTTCGCCGTCAACGAAGCGTAAAGCCGCAAGCAAAAAAATAAATTAAAATTAAAAAAAAAAAAAATGGAAATGCATGTACGTGTTGTTGTTTTATATTGATCACTGTGATGTATTCTGTCGTTGTGAATGGACTGAAGATGAAGGAATTGAGAGGGTGAAATCCAGTGACGGCCTGTTCGGGCTTACTCTAGCAAAAGACGGATTGCCAAATTTGAAGTCCCGATCCGACGGACGAATCACTATCAAGAATGTCGTATACCTTCAGTCCATAACCATCGCAGAGAGGTTTCGGATTTAACCCAGGACTCTGATCCTATCCTCAATTTTTCGATACAATAGTTAAATCAGGCCAAACACGTGGAACTGTATTAATGGTTGTAATATCGGTTCTGTTTTAAAATAAATTTAAAAAATGATTGTCTCCCATCGACGGTATACTACAGACTTTTTAAATTTCTCTACGATCAGCTTTGCATAAAACGATATTGTTACATCAACGAGAAATCAAGATGTTATACAAACAGAGAAAAATACTTCTAAGCTACGTGGCTTGTATCCAATGATATTTCATTAATTCTGCATGACTGATTAATTGATTTAATTCATAATTTTACTTGAATATGTTCTTACGACGTAGTTATATATTAAATGAAACTTATATCTTGTATTCGACAATTGCTTAATGTTTTTGAACATTACGGAATATGATTTCTTTGAATGTTTTATACCTAGCTCCACAGAGTTTATCTTGGTCAGTTACTAACCTTTTTTTCATAAGTATACATATTAATAAAGTTTAACCTGCGTAGTCGTAAATGTATTTAACTTCTACGATTTATCAGAAGCCAACACTTCTTAAAAAAAATATGTTTTGTAACTGATGCTTCATGTATCTTTGACGACAAAGTCATAAGAACTGTTAAACGAAACTGGGTTAGGCGTCAATTTTACATGTTACCATGACTGTAGTTCCTACAGCATATACTACCGTCTTCGTAGTCCTGTGTGCATGGTTGAATAAGTTGCAGGCGAACAGATAGCGGTGAGAGATTCAAGTCGTTCGGATACATATGAGCACGCTACTACCATCCATCAAGGTTGCGATGTAGCGTTATTCAGATAGTCTGTACTGTTTATGCAATTCACGTCATCGATGACCGCCAAAGGTAATTCATACAGAAAGTATGAAGTTGTCTGTAATGGTTTATATTTGTAGCATACATTCCAGTGTTACTGCCGGCTTTTATGCGAGCTGTTCTTGTAGCTACAGTTTCTTTAGACATGGATCTGAGGGTACTCACCGGTGTGCAGGAAGAGGTGGTTCTTGAGGTTGGTGTGCTTGCTGAAGCCCCTGTTGCAGATGTGGCACTTGAAGGGCCACGACCCGTTGTGGACGTACATATGCGACTTTAGATCTCCCGGCGTCGGGAAGGACTTGGAGCACAGGCCGCACTTGTGGGGCTTCTCCTGGAACACGACCAGAGACAGTCATCAATGGCAGCGAGACTGCGGTGACGATAGCAACGTGATAAAGCACCAGATAATACAGTAAAAGAAAGTATGTATAGTTAAGATGGTAAATGTTTTATGGAATCACTGCTAAGTCACTGTACATCAGCTACAGAGGTGTAAACGGCTTCTGGATTATGTCTGTCTGGTTAGATGAACGGGATTCACGCAAAAACTATTGGACAGATTTTGAATGGGATTTAAATAATGGGTAGTCAATAATATTGAAGGTAAAGTAGGATACGTTTAATTTTGATGTGAAATCGAGAAACTTAAGAAATTTAAGATTGAAGTTCTCAAAAAGAAAAACAAAAAAAAAGAGATGTCACAAGAAAAACTATGTAATCTAAACAGAATAAATCTAGAAGATCCTTGGACCAAAATATGCAAACACAGAGTAACAATAATAATTTCGTTTGTTCGTAGTGAACTGGTAACAGGGTTTCTATTGGCTGCGCATTCCGCCCCTGTCTTAGCTGCTTTAACCTAACCCGGTAGTGCTACCAGATACAGGGGACTGACAGTTTAACTGGAATCCCAACCACGGAAGCGTTCTGGCGTACTTCACATTACACAGGTAGCTGTGCCAGAGGTGAAGGTCGGGTTAACTGCCTATGAAAATCCCCGCCGAGACAGGGATTCGACCCGGGGACTTTTCGATCCCCAGTCAGACGCCTTACTCACTGAGCCATCAAACCGCTCATTAAAAACACACTAATTGCAATAACACTAATGCAACGTTTGTATTGTGTAATTATCTGCCAGGTTGACAGCCCCTTCTTTGTTTAACACAGCTAGCGCGGCAAAAAACGTTTATAGTGGTATCGTAAAGCTGAATGTTAAGGAAACGTAGTTTCATGCTAAGTAAACATTTCCGTATACCAGGGAGCTTAGGTTATCATTAAGCTATTATAACAGTAAAGATTTATGTAACACGAGTCCAATAAATGTTGATGAAAAAGTTTCAGAATATAAGATTAAAAAGGAACCTCCAATAAATGTTGCATTGTAGTAGATCCATAAGTGATCAGTATCGATTTTCAGCTAAACGCAATCCACGCAAAACTACCGGATTTTGAATGGAGTTTCAAAGACATACAGCCCATTATCCTAGAAATAAAATAGGGTATATTTCACTTTGAGGTAATGTAAAAAGTTCAGTAATTAAGATAATACTGGTGAGAAATTAGTGACCATTTTACGTTGAAGTATTATTGTGATTTCAGCATCGTGGTATACAGAAGAATTAATCAACAGTTTTCTTTTCTTACTGTAAATGTACTGACTGTGGCAAAATTGGTTTGAGAAAGAGGTCCGTACATCACTACACGTGAAGGAAGTTGCCGGCAACAGTTAGTTGCAAAATAAGGCAGTTTGGTGAGGAGGAATCATACCAACTGCAATTTGGCTTGATGTCAAATCCGATGCGTAAATCACTGAATGTCTTCTATGATCCAACGTTGCATCATGTTATACGTAAGGTGGCGTAGTTAAAAGAAGCTTTAGTGGTCTAATCTTCTGATATTCATTTTGCTTCCTGTCTATGTCATCAAATCGAGTAAGGTTTCAAGAGTTATTTTTTATTTTTGTCATTCTTTTTACGCAATTATTGATTTTTTTGTTGCTGAGAGGGAGGAAATTTCTAAAAGTTATTGAGTGTGAATCAACAGAAAAACGTTGAAAAGTCAATAGATGTATAATTTATTATCAAATCTAAGATATGGCTAAGTGAATAATTTTGTTTAAATTCACAATAATTGTGAACGGATTTCGGCCTGTTACCCTTTTATTTATTGTGGTTTCTGATCTAGCGATAGGAAATGCTTGATAGTGAATATTTTTTGGAAACTCCAAAGTTTGCATAAGTTAAAACCGATCTAACTCCCAGTAAGGTTCTACGCAATGAAAAAGCGAGTATGTCCATTTACCGAAAGACAGGATTTTGACCATTTTCCTGCAGTATTGTCGTTAACGACTATATTGGCTACGGTACCCGGAACAAGACTGGAAATACAGTGGTAAAACCCACCGGAGGAGCAGATATCTGGATGGCGGCAACCCTTATACTAGCCGGTGATACAAGTGAGCGTGCAGTTATTTTCTGATGAGGCGTTCTGGTAACGGCAGTCTTCACGCAAGGCTGCTCGCACAAACACAAGGGAAGGAGTTCCGAGTGACTCATCTCCCGGACTCGGCGGCTGCCGTCAGCTCCGGTCCGGCTTGAAGGATCCTTCCTCTGCAACTGTGTAATTACATAACGGCTGCGAGGTAGTGCTAGCCACCTGGCACAGTCTGCAAGCAACATCGTCAGCTCCTCAATTCGCTCGCAATCTGCTTCTTTAGTTCCAGGCAAAACGAGAGGACTCCTGTAGTTTTTTTTTTTTTTTTTTAAACAGTTAACGTCCCTTTTAACAACGTGGTCTTCAGAGACGGGAAAGGATGGGGGCAAGGAATGGGAAGGAATTCGGCCATGGCCTTTTGAAGGAAGCATCCCGGCATTCACCTGGAGTGATTTGGGGAAACCATGGAAAACCCAAATCTGGATGCCCGGACGGGGATTCGAACCGCCGTCCTCCCGAATGCGAGGCCAGAACGCTATCCGTTACACCACCACGCTCGGTCTGTAGTTTTTAGTAACACAATCTCTTCAACGACTTCCTTTTTACTCGCACAGTGGCCTGTGATGTATGAATTATTCATGTTGGTTACATCACACTCTATACCATCTACATTAAGCCATTGCAAAGTAAACAAACGGATGGATGGTTATTTTAAAATCAATCGTAATTACCGATTCTGATTATCTTATGGAGCGTTGTAAGGGCTACTTCTGCCTTCAAGACAAGGTATTCTAAAACCGCCAAAACGTTATAGTTTCATATATAACTTGTTAATTTGTTAGTTGTAACGAATTTTATCGTTAAGTAAATATTACTATTACAGTTCTCCTACAGTCTTAGGAAAACGAGAACGATTCATGATTTTTCAATAAAATAATCTTCTCTCTGACTTCCACTATAATTCGAGGCAAATTATTCAGGTAGATTAAAACACACTTTAAACCACGCACCCTAAGCAAATCGCAAGTAATCTTACAGCCACTTGCCGAATCTGATCAAGTTGCTACTACCTTTTAGCCATTGTGTTCGACATCGATTAACGACAATGTGGTTTCATAGACATAAAATTTTTGTTAATTGCAATCAATTTTGTTATTAAGTAACATTTTTCTCCTTGAGTTACCAAACGATAAGCTCTAGTAACAAAACTGAAAACTCAAATTCGTCATTTGTAGGCCACAGCTTTAAGTTGTGAGCTGTTAGTTTTCAGCTCTTGTAGGAAACTAGAAAATTATTTGTTCAGCGGTAAGTTTGACGAAATTCACAACACGTAATTCTGCCACCGATATGCCGGCCATCCGGACTACGGAAGATTTGCGGTGTTATCTGATGAGGAGTTGTGGCGATACTGACTTCTGCTAATAAAACACGTGTTTCACAAACAAAATAATAGGTAAAACATGGTTAAAATGTTTTGGGGTTTCTACAAAGCTGGGTGGTTGTAATTGGATCTTCATTACTACATGGATAGCTCGAGTGAAGACTAGGAAATTACGTTCCGATATCCAAACCTAACGACAGTGTTCCAAAATTCGTAGAAGCACATACTTTTTACATTATGTAGATATATTCTTTATCACGGCTCTGGCAACATTTCGATATCTGCTTTTAAACTCAAAGTATAATACACTCTTTGTTAATAATGGCCATTATACCTTACATAAAACACATAGGTAATTAAAAAAATTATAATATTTTTAATGAACCATCCATCCCGGTACTAATCTAGAGTGATTTTGGTAATCCATAAAAAAGCGAAATCAAGATGACCGGGCGGGGTCTGGAACCCTCAAAGATGCGAACCCGAATCCTCCCGATTGCTAGGTCCGAACATAATCGCTCACTGTGTGTTAAGTCATATCACTCTATAACGTTACTGGAAAAAATGGTAGTATGACGTACTTGGGAAATAGTAACGAAGTTCTATTTCTGGATTTCCCTGTAGCGATACCTGTCAGAGAGAACCAAAGAAATTAATTCGCCAAGAAGTTTCTTCAAGGAGTGCGAATTTCAACGCGGGAAATTAGATTATCATTCGTACTTAGGGTATTTCTTTTAGTTCACGCACGAGCTGTTAAACTAGCATCCAATCTGCAAAACATCAATGCTACCAGTATAAACCTAAGCTCGACATCTTTTCAGTTCTTTCTTCATACCACCTAATTGATTAAATTTATTTGTTATACGTACAGAATTCACTTCTTACTGGTATTCTTTTCGATTCAGTTCGCTTGTTCCGGAGGCGGATTTCAGAACAATGCTGATTGATTCCTCTCACGTCAGAACGAATTAGCCTGCACGATCTGTGGATTCCACTGTAACCCTCTTTCTTGTTTATCCCCGTCCGGGCATCCAGATTTAGGTTTTCCATGGTTTCCCCAAATCACTGCAGGCGAATGCCGGGATGCTTCCTTCAAAAATACCATGGCCGAATTCCTTCCCGTTCCTTGTCCCCAGTCCCATCCCGCCTCTAATGACCTTAGCCGTCGACGAGGCGTAAAGCCGTAAGGAAAATAAATTCTTGTTTAGCGGACAGCTAGAACAAAGTGGTAATTGTTACAACTCCAGACAATGTCTTGATATAGCAGGAATACTCACTGAAACAAGCTACTTTACAGATGCAGATATTAAAAAAACTTCTTCTAGAGTTAAACTAGCAATCAGCATATTTTCCGTGTAGCATTTTATAACAATGATGACGATAATTAAGCTTTCATAAAATAATCACTGAATCATTTTCAGATCCTGAAATGCACTTGTCTAAGTCACAAAGTATTTCAAACTGCTATTAAAGTTTTTTGAGAAAAACTAACACGAATTGTCGTTTACAGTTGCCGAGACTAGTAGGGGACCTGTGAACTTTCAAACGTGGCATTCGGAGGACGTGGTTCGAATCATCCAGATTTTGGTTTTACGTGCTTCCCGAAATCGCTACACGTGATGGCCGGAACATTTCAATCAAAAGTGCATTGGCAAATTCCTCCCAGTTCCTTGCCCCCAATCCTCTTACGTCTTCAAAGCCGTATAACTATAACAACAAATGTTTCATTGTTTTAATTTATTCCTTTCTTCGTTACTAAAGTTTTACGAAAGGAGAAAATTCGTACCTGGACTAAGAGTTTGTATAGGCAATAAATCCATGTTCGAAGATAATGAGCAGTCATGATTATCTTGAGAGAAGGGGCATATTCGCTTCTGTTTTTGATAGATATTTTATATCAGCTAAAAATAAAATTTGTTTTGCAGTTATATCGCGGAATCACTGTCTGTTGTATTAGGTATTGCTAGTTTGTTTCTTTTCTTTTTAGTCCTTCATTGCTCATCCAGGTAAAGGTAATTTGATCCGGGGGAGGATTGGTTGCCAGAAACGGGGGAAGAATTAATGGGCATTGGTATTTTAAATGATCTAATTCCTCATTCGCATAGTGTAATTTCGGAAAACCATGGCAAAACCGAAAAACAAAATGTTTGATTGCTGGTAAAAACCCGCAACCTCTCGATTCCAGGCCTAATCGTTAACCGATCAACCACTAGGCCAATCTGTGACCATAAAAAAATGATATTTTCGTAAATCAATGTTTATCAAAGAAATGTCAGATTTACCCTTTTTGTGCGGGTTAAATATAGAAATGAAGTACACGTGAGTGGGGCTTTGTGACTTTGAGTCGTGGATACCTGACTGTGGATGTAAACATGTGTACGTGCGTGTTACGACATGTACGAGATGAGAGGACATTTGTAGATAACGACCGGCCTGTTCTAAATGACAGCGTGTACACAGTGAGACAGGTAGGTGCGTGTGCACCTGCCCGGGGCGTTGTGTTGCGCCACACAATTAACTAGGAACGTCGCCTGGTCGTTATACCTGCCGGCCCCACCCCGCCCACAAATCACGGCGCGGCCTGCAGCCGCCGATACAATTAAGCCCGCCGGTATTCCTCGGCGACGGCAAAAACAGGGCTGTCTATAACGAGCTATGGGCACAGCATCCTAATGCTACTGTGCACCGACACTGTACCGCACTGCAGTTAGGATCGAGAGTTCTAATCCTTCTACTGTGCGGCAACACTTTACGCAACTTGAGTTAGAAGTGGGGTATTCTAATGCTAGTGTGCTCTAAAACAGTACGAGGCTGCATTTAGAATTGGGAATTCTAATATTGCTGTGCAGTTACACTGTATGGAGATGCAGTTAAATGGAGGACTCCAGTGCTACTGTGCAGAATCACTTTGCGCAACTATTGTTGGAAATAGAGCATTCTAATGCCGCTATACCATAACACAATACAGGGATGCAGTTAATCGATCGTTCTAATGGTATGTGCACTAACACTGTATGAAGCTACAGTTGTAATTGAGACTCTTAATACTACTGTGCACTAACACTATGCGCACTGTGGTTAGAAGTGGGGCTTTCTAATGCTACTGTACACTAACACTGTATGGGTATACTAATGCTGTATGAGGATGCAATTAAATGGGTGACACTGTACAGGTTGCAGCTACATGTATAATTCTAATGCCTCTATACACTAATACTATTTGGGGATGAAGTTAACACGTTGACTGCCACGGCAATTTTCACAAATCTGGCCAAAAATGACATTTTGGTTTAATCACATTATATTGTTAAAAACTCTAATTCTATTGCATTGTTATCATCAAAAAGCATAAAAAATGTTTTTTTTTAAAAAAAAAAAAGCTCTTACGAGTTATCTCGTAGTTGGCTTCTGTAACAGAAATCTCTTCGCGGAAGCCAACTACGAGTTAACTCGCACCCAGACACGCTTCGACCTATCGCTTCTCTAAAGCTGAATTATTGATACGCGTCCATATTCGTTACTAGTATCTCAGAAATTGTTGAGTGCATCAACATTTACGCCTTTCTTGAGTGTTTTGTTTTATAATTATTGGTATAATTGAATTATCAAGAACCCAATATGGATAAGAAAAGACCACTGACTCAAAATGAAATTGAGTACTACGTAAATCTAAGTGATTCAGAATTTGACGGGATTTTTGACGAGGATGGTAATGACAGTAGCGATTATGAACCTTCTGAGAATTCAAGTGATAGTGAAGATGAAGTCGTCTCCGAACCTGAAGTTGATCCCGAATTTGAAGAAAATGATGATGATTCTCAAGCAACAATATCAAATGCGAATGATAATTTGTGGACAGAAATTCAGCAAAATCCTGAATTATTTATTTTCCAAGAAAATGTTGGTGTGAAATTGGATACGACAAATTTTACAGTACAAACGCTGGTGGACTTATTTTTTTCGGATGAATTTCTTGCATTACTGGTGGAACAAACTAATTTATATGCTGCGCAAGAAATTGAAACACGTAAAGAAATGAAAAAATCTAATAGGTTATCAAAGTGGCAAGACGTCAGTACTGCAGAGATGAAGGTTTTTTTGGGACTTTTGTTGCAAATGGGACCTTGTACTTTTCCATCAATTGAACATTACTGGAGCACTAACAAGCTATATAATGTAAACTTTTGGCGCTCACATATGAGTCGAAATCGATTCCAGTTGTTACTTCGTTATTTTCATTTGGTTGATAACTCAATACCATCTGCCGACAGATTACACAAGGTGAGACCAATTCTAAATCATTTCAATAATATTATGCGTGAAAACTATGTACCAGATAAAAATATTTGTATTGACGAATCTATGATGCTATGGCGAAGTAGATTGGTTTTCCGCCAATATATAAAAAATAAAAAACACAAATATGGTATCAAACTGTATGAACTATGTGAGTCCGACGGTCTTGTAATGAAAATAAAGATTTACAGCGGAAAATCTGTGGAAACTGATAAAAATGTAGGTCACACTACTGATGTTGTTTTACATTTACTTGAGGACTATCTCGATAAAGGATACACGGTTTACATGGATAATTTTTATAATTCTGTTGCTCTTACAAAACTGCTAAATACACGAAAAACTTATGTGTGCGGAACCCTACGAAATAACAGAAAAGGAAACCCCAGAGATGTGGTAAATCGTAAACTGAAAAGAGGGGAGTGTATCTGGCAGCAAAATGGTCCTGTTACTGTATGTAAATGGAAAGACAAACGAGATGTCCTTAGCATTTCAAACATGCATGCTGTTGAAATGGTAGAGGTGCCCAATCGCAATGGAAAAATTACTATGAAACCGAATATAATTCGAGATTACAATAATGGAATGTCTGGCATTGACCGATCAGATCAAATGCTTTCGTACTACTCATCTCTAAGAAAGACTATTAGATGGCCCAAAAAGGTTTCATTACATATTATAGAGATATATATACACAATGCTCATAAAATTTTTCAAAAAGTAACTTCTTCTAAAATAAAACTGATAAAGTTCAGAGAAGAATTCGTCGTCGCGTTGATTGGAGAAGAGATTGAACCAGTTCCGAAAAAAAAAATTGCAAGAGCTCCACTATTTAGAGTGTCTACCACCTACTGAGAAAAAACAGCGTCCGACAAAGCCATGTCGTATATGTACCCAAGCAAAAAAACGCCGAGAAACGCGTTATTTCTGCCCAATCTGTAAAGAGAAGCCAGCCCTCTGCGTGGAAGATTGTTTTAAGAAGTTCCACAAACAATAAAATATTACTTTATTTCTTGAATTTGAAATAATTTTTATAATTATAATTTTTTGTTCGTTTTTTTTTAATAAATTTTCTGTTCATGCAAGCCAGCATTGATTTTTTGTTCTTTTCCCAGAAGCCATCTATCGATATTAGCACTAATATATTACGAGTTTAATCGTAGCTGTACAAAAATGGCAAGTAAACACAGGACGAGATAACTCGTAGTTGGCGTCCTAGAAGAGAACACAACCTACGAGTTATCTCGTAGTTGGCAGTCAACGTGTTAAATGGAAAATTCTAATGCTACTCTGCACTAAAACCGTACTGGGATGCAGTTGAATGGAACATTCTAATGTTACTGTGCACCAGCACTCTATGAGGACGCAGTTAAATAGAGCATTAAAACACTACTGCGCACTAACACTGTACACGACGCAGTTAAATGGAGAATTCTAATGCTACTCTGCACTAAAACTGTACGGGGATGCAATTGAATGGAATATTCTAATGCTACTGTACACCAGCACTCTATGAGGACGCAGTTAAATAGAACACTAAAATGCTACAGCGCACTAACACTGTACTCCACGCAGTTAAATGGGGTAGTCTAATGCTACTGTGCACCAACACATTACAATTAGGATGGAGAATTCAGATGCTACTGTGAGTAAACTCTTTGCGCAGCTGTAGTTTGAAGCAGAGCATTCTTATGCTTCTGTGCTCAATCGCTGCCCATTATGCGGAAATGTTATCACTAGTGCAGCATTCTAATGTTACTGTTCGACAACCTTTGTACTGCTCTACTTAGAAGTAGAGCATCCTAATGCCACTTTGTGCTAACGCTATATGGAATTGTGTTCTAATGTTGATGAGAGCTAGTGTTGTCTGTAGCTGAAGTGGGAAGTGGAGAATCGTAATGCTACTTTGCACTTACAAGTTTCCTAGTATCCTGTCTGTAACGGTAATTTATCCTCTTCTTTTAGTACTTTGTTATACAAAACTCCTCTTTTCTAAGATCAGTTGGAGTTAATTTATATATAACATCTTAAGCTTCCTTCAGATTTAATACTTTTACAAGGTCGCATTTTTACTACTCAACACATTTGTCGTCACAACAAAAAAGAAATACTTTGTTTCTTTTCAACAAATCAATCCTGCTTCCTATTTACTGTTCTGTTCCTCCAGTTTTAGTTATTGTTCAAAATATAATTGAGAAATGACGTTCTGATCGTGTCAACTTCCAACGATCATACCATCTTTTTTTTTTCTTTTCTCCTTTTTTTTCTCAACAATTATGCTCGAACGTCGAGGAGTGAAACTAACACCATCATGCAGCCTAATACAAACGTTTGTGTGATGAAAATGGCCGAGGAAATCTCGTTACGTCACATGCTCCAGTAATCCTTATAAATAAACTCATCTTAGGAAATATGAAGAAAATATTTTGGCGATCCTATCTCTGGTGTCCAATGTCTCATTCACTGCATTGTTGCAGGTTTTTTTGCAAATAAGTTATTTCAAAGGTATGTTTCCAAACGGGAAATTTGAGACAGCTTTTTTTTATTATAATTATTGTTTTCCTCAGCTGACAATATTCCTTCATTTTACTTAAACATCTGCGTAATTTCTTTCTTCATTTATTTTAATGGCACACAATAAAATAAAAAGGTAATGAACGACGCTGTGAAAATTAATACAGAACTAACCACTATTTCCATATGTAACGAAAAGAATGTAGCGTTTCTAAAACATAGATAGGACGGATAATATTGGGTTAATTGCTTTCGTTCAGAAAGTACTTCTAAAGATTATTTCATAATGTAATACGTTTCTGATATACAAACTTGGAAGCTGGTAAACTAAGCTTATGTAAATTGGAAAACTGCAAGTTTAAAAATTTTGAAATGGCATGTTCATTAACTTCAAGGTAAGAAATGTGTTTTTATTAACCTCTGTCTGCCTATAAAGCTTACGTTAAAACTGGTCTAGTTAAATTCAGGGACACCGATTTTTTTTTGTTAAATTGCTAGTTAAAGAGTAATATTTTAGTGTAGCGATGTTAATCAACAATCTTGGAAGATATGTCTGAAATTCTTTAAGCAGTTGAATCGTATGATTCCTGTGATATTGATCGGACTGACTGTAATAAAAATTCAAATTACTGCATATCTGTGGGTAGACTATAGACAGTTATTGTCTATAAGGAAAAACAAGAGTTGTGAATATAATAAACTGTGACGCTTAATAACGTTGCGCTTATTTATTTCACTAGCTGTAACTAATACTTACTTCGAATTGTAATTAGATTGAGTATTAGTTCTGTGGCTAGTGGGCCCATGCGAAAATTCCACACGTCGTAGAAAGAGTGTAATAACATGTTGTTGTTTTTTTTCAGAAAGTGTATGTTTATTAATTTGTTGAATGTGTTTAATATAGTATTTTAAATATCAGTGGTATTAATTGAAATATTGAATTGAGTAGCAGGGGGATTAAAATCATTTCACATATGCCATTTTGACGCATCCAGGGAGAAAAATAGAGGGCCAAAACTTTGTATGACAGACGCAATATGCATTAACAACTCGTCAAAAACGGGGAATTTGTTCTTTAAAATGGTACTTCATAATAAATTCTGGTTACGCATGAAGGAGATTAAAAGGTTTTTACGAAAAATCACCTTTTTGAAATGATATATAAATTATTATTTGGTACACGGTATCGTCTTCTATGATTTTTTTTATCGGTATAATTTATTAAACTTTACATGATCCGTTGAATGATAATGTACCATACAGACTAATTATATTTTCGCCCTTTGGTATATATCACTGTTAATTCTCACTTGATCGTGATACCTATTTTCTTCAGAAACGGTTATAAAATGTAATTACATACTTCGTCATATCTTACTTCACTGACTGGAGATAAAGGTAAGCCACATTAGAAAAAACTTCGTAAGACAATAACATACAAAAACATTATTAACGAATACTTTTTTAAAAGAATTCGTTCGCTGTTGCAAGTGAAGTTGTTTGACGGAGCCGGTTGGCATGCAGAGCAAGCTGTTCAGCCGTCACTCGCGAGGCGCATCTGCACGTACAGACGGCCTACACGCTAATTCCAGACAGCCTACCAGCCTTTCAGTCCTCGAGACAGGCATCCGGCAGGCTCAAGCGGTCTTAACCCCCCTCCGGCCTATGGTAAACTCACTACCTGTCACTCAAGTCGGCGACTGAAGGCCATGAGTGACTTTAGTTCCGCGCAGTTTATGGCAAGACGTATGATTAATGAAATGAAGTCTTCGCGGGTGTACCGCCGGATGGTGTTTTGAAAACACGATATTTCGACGACTAGCTCAGTCGTCTTCATCAGGTGTCGAGACATCTGCACAGGTCGGCTGACCGTCGGATACTGATTAAGACGACGGAGCTATTCGTCGAAATATCGTGTTTTCAAAACACTATCCGGCGGTACACCCGCGAAGACTTCATTTCAAGCATACGCCGGGAAAGTCTTCGTTCTTACGAATGATTTATGTTTTTGTAAAGATACGTACAATGGAAAAGTCGCAGTCTATAAGCAAAAAATGTCATACGACCATTACTACCATTGTGTTTCTTTTGAAGTGTGTACAGGCATTCAGCAGCAGTATTATTTTGCTATACTGTGTGGATAGCACAAAGTGAATACTACACTTAACTGAAACAACCCATGCCATGGATTGGATCCCAACTTGCAACCCTTACAATGAGAGGACAACATACAACTTTGGTCACTTTGACAAAACGTAAAAGCACACCATGGATAGATGAATACCAGAACACGCAGAATTACTTTTTTTTTCTTTCTTCGTTTTTTAACATCTCTCACTATAATTTTTTATAAAATAAATAATGATCCTATTATTTGTGATAATATTACTTTCAAACAGAAACCGTCTTTGTAAATTACTTTTTCTATAGTTTCATATAAACAGTGATGGGTCGTTATACAGCGTAAGCTATCTATGCTACAATACCTTATCACCAACATCGGGTAAAATGTAAAAAAAAAAAAAAAAAAAAAAAAAAAAAAAAAAAAAAAAAAAAAATGGCGGAAAATTAAGAGGAAAGGTATTTAAGAAGAAAAGGGGACAGTGTTGCAACAAAACGATGAGCGGATATCATCGTCTATCGATTTACCTGTAGTTTTGTGCTCTAATACAGCTGTAGGACACAAGATTGCGGAGAGGTCTCAGATCTAACATTTGAATTAGGTATACAAAGTGATGGTTAGGATCTGCGGATTAACATTTTCCTTACCTATTGGCCAAGTACCGAATAATTTTTTTTTCTTCAAAATCCGGGGTCCAAACCAACTGTATCGATAGCTATAAATGGCTGCTAAGAGTCACGAATGACTTCATCTTTAAAAAAAAAACAACGTTAAGTGAGGAAATAGTTGTAATGTTTGCATAGTTACTGCAATAATTTGAATAAGGATAGCAACATTGGTCATAGGAACGTTATGTTTGGATGGAAACATCTCTGCTTTTGAATGAAGGTTAAAAAAAAACACAGATAAACTAAACGAGGGAATCAGATGTAGGGAAAACTGGTTTTAAAACGCTATGATTGGTTAAATGGGCCTATTTACTAAAAAGGCAATAATGCTATTTGTCACAAGATTGTTACGTTTGAATGCAAAGATATCTCTCTTCGTATTTAGGCTTAAAAATAATGATAAACAAAGAGAGGACATCAGAAAGGGGAATATTTGTTTCGAAAGGAAGGTATACTAAGTTGAACAACTCCACTTGCTAATACCTAGGGGTAACAATTCGTAATAATTTGTCGTGGAATGAGCATATCGAGAATGTAATGGGAAAAGCAAATCGTATGCTCCGATTTCTAGGTCGTAATTTAAATCAATGCACTCAGGAAGTTAAATCGATTGTATACAAGTCACTAGTATGTCCTCACTTAGAGTATTGTTGTTCTGTATGGGGTCCCCATCAAAAGGGGTTAATGGAGGCTTTAGAGAAGGTCCAAAGAAGAGCCGCCCGATTCGTGACAGGTATATATAGTTGGAGGGAAAGCGTAAGTGCGATGTTGAAGGAGTTAGGTTGGGAAGACCTGGAATACCGAAGGCGTTGCTCTCGACGAAAGCTAATTGAAAAATTCACGACAGATGTATTTCGGAATGACAGTCATCAAATATTGCTACCAGCAACATTCATATCTCGAAATGACCGTGAAAATAAGATAAGAGAAATCAGGGCCAGAACCGATTCATTTCTGTACTCATTTTTCCCACGAGCGATTAGGGAATGGAATAGAAAGGATTTACCGGGCGAGTAAACTTAAAATCCGACAGGAGTAGCTTTCGATAAAGCACTCCAGCCATCCTGATCTGGGTTTTCCATGGTTTTCCCAGATCACTCCACGCGAATGCGGGGATGGTTCCTCACAATAGCCCATGGGCGCCTCCTGCCATATCCCTTATAACCCTTCCAAACCATAACCCCTTTCGATAGGTGCAATGCACCCTCCGCCACACACTTTTAGTGAATCGCGGAGTAATAATAATAGTAATAATAGTAAGTGTGGTATTCGTCACAAGAAAGTTATGTTTGCCTGCAAAAATATCTGTCTGTCATTGTATGCAGACTAAAACAAAGAGATGACCAAAGAGAGCAGATCAGATAAGGCAAATATTATTTTTAAAGCAAAGAGACTATTAGTTATATGGCTCCACTTACTAAGAAAGTAAATGTGGTATTGGTACACGAACAATACCAGATTGGATTATAAAGATTAATAGAGAGTTCAGATAAAATTAAATTAGTATTTACAGAAGAGGTTACTGAGGTAGATACATCCATTTACTAATGGTAAATCGCTATATTTAAAAACGGAATACAGATAGATAGAGCAATTCATCCTGCGGAAGATCTCCGCGCCTACAGTCTGACTGACTGCAGCCCGCCGCACACTTGCTGTTCTCACTTTCACTGCCATATCGTGGCTACGCGATTTAAAACAACTTCCACTCTCTGACCGTCGAGGAAATAAAGTATCGGACGTAATGTGTGTGTGATAGCCGCGGCATTTGCTTCTGCAGGTGGGCTGACATTTAAGTAGAATGTAATGGCACGGGAGACATAAATTCTCTTAACTGTCGCGCAGATTAAAAATAACATTTTTCCTTAAAAAGCGTAGTTAGCATTAATGCCAGGAGGAAAGCTGAGTTTAGCTGGAGTGGTTCTGCACTTTAATTTCAGCAGCTTCTGATTTCATCTCTGACGCAATAAGAATGTTGATTCCCGTAGACATGAGAAGACGTAGCATGCAACGTAAAATTCAAAGCTGCAAGGAAAAAAAGGTTGCTTGCTGGTCGTTAACGTTGTATATGTGGTGTGAAAAATGAATATGTGGTTTAAGATGGTATAATGATCTCTTGCAAACTACGCAGGAAGCATGACGAACCTTAATAGCAAGTTCACTTATAAATTTGTTTAAATTAGGTGAATAGTAGCTAACACCCTGCACCTATTTCAAATATTACTATGTTCTTTTTTTTTTTTTTTAAATGTTCTCCTCATTATGCAGACATCAGGATGTTACAACTGTGGGTTTATATATTCCATTATGTACCATGATCAGATAAATTTTGGAATAGCTTTGAGAATAGTTTATATTATCTTTACCAAAAATTTGGTTGTTTAGATGTGATCATTTTAAATTTCTGTGTGATGTGCAAACTTACAATTGGTCACAACTTAAAACAAAGTTTACACAAATAAACTTCCCTGGATTAGTAGACATTCGAAACAATAATCTCATTAAGTGTGTGTTGCATTTCATTTTATTACTCGGCACATATAAACTGTAAACTATGCATTTCTTACGTTCCAAATAAGTTAGAAACTCATAAAAATACCATGAGGTAATGGTGAAATTTATCAGTGTAAGTCTAACAACATAGTGGTTTCTGATGTTTATGATGCTTTTGAAAGTGAAATATTTTACTAAAATTTTACTCTCTGTTTGTCTAGTAACTATTCTCACTGTTTTAAATCATTTTGACAACAGAAAAGAACGAATAGAGAAAAGTTTCGGTAGCGCAGAAAACTTCTGATTCACTGTCAGGCAACTGAAAGGTGGATTTTAGAAAATCTGCAATGCGATGATCCAAATGCACATGATTCTCAAACCATCCGCCTTGAAATTTTCTATAACAGCTTCGAAGGGATTTCGAGTTTCAGACCTTCAGGCAGCTAAATGTCCTTTTTGTCGTTAGAGGAAGCATACGTTCCACAAGTAGAATATACTCACAAATTTTCGCTACAACATCTATGTCAGTCTAGCATCGAGATGAAGAATTCTTTAGAAATAAAAAGTTCAAGTCTGCTTAGTATGTTGTTAAGTACTCAAGTCGTATACGTGGATGCTTGAAAAATGCAGCTACATTTTATGTACTCGTCTCTGACCTGTCTACAACGGCAAGACGTTTGAATTCATTCGAAAATCTCAGATTTTGGTGGAATGTTGTTTGGTGCAAGCTTTGACTGATTTATTTCCCGTAAGTTCATAACTGATCACTAAAGGAACAGTATAAGAAAATTCATTAAAAGCATACGCTGTGATCGGTTTTTATTTTCGCCCAAAATATTAAAATATGCGGCACGTTCTTTATATTTAGGATGGAATGTTTACTTCGCTAGAATTGATAAAGAGGACAGTTATAAGGATAACCATTTTGCCATAGCAGTGATTGTAAATTCTTCTATATCATTTTCCCGAAGTTTCGAATCCAGTGTAGAGCCAACGTCACTAGCCTCTTGATCAATGTACCAACCCGGGTGCTGTCACCAAATGCTCATAGCCTATTATGAGGTCTTCCGGAATTAATTTGATTACAGTCTTATCTCTCTGTCTCTTCCCCAGCACTTTCTTGCCGCTCTGCTCCAGGTCGTCATCATCCTGGTGAGTCGAGGCGTCTTGAGTCACCACTGTGCGTCTCCCAGTGTCTGCCACAGCACGCGGTTGGCTGCGCACGCTACTGCTCATTATATTCCTTCCCACGGTCGTTCTCGGCGAGTTATTGCGATTCAGACCGCAAGGACGGTCCCAGACTGGAAAGCGAAGACGCCTTTGTCGGCCGGAAACGGCGCCCATAAATAATTAGGCGGGCCGAGGCGGGGGCAGGAGGCAAGACGGCGCGGCGGGTTCCACATGCCCCCGGGCGGACAGTGGCATATGGCTGCGATATTGCGCACCGTGGAAGAAGTCGCCTTGACAGAAACAATAAGAAAACCACTTGGCGTATTCATTAGCCAGCAACAGTGCACAATGACCACGCAAGGCAGCCCGCAGGCGCCAGCTGTACAGAAGAAGCTGGAGAGCCATTTCCCTGTACCAAGGATCGCCGTTCGAGTCAGAACAAGGGTTATGTGTGTCTCGCGTTGTTCCTCAGTATATTTATTTATTTGTCGTATGGCTAAGCAACTAATACAATACATATAAATATATACAATTACAAGAACGTTGGTAGCATTCACAAGTTGATATACGGTTCTTCCAGCCATTCTATGAAGGAACTTGTAGCTCCAAAAACATCTTCAAATGGTCCACCATACTTCCGTAGAGAGCATTCCCTGATAATATGCTCCACACTCTGGGAACGAGCACCGTAGTCACATTCAGGAGAATCCTGAAGACCCCACTTATACAGCATGGCGTTGCATTTCGAATGGCCTGTTCTTAGGCGATTTAGTTTAACCCACTGGTCTCTATTTAGATGGAATCCTGGAAGTCCAGTTGTGGGGTCTTTAATATCTGGATGTTTTACAGATGCGGAGTTCCAGCTTTGTCGCCATTTTTCCTTGACATCAAAGTCAAATACATCTTGCCATACCGGATTTCTGGATTTAAGACGAGTGAGGGGTAAGTTATTTAGCACCTCGTGGATTGGGAGATCCTGTGGATGATCAGGATGGTGTAGTTTTATCCACTCACGTGCCGTTGCTTCTTGGCGTTGTAACAGCCCTCAAACCAAAACTTATAGTAAGCTAGAGTTTGGTTGAATAAGATGTGGTATGTTTGTTTTGCAGTTTCCTGTAAATCAATTTATATAGACTTTGTTTTATGAAAAGAAATTATTTAAAGGCAATTTAATATGTTTAAGGACCGAATTGTGCATGAGAATTGCGTAAATTTTCATAATTCCAAGTATTAATACAAGTTACGGTGTCTAAAGGATAATCTGCTACAGTTTAAAATGATTTTTGTGAATAATTTTGTGTTTAAGTATCTTTAATTTCCATTTCTGACCATTTTGTATTGATTGCGAATGATTATATTTTAATTCTGATTGTTTTTAATATGTTTCAATTGTTTAAGTATTGTTAATGATCGAGAAATCTCTGTCGGAATCTTTTGAAGTGTTCTAGAAATTTCGATAGAGCCTATATAAAGAAATCAGCAGAAGGACAGTAGTAGTTTATACAGATTCAATTTGCGACTGCCAAGGACTGCGTTAGTAGTATTGTCTGTGGAAGAAGTGTTCTATTCAATCTATGGATTGTATGAATGCATGTAACCAGTATCGTTGAAATCGTGTTTGAGAATAAAAACTTGTCTAAACTAAAATACATTGTTGACTGAATATTTATAATAGTAATTAAACCACGAACAATCTTATAGCGTCTTATCTCTGGAGGTGGTATTTTGCTGATTAGGTGTAACCAGGGGATTGGGGTGGATTTTAGGGTGCCAATTATTACTCGCATCACTCATTCAGGTGGACGTCGGTTTTTTTTAGAATGAGCACTACTTTGCCACACTGGAGCACAGTACTCAGCAACAGGGTAAACCATGGTGAGAGCGGTTGTTTGTAGTGTGTCCGCATCAGCTCCCCAAGTACCAGCTAGCTTCTTCATGATGTTGTTTCATGTTTTAAGTTTCTGACTTGTGTTTTCGAGATGTTTTTTGAATGTTAAGGAACGGTCTAAGGTGATGCTAAGATACTTTGGATAGAAATTATTATGTTTCACCCTCTGGTATCAGAAGTTCACTTTGAGCTGCCAATGTGCTATTCTACTGCTGAAGTGGAATTCGCATACTTCTGTTTTCATAGTGTTCTGGCAAAGTCTCCACTTCCTATAACATGCATTCAGTATGATAGATACAAATACTTTTTAATGGTAGCACATACACGTTAATAGTATAAATACCAAGGACACATGTGGGAGACAAGAAGGACAACAGGTAGACAGCTCAACTTTTGCGGACGTCATAACAAGCGAGACGGAAGTAGATGCAAAGACACAACTTAAGAAAGCTAGCGGGTAGGTTAGGACTGAAGATTTTTTTTTTTTTTTTTTTAAGGAAAGAAGAAGACACTGAACAACACTCGACGTTGAGAAACAACAGAATGCGATGTCAAACGGTAGACGGGTTTAAGTACCTGCGAGAATACATAGCAGGAAGAAAGAGAAGCACCGAGGGGATCAAAGAGAGGGTGAAGAAGAAAAGAACAGCATGCTTCACAGCTAGGGAGACAAGATTTCAACAGATGCAAAGCAAAGATCAGACACTACAAATCATCAGTATACGCGGAAGTATCGCTAATACGCTAATATTAACGAAAAATTCCAACTAAGATAGTATGTCAAAAAAAGAGGAGGTGAAAGATAGAAGCAGAATTCAAAGAAAGTTTTTTACTGGAATATGCGGACGATATCGGAATCAAAAGGGTGAGATTCGATAGGCATGTGATCAGGATGGACAGAGAAGCGAATGGGAGACAACTTTTCTTTTTCTTTTTGGTTGCTTTTGAACCTCGTCGACATTGAGGTCATTAGAGGCGGGAAGGGGTCAAGGAAAGAAGGAAAGGGAAGGGAGTGGGGCAAGGAACTGGAAGGATTTCGGCCTTGATATTTTGAATGAACCATCTCGGCATTCGCCCCTTGTGATTTGGGGAAAGTATGGAAAACCCAAATCTGGATGGCCGGGTGGGGATTCGAACCAGGGTCCTGCCGAATGCAAGGCCAGAGCGTTACCGCTCACTAACCACACTCGGTGGGAGACAACGGGCGAGACGAGAGGAGAGGCAGCAACAAAGCGGGTGGTTGAGCTTAAGATGGACTGTGCTGAGATGGGGATCAAGATGGAAGGGAAGGAGAACTGGAGGAATAAGTGCATACCAACTAACATACCAGAGATTGAATAACATAGAGAAGCATCAATGGGGGGAACAGAAGAAGCTTGTATTGGAGAAGGGAGAGATAGAAGAAGAGAGAAGATGAAGAGCTTCTGGGAAGACTTAAGAAGAATCCAGTCCATTAAGGGTATAGGCTACATGTGATCCTACGGAGACCGTAACGAAAGAAAAAGAAATACATTACAGCCCGTTGTCAGCAAAATGTCATCTGTACAAGATATTCCATAAAGAAAGATACAAACTTTAATAGAACACGAAAATATAGAGAATTGCGTAGGAACCTTGATAGTAAACGTCGTGGCAAAGTGGTGGCAGAGGTACAAGAAATGATAGAATACAAGGGAAAGATTAAGGGGAGGACAGTAATTTCATTTCATAACGTTGCAGGAGATATTCGAAGTTTCCACCATTAGTTTTGATCAATACGTTACATCGCCGTACCATGAACTGGCGGACGCTGTCGAAAACTCCTGGATATTTTAGGTGTATCTGCAGCAGCAGAGGAGATCCTTGCAACCAGATCCATTTCGGGATCGACAAATGTTTTATACACAACGGATTTTAATTTTCCCGAAAGAAAAAAAAAAAAAAATCAGGCTGCTTAAATTCGGAGAGCTTGGGGGCCAGGCAGTCGGTCCATTACGATGAACAGCGCCACCTAGGGACGGACGGTGACGTTGCCGACCATGGGTTCCCATGCAACACTGAATCTTTTTTATACTCCTTATACCTCTATTTATGGGAAGTCCTGTACACATAAAGCTGATTTGCCGTTCACACTTCTACGTTCTCACCAGATACTGTGTACTATCTACTGTTCTTGACCCCCGGTATGGTATTCGATTAGTCGGATATCCTATTCAGAGAAAGTATTTGTGAGTTGACATATCATACAATCGTCTTTTTACAGATTTCTGAGGACACGGAATATATTTTAACGGATAAATGCTTTTCTAATTTAAGAGCTTATTAACTTTTCTAATGGTGTTAGAGACATCATTAATTCCACAAAAACAATTCTTGTAAAAATAGGCCAAGTCTCGTGTTCATGTAGTGACAAAAAGTTATGAGATCTTCTTCTGATCCAAGTCTACACTTTATAGTGTGTATTCACTTCACTTTGTGAAACAGAATGGTTTCTCTCGGTGTCATAGATCGTTTATTTGGTATAAAAGAATCTGATGACTTGGCCATTATGCAGGCCATGTTTTAGTTAACTTATATAAATACCTTAAACCTATTGCTTCATTAAACTCATAAATACTTAAAAGCCAAGATTTCAAAAATGGCCCGAATTGCTTCGAGAAAAGGGTAGGCAGTGCCGCCATTGACTCGACTTGGCGGGTACACTGCCGTGCATCCAAATAGCAGTTGAAGTTTATTGGTTGACAATGCTGTTATATATAAAGAAGTAAACAGTACAGTTCCCTGATTACAAATTCAAATAACCGTTTGGCATTGCTGGCCGGAGATCCCGAAAGATTATTGAGCCGCCAAGTGACAGAGTTTTCGATTCGCCGTGAAATGTCATGGCTAATAAACTTTACCCGGTAATCCTACCGGGTACGGGACCCCTACAGCTTAACATGGAATCCAAACCACGGAAGCGCTCAGTCGTATTTCATATTACACATCAGGCTGTGTCAGAGGTGAAGGTGGGGTGAAGGGACTTTGAAAAATCTATCCGTGCTCGGTATTCGAACCGGGGTCCTTTCGATGTCGTCAGACGCCTTAACCACTGAGCCACCAGACCGTTCATCCCTGATTAGAGATTTACTGTGATACTGATATTGTTTTACTAAGAACATTTAATTGCAGAAAGAGGTGGCAATAGACATAAGAAGAACGTTACTACAAAATAAGACGTTCAATTCGTGTTAAATAGTTGTACCTTGGTGTATTAGTGCAATGTGACGATACAGTGAGATGATAAAGTAAGGGGACATCCATTAATTACGTGAGGTGAAATAGGGGGGGGGGGGTCCGGCGAAATCTCACCAGGGGGGAAGGGGGGGATCTACGGAAATCTCACGTGAGATTTTGCGAAAAATTTGGGGACAGCAGAGCCAAAAAAGAAAAAGGTCTACAATTTGCGCCAAAGTTAATTTTAGGAGGGTATTTCGGCAAAAAGTTAAGGTGTGACCTAAAAAAAAGGTCTACAAAAGTTTCCAGGGCGATTTCTAGGGGGGGTTCTCACGGACCAGATCTCACCAGAGGGGGGGGGGGGGGGTCCGGCCAGATCTCACGAAATCTCACCAGGGGGGAGGGGGGTCCAGAAATCCGGAAAAACACCTCACGTAATTTGTGGATGCCCCCTAACCGTGGTTGGAGCCTAAGCCAAGATACTGATGAGAGGAATAAAGACGTAATGTTGTAACAGCAGTCGCTCTTAGTGTAGTATTTTTCTCTTAATTGAAAGTTGCCGCAGATAAAATTGAGACAGCGCTGGAGGTAAGCAGCTGCCAGCACCCCTGGAAGTAACTCATTCCCACAGCCAGCGCCGTTCTACCTGAGAACTGTTCCCTCGTTACGTTGACAAGGTGCTCGGTCTCCCCTCAGGACGGGGTGAAAAATTTAAGACGCCACCGGGCCGGTGTCAGTTGAGTGCCTTCCGAAGCGGAACTCTCGCCAAGAAGTTTCCAGGTCACGGCGGGGATGCCGGAAGACAAAGTTGGTAGGCCCGCTAGAGCGTAGCGCCAATAATATGATAATTGGTGCGACATAAGGAGCACCGACAAAAGGAGCGGGGGAGATAAGACAGACGTCTGGAGGGACACGGAAGGAAGCGCCATATGGTGAGGAAGTGGCTGCCTGACTGCTCGCCTTATGGGCCGCGAGGGAAAGAAAGGGCTGCCCTGCACGCAAGACGAACAGGCGCAGGCGAGGCGGTTACGAACACAGTGCACGCTCTGTGGTATAGGCCTACCAACACAAACACACTAAAACAGCAAGTACCAGACTTAAGAGGATTGCGTTTGTTTGCTTACTACTCTTCTTCAAACAGGTATTGAAGCCATGTCACAATATGTCTGGTAGTGGTTTTGAGTTTGAATCCTGTCCACTGCCTCATTTTTATACAGGCAGGCATTAACCTGACTTCAGTATCTGCCGGAGCTAGATTTGTGCATATAAAGTAAGTTAAGAACGCTCCGTGGATGGGATTCAAGGTTAACCTTCAATTACATTGGTGACAGAGGGTGAATACGAATTAAGCTGATACTCATTCGTTGTCTTTTTGAAAGCACACCTATTAACCATTTACTTACAACATTAAAATTGCGATCTGTGAATTTCAACGCAAATGCAAGTATTGAATATTATCACATTACATGTGAAGTTTCTAAGAGGGGTAGATAACGTAACACGCAAAGATAAAATCAGAAATTAAAACATCAGGGAGAGATTAAAATTTGAAGCAGTGGAAGAGATGTTAATAAAGAAAAGACTGCAATGGCTGTGGCATGTTATGAGGAGAGAGGAGAGGAGAATGCCAAAGTTAGCACTCTTGAACACTGGAAAGAGAAGGAGATCAAGACCATGGACAAGATGGATTCACCAAGTGAGATTTTACACAGAGACGAAGGGAGTTGTTTGGAGAAATGTGGTGGAGGAAAAATCTTCGAGTAACTGTCAGATAGGGGAGAGGATGTGCTGGACTACCTGGAAAAGCAGAAAAGTCTAATAATGTTGGTGTTGATGAGACAAGTACTGAAAGTTGCACAGTCAACTTAATTTTGGATCATCTATATCAAGTTTGAACCAAATTTAGCAACAGATGTTTTTCTGAAAAAACAGTTCTTCAAGATATCGAACCTGATGAGGAAGCGCTAAAGTTGGATCTGCCATTCGGAAGGTTGCGGGCTCAAATTCCCGTTGATCCAGCCAGATTTCTATTTTCCATGTTTTTCCAAAATCACTCGAGATGGATAGCGCGATGGTTCCTTTGAAATGCCATTTCCAAATTCCTTTCCATTCCTTGTCCCTAATTTTATCTTATCTGTAATGACCTCGATTTCAACAAGAAGCAAAGCCCAGAAAAATGTTCTCTGAGAATATGACAGATTTTGTGTCTGAAAACGAGAAATGAAGAAACATATATCTACTACACGATAAAACTACAATAATCTGAAGACAATTCTCAATAAGCAAATTAGAATTTGCTACTGTGCTTAAATGAAGCCAACAGGTGTTATGGTCTGCTTGGGTACATTATATTTCTACTTTTGAGGTTGAGCGTGTCTGTTTTAGGTATGATGTTCCTCCTGGGCGAATCGAGCGACCGCAAGGAGTCCAGCTGCCAATTGCAACTGTCTGTAGGCAACCTGTCCGACTGTTGGAGGGCCAACGCCACCGGAAGTCTTGAGTCGTTGGCGATAAGTCGACATCTGGCTGCGACATGTGTGCTCAGGAACCTTCTCACGGGGCCAGCCTTGTTACCTTGAAGCAGTACTATTTTACGCAGTATTAATATCCAATGTGTAATATCTCACGGGTGCCGTTCATTGACTCTTAAGCTTCCGTAACAGTAATCACAAGCCTTATTTTACGCATATTCTTTTATTAAAAAATGGATGCCAAGAATTGCAGTATATAAAAAAATCTGTTGTTGTTCGTTTTTTAAACTAATCTTATTGAGGCCTCGCACTAGGGTCGACTTAGGGGACGTAAGTTCGACTCTCGCCCGGTCACCCTGATTTGGATTTTCTATGATTGCCCAAAATCACTCCAGGTGAATGCCGGGATGATTCCTTCTAAAGGCCCTGGCCGAATTTCTTCCAGTTCCTCACCCACAGACCTTTCGCAGTTCTAATGATCTTGATATTTACGAAGCGTTAAGCTAGAAGCAAAAAAAAAAAAGTTATTTTGTGTTATTATGTACGTACAGGTAGTACTTTTTTAAACAAAAATGTAGCACCACTTTAAAATATGTGAACACGGGCCAAAGGTATTAACCCCCTCCCAGCAGCAATGTTGTCCAAACAGCTCTGTCCTACGTGTAGAACACTTCTAACTGAAAAAGCTTCCAAATGTTGCGTACTGTAATACAATTACAGCTTCTTGTGAAATATGTTTTCTTACATCAAAAGTATTTACCCTTTTCGATGCAAGCAGTGGAGTTGAAGCAACATTGTTTTGCTCAGCGAATCGAGAAGATACGGATAACCATTAGTCAGCATATTGGTGGTGTAGTATGATGCAATAGTACATGTTATCGGATTGATTGCTTCCTCTCGAATTCGATTCCGATCTTCTTTCTGTTATGTTACCTATGTCAGAAGATAATGAAATAGCACCTGTTCCCCACAGTCAATGAATACAGTGAAGATCACAGTCATATTCGCACTATGCAATTCTTCCATTGGCATTCTTATTAGAAAGAAATAAAACTCATGTAACCAGAAAGGAAACTTTTATAGCGAAATGTCTTATGGTGTGATAGTGTGATCCATCACTAAGCTGCTTAAATTTCATTACTAAGTATTCAACTTTTGTATTGTAATCTCCATTACCAAGATGTTAAACAGCGTCATCGATACGACTTGTTATGTATCCGGATACGCCCGCATGAATGGCAAATGGCAAAGTCACGAACGACGTCAGACGTAAGCGCCGAACTATGAAGCAGTCACCGATATTGGTGATTGAGCCGTTCAACGTTTAGACTACGCATTCGAATTTAGATTTCGGTGCTTTCCAGAAATCAGTCCTGTCAAATGTCTGGAAGGTTCCTTCGAAAGACCAAGGCCGAGTTCCTTCCTATTTCTTGATCCAAATCGTTTCACGGCAACATCAACAAGTGGTAAATCTCCAACAGAAAAATTGTAATGCAGCATAATTTTCACCGGGTTTATGTGCTGTGTACATCCTAGTCTGTTATAAAAAAAGGGATTTGATAATGGGTATAGGATGTACTGTCGCAAAGTGTTGGTTAAAACTGGGAAAATCCGCAATTAACATCGTCGAATAGCGTTGCTGTATGAGGTCGCAAGGAAACTAGAAAGAACTTCAAGTTTCCCTTCAACCTTTGCTGCCATTGTGTGAGCCATCCTCAATATGACTCTGAACAACACTAGGAAAGTTAAGGAATGGTCATAACACGACAAATGTCACTATTGACAGACATGTCTCAACAATGAGATATCACATACATTATTTCTAAAAGGTGTTTTTTTTGTGACGAGTCATTAACGTGATTGAATTAATCAGACAAAAGGTAGAATGAAAGACAGCCTTCAGTCACTGGAATACAAATTTTATTGTATTACACAAAGCGTTTCGGACCCTGTGGATCCATCTTCAGGTTTCTATGCCATTTACATTGGTTTTATTTTTCTTAAGCGAGATTTGTGCCTAGTTAAGTTTGTTCCTGTGCTGAAAAACGATTTCAAGTAAGTATCGCGAACACGTTTTAACATGAGAGAAAGGAGTAAATATGAAAACGTTGTGGAAAAGTTAGCAGAATTGACGAGATGCTGAATAATCAGTTTAGTATACATATTTATTGCGGAGCTCTGTACTAGACACGATGTCGTTTAAGGTGCACATGTTTATATAAGCAGAACAATTAGAACAAAAACAATTTGTAGATGATGTGTATTACAAGTTATTTAAAGATGAAAATTATATTTCGTTGTCAGAGTATATCGTGTTGGTGATCTTTTCTTGTCTCTATTATTTAACATTAAACTCTACCGAGCGTGGTGGGTGAACGGTTAACGCTCTGGCCTCGCATTCGGGAAGACTCGGGTTCGAATCCCCGTCCGCGCATCCTGATTTGGGTTTTCCATGGTTCCACCAAATCGCTCCAGGGCAATGCCGGGATGCTTCCTTCAAAAAGGCAATGGCCGAATTCCTTCCCGTTCCTTGTCCCCAGTTCCATCTCGCCTCTAATGACCTTAGCCGTCGACGAGGCTTAAAACAATAAGCAAAAAAAAAAAAAAAAACATTAAACTGGAAATAAGTCTTTAAAAATATTGAAGTAATAGTTGCTAGTAAAGTCCAGAACATATGTTAAATGAACAAGTAGACTTTACTAGCCACTACTACTTTAATATTTTTAAAGATTTATTTCCAGTTTAATGATAAATACTAGAGACAAGAAAAGATCACCAACACGATATACTCTGACAAAGAACAATAATTTCCATCTTTGAATAAATTGTAATACACATCATCTTCAAATTGTTTTTGTTCTAATTGTTCTGTTTATATAAACATGTGCACCTTAAACGACATCGTGTCTAGTACAGTGGTCCGCAATAAATATGTATAGGAAACTGATTAATCAGCATCTCGTCGATTCTGGTAGGTTTCCCACAATGTTTTCATATTTACTCCTTTCTCTCATGATAAAACGTGTTCACGACACTTACTTGAAATCGTTTTTCAGCACAGGAACAAACTTTACTTGGCACGAATCTCGGTTAAGAAAAATAAAACCAATATAAATGCCATAGAAACCTGAAGATGGATCCACAGGGTCCGAAACGCATTGTGTAATACAATAAAATTTGTACTCTAGTGACTGAAGGCTGTTTTTAATTCTACCTTTTGTTTGTACCTATTTCAGTTGACATGTAAAAAATATCTGCAAATGAACCGGTTCGTCTTTCATATTAATATATACTACCAACCTTGCTATTAATTGAATATCATTCCCCAAATTTTCGCATGGGCCACCTTGTCATCCCTTAAGACCGAAGCCAATTTAAGACTTGAGCTGTCTATATGGCACATCGTCCAACCTGACTGAATCGTTTCTGCATCGTTAATAACTAATTAACACTGAGTCTGCATTGTATTAACCAGCTGTAACAACTTCGTCATAGTGTTGCGCCAAGTCTGAGTGGCGTTTCTCACGAGCAGCTTTGTGCTTTCTGACTCAGGCTTCAGATAAGGAGTCAGAGAGGAAGTGAGTCTATTGTGAGAGGTTCGCACCTGCCGGCTGCGACCACTCAAATTACCCTCCCGGCCACTGGGCACGCAAGCCTTCAAGAAACCACAAAGACCAACACTGATAGGGCTCCGGTTGTTAAACAAAGCCTCTGCCTCCTTGACCTACATCCCAAATGATGTCACTTCACATTAAAGAAAATTTATTCAAGTTTCCACTACCTAAATTACAGAGTCATACTAACATCTTTGGAACCTCCCAGAATCCGGATTTTATTACTTCCTACAGGCACAGGAATACACGCCCCATACAATATTTTAGTGATCAAAAGTGTAGATTAGGCATGATAGAAATTAAATCAGTGGATAAATAAATCACCATCAGTCGTTTAGCTTATTTCTGATGGTCCTGACACCGTTGGATTTGCCACCCTTGCCGATTTTCGGCTCTACTGAGTGACTTCTGAAGAGAAAAACCTGTTATCTTCTTCACTTGGTCCATCCAACTGATCGCTGTCCTTCCTCGTAGTATTCTTCTCTTAATCTTCTTTTTCAAGCTCAATTTTTCCAAGGTCTCAACGTCTTTTTCTGACAAAATATTCGAAAAACTGGAGTATCCTTTGAATAACTCTGAAAAAAAAAGACGTTTCGGAGACGTTAAATTTCTGTCCTTTCAATCCAATTTATTTCAACACTACATCGAAAAGGCCAGTAGTGTTGATAGGAAATGAAAATTCTTTTCCTGCATAGTAATAAATACGTTGGAAAACCTCATGCATCCACTAACTCATTAGTAAAATGACTATGCGGCAGTTTGTTTCCTTGATCGTTTTTTTTTTTTTTTTTTTTTTGGTCAGATGCTACGAAAAGAATCAAATTTTCGTCCTGCTTTAGCATATTTGATGCACCCTTCAACCTTTCGTTTGCCCGTAAAATGTTATTGGGAGTCCTTTGGTTTGATGTGTAGCAGTTTGAGAATAGTTAGAGACGTTCATAGTCATATCGCTGTTCGATGATTGTTCTGCAAATCACTATGGACTTCTAATACTATTAAAATCGTAAATCGCTATTTTATGGAATTTTGGTAATCATTTCATTCATAATAATGTTCAGCAGTACATATTACACAAGAAGCTTTTAATCAGCAACAGCATTAATTAATTCCCTTCGTGTATTCTACAATGTTTTGGACAATGTCAAGGTAAGGAAAAGAGACGTTAGACAAACAGTAATGGCCTTAGATCACATGTTGTTTTTGTGATCGCTATTTTTGCTAAATCATGCACTCTGTGTTTAATATTTGGCGTCTTTAAAGATGACTGACACAGCTGACAGACTATGATAATGAAGGAAAAGACTGTCGCAATTAATCCGCAAACAATATAGAAATGGAAATATGTGTTACTTTTTTTTTGTCTAATATGAACAGAGACAAAAGATATGTACGAAGAAGAATTGGAGTAATCATGGGAATAGTGAAATGCTTGACGAAACATTTAGTTTAGAGACTGCTGTTTCACACGTAGGACATCTTATTCCACTTATCCCTAATTTGAAGACGATATTGTTTATTTTTACTCTTAATGTTTATTAATTCTAAACATACCGTTCCTTCAATCCCGAACGTGCAATTCGTAGGCGTCTTAGACAAAGTAAGTGGTCTGTTGATTTCTTTTTTGAGCTACAATTGTCACGTATTTTCGTGTACATATTATGGAATTCATAGAGGTTACTTTTAGCTGTTATGGAATATCTTAACTACTCACAATTAACTTTTCTTGGTCATCTAAAGCCAGGAATCAAAATAGTGGAGAATACATTGCTGGGAAACCTGCTGGCACGATCGATCTTTAGTCCACTGACAGCCTGGGTGCGGCAAGACTAGTCGTTGACAAATGAGATCGCATCACCCACTGTAGTGGTGTCTGCTTCACTGTTAATTAGGACAATTAGCATGCAGAGATGCGTTAACCGTCCGCTGTGGCTACCTCGCGTGTGTGAGATAGCTAAGTCCCTCGACGGGCAAGTTGCTTGACTCTCAAAGTCAGTCGTTGATTACCAACTTTAGAACAGGAGTAGAAGAATGAAGAATTACTGACCGTGGTGGCTGGGTGGTGAAGCTTTGGCCTCGCATTACGGACGCAGGTTCGAATCCCTGTCCGGCTATCCAGATTTGGATTTTCAGTGGTTTCTCCAAATCAGTCCAGGCTAATGTCACGATACTTGGCTGAGTTCCTTCCCATTCATTACCCCCAGGCCTTTCCACCCTGTAAGGTCCTCAGCGTCGACTAGGCGTAGTCAAATGGCAAAGGTTAAATGGGGAACCTCAGCCAATGACGTCATCCTTGATAAGCACCGTTTCCTCCGTGCTGCTGCTTCAACATTCTGATCGCCGGGTTCCAGGTGCGACGTGTTGCTATCCTGTATCCTTACCCTTCCCTTCGTTCATGACAGCGGCCTCGTTGGTTGATAATGAGGGCGGAGCGTGGAATACCTTAATGTGGATAGAAGCTTGAGAATTTTTTTATTAATAGGAACGTTTCAAGGCTCAACGATGTAACCGTTTTAAGATATTTGTGTGATCCACGGGTAAGGTACTGTTGAAAATTTGATGAAATAGTTGGAACAGTGTGAATTCGTATGCAAAACAAACAATGATCCATACTTTAAATTTTATCAGTATAAATATCAGTATAAGTATAGATCCTCAATTTACCCAGGCTCCTTCCTCCAATAATACTGACGCCATTATTATTTCTGAAAACAACATAAGGGCATTCATTTCTTTATTTAGGAAGGATCAAGGGAACAATAATTGTAAAATTTTCTTGAGCAAGAAGATTTAATAATGAGTAGGAACAGAAGAACTGACGAGCTTTTACAGTTACAAATGGATGGAAACTTGAGGAAGATCATGAGCTCCAGTGTATACTTAAAAGTACCACCGTTAGTTGAGGAGGGGCGCATATAAATTTTGTATTCTGTAACGGGAAGTACCTCTCCATTCCAACGGTCTACGCATATTTCGTTCCGGGAACTTAATTAAGTACCCATTGTCAAAGTCTTAGTTAATTAAAAGGCTCGCCATGTACCATCGGCACACTCGGAGATGACAGAACACGCAACCGACCACTTTGGTGGGAAGGAGGAAGATGCGAGAGGCGGGGAAATGAAGTGATATAAATGACGATGTGAAATAATTAAGGCGTCTGTGTGATCCGGCCGCCCGGTAGCCTAATAGTTTTGTTAATTAAGTTTCGAAAACATTCCACCTCCCGGGCCAGTCCTCTTAATCACAGCCTAATGTCGCACGTGGTTTGAGCGCCGGCAGTCTATTTGGAGAGGCTTCATTGTGATGCGTCTTTCTTTAATTATTTTCCTCTCCGGCGAGAATTTGCTTGATGGGAAAAAGGGAAATGAGAGTCAGAGTATATGTCGTGTGTGATAGAATTCAGTCTTAACCTCACGACAGGAAAACAATCGCTTAGTGTGGAGATATTTGCACACAGTTCTATTAATCTACGAATCAAATCTTCGTTACAAACGAGACTTATCTGCTTGCGTCAGAACAGAGAAAAGAATTTTTTAAAACTTTTATTGGTGTATTTTGACTTTAGTTGTGTGGTAATATAGCCCTATCGTTGTGGCTTTGGTGTCCATCAGCCACCTCTTACATGGAAAAAGTTAAAGACTTCAGTTCTGAATAGGTTACATGTTTCCTTGCCCCAAATCGAGTATTGTATATGAGATTTCGTATTTTATATTCTAGGTAAGTTTCAAAGAAATAGAAGGAGCCGAAATAATTTTTTTCTACCCCATTGTGCCGTGCACAAATGTTAATAGCTCTTCAAGTAGAGGACTAAGGTATTTTATTCATTTTTTTTTACATTAAAGTAAAGACGTAAGCGGATTTCCAAGATGTCACTATTAAGTCATTTTTGAAATACCATGTCTATCTCCGAAACAAATACACGTAGGAACTGGAAATTTGTACCAAGGGTGGCGTTTGAGAGGCAACGCTCTAGTCTGGAATTCTCTGGGACATCCGTTCAAATCTCCTGCTGAAAGACTTAATTTAGGTTTTCCGTGGTATCCGGAAATAGCTCCAGGCGAATTTCGGGACGGTTTCTTCAAAACGCTATGGCTGAATTCTTTCCCATTCATTGTCCGCAACCCCCTTCCATCTCTAATTAACAAAAAGTGTTAAACATTTTAGAAATTTGTCCCTAGTATTGACTATATGTTACTTTTAAAGTAAAAAAATTTATAATACTTACATTTAATACTTGTAACCAAACTGTTACCATAGCAAGAAAACATTTGTATTTTGAGTTTACTTTGATAAGTATTAGTTTCATTTTGTTGAAAGTGCTATTAATTCCAAATGCATTACTTCCTAATTTACTTATAATGTTACGTGGTGCGGCATTAGCTGTTATATGTCAGGCAACAATATTTGTTCCAAGCGGCTGCCATGTCACCTACTCCATCGAAACCCACGCTCCTGTCGAAACTCGAACAGACAACCCCCAGTTCACGAGGCCAGCGAGTTAATACCTACGCTACCAGCATCTGCACATACGCATTTAACTTAGAATTATTAACACATAGTGCGTTGCGAATTAATAACATTCAACTATCTTCCCTGTCTTATCTATTTTTAACTGTTAGTAAGTTTATGTGCACATTTTATAGTTTTCAACAACTTTAGTAACCGTCAATTAAAACACATTGTTGGTGCTTTTTCCTGATTTGACTAACGCAGCGTCCTGGGTCTCTGTTACAATGGCGCGAATTTGTCATGATCTGCCTATGAACCAGTTAGCTGAACTCTCCTTTAGATTTATCATAACTGGTTTTTCTCATTTGAATGAATAAGTATCTTACTCTATTAGAAGAAAAACTCTGTAAGTGATAACAATAATTTCTTTTACACCAACCAATCTACGAATAGAATGTTGGTGATCTACTGTTGTTTCTTTTTTAAATTACATATCATTAATTCATTAATTGGTTGGTTAAAAGTATTTAATTTAATTGTGATGGAGCGCGCGCTCCGATGGCAATTTCCCTACATTACCATTTTTATCCTTTCATGCACCACCCCTATTTTTACCCTCCACAAATTTCAGCTTTAAATTCTTTCATCGTTCTTGGTAAATTATTCATCATTTCTCTTGGTAATTTATTCCATTACCTTACACCATTTCGAACGAAAGAAAATTTTTCCTGCACCCTTGTGCATAAAATCGAATGCCAGATTGTGGTAATGGCCATCTTTTTCCTTCTATGCATTACTTTTAATTTTTTCACCAATATCCTTCCACGCCTCATCACCAATATACGCCTTGTACACTCCCATGACTCTCTTTCATTGAATCCCAGTTAAACTTTTTTACATTTTGCAGACACTGAATACGTTTTAAAAGATGAATGATATAGATACAGTACTCAAATAGCTGAGAAGCTAATACAAAACCGAGGTACTCAATTAGCTAAATCTAACTTAGTCTGCTGCTTTTTAGAGCTATAAAAACGTAGAGAATATAAATCAACACTTCTTTCTGAATGTATGACTAATTACTTTTTTCGATTACTTTTTAATCACTCGTTAGCTTCTCCGTTTGCCAAACGTATTATGAATATAATATAAAAACTTCTCGGGTTTCAAGCCACGTCAAAACTGAATCTTCAACGACCTTTTCATGCCTCTTGAGCATACGGTAATTTAATTAGCAATATTTCCAGTATTTCGATCACTTTTTAATCAATCGTTAGCTTCTACCTTTTCCAAACGTATTATGAATATTATATAAAAACTTCTCGGGTTTCAAGCCGCGTCAAAACTGAATCGTCTGGTGACGTTTCGGAAGCTTATGAATATTCTCGCTGCTGCCTGACTTCTCAACCAGCAGGTAGTGTGAACAATCACTCACGCACTGGCGTCCCCTGATTTGTATTTGCTCATTACGGACTCACGTCCACGGTTTATTAAATTAGGTGGACGGCCGGTCGTTTTTGCGGCCGTGATAACTTGCCTCTCGGCCGCGTGGTGAATCACTGTTTGGATGAGACGTCACTCGTGAAATATGTGGCGATCGCATGGCGCCGCCGGAATCGCTTTCTCCGCATTGGTTCCGCATCGCACCGCCTTCCCCCCTCACAGAAAAAAAAGGAGCCACGACCAGGTCTCTAAATAAATAAGTAAATAGACTTCGGGACGAGCGCCATCCGTCTTGGACGCCAGACCCCATCAAGTCGACGCTCAGGTGACTTTTAATTACTGTTTGCCCAGCGGCGACTTCGTGTCGCACCACTATTCCCACTCTCTGACTTTTTTTCCCACTCCTGCGGCTCGTAATTAATCATCCGAGATTTTCACGCGTGCGCGACTCGGCTCTGAATTGCCCGCTACGTTAATGAACGGTTTCGGTAATCAAACAAAAATTAATTCAATTCCCCCGAGCTACCGTAGCGCTTATTATATTTCCATTAACCCGCGTCGCGGATTTCGTAATAGTCACTTGTCTGTGGTGAGGCGGGGCGGGGCACTCGCAGGTGTTTTTTCCGTAGGGCGTGTACCGGGCCGGGCGAACAATGGCGAATAAATCTGCATCTGTCGGGAGAGCGGCGACAGATCGAGATAGATGCGTCGCCCACGATTCGGCCGTGAGATGTGACCAGTCAGTGTTTTTAGTCACCGGGCAGTGACCGCCCGCTGACACTACTCCATGACAGTAAGGACAGCAGAGTCGTGCGCACTGCTTCCTGCAACTACCACAAACCTCGGTGACTTCAGCTGTATCGCTACACCGTGTCTGAGTGCGCTAAGAAAAACAAGAGAATCATTGCTAAAAATTCTTAACCGTTGTTCTGGCGGGTAAGTAATTTTGACAGATACCGTCAAATCAATCAATCGTCAACGTCAGCGTCATCTAGAAGACTTGCGCCATTTTGTCTTTACAGTGCCAGGGAAAACCCTATGACTGCTGTCTGTAATGCTTTTTTGGAATTGGCTTTTTGTTTAAATCTTCAGTTGTTTTTATCAAGCCGTCAAAGGTCCAGATGTAGTACCCGTTGCGGGCCTCGTATGCGCTAGCCACTGTCTGTACTGACAAGCGATTGTTAAACCATTTAATGGGAGAAATTAGAGGAAACTTAAAAATTAATAGAAGCGAATCATGGGAAGAAAAAATAGCTGAAGTGCAGAATAATAGTCGCAAGATTTGGGCTCTAACCAAAGTGATAAGTAGAACTAAAGAAACTATTAGACCGCTGCATGGCAGACGTGGGCAGAGAGTAAGACACAGGCCTTAGCAGACACATTTGAGGTTCCAAACGAATATAACAGAAGATGATGAGAACGACGACCACGAAGAGCAGGTTATTCGTGCAGACGAACACATTATTAGGTGTCTCGTGGTTAATTATTAGAAAATAATTAGCCCACGATACAGTTTAAAATTTTAACTGTTTTTATTTCTCGAAGACATACACAATTTCAGAGATACTGGTCATAAATAAAAGCTCCAGCGATTAAATTCAACACTTTTTCCAAAGACAATAATGCCATACACTCTCACAGTAGACGTAAGGCGCGTTCCCACGATCCCTTGTAACGAAGGCGAGACGGGAAAGGGACGGGACGAATACTCAACCACACGCCATAGGAACAGGGCCGCCTCTGCTAGCGGAGACGAGACGCAGCTACCCACTCTGAGTCGGTAAACATCACAGGCGTGTGTAGCGGTGCGCTGTTGCCATCGGTTTGCAGAAGCGGTGCGCACCCCTTCTGTTGCTGTGAAGTGCTCTGTGCCAAACCACATTAGGCAACGTGGTGCGGAGGTGGCGGCGAGGTAAGCTAGGACTAATCTGCGGCGCGCGATCGTCCCTACACTTCGGCTAATGAGGTCCCGTCTCGTCTCGCCTTCGTTACAAGGGATCGTGGGAGCGCGCCTTAAGACAGTTCGCTCAAAACTCTGTCCTTAAACTGTGTCTACAAAACTGTTTCGACTGTCTCTGCCGCTCGCTTTATATAAGATTCATTGAAAGTTCTAGAACATTACAGAGCCTTCCGACAGATATTTCTCGAACTTTAACAATACTTCAACAATTAAAAACATATTAAATCAATCAAAATCAATACATAATCATTTGCAATCATTACGAAATGCTCAGAAATGAAAATGTAAGATACTGAAACGCAAAATTATCCACATAAATCATTTTAAACTGTAGTAAATCATCATTTAAACATCGTAGCGCACCTTAATACTTGCAATTACAAACATTTAAGTAATTCTCTTGCATAGTTCTGTCCTTAAACGTATTAAATAGTATTTAAATAATTTCTTTTCATAAAACAAAACACTGATTTACAGTAAATTGCAAGAAAAATATACAAAATCATATTCAATCAAACTCTAGCTTGCTACAAATGCTTCATAAAACACAGTTCCTTCAAAAAAGTTTAGGTTTGAGGGCTGTTACAACATTCTTGCGACAGAGCCGCAGACTGAAGCGCAATTAACAACCATTCGGGAGATTGAGTCCATTATTCCTTGGCTGAAAACCAAAAAGGCAAGCGGATATGATCAATTGATTCCCCTCCAATCAAAAACATGCCTCCAAAAACATGCCTCCACAAGCCATCAGACGCCTAGAAACAATTCTTCAACGCATGTCTTAGGCAGTGCTATTTTCCAAATACGTGGAAGACTGCGAAGGAGGTCGCAGTGCGATTATTGTTTCTGGATAAATAACATACTATGTCATGAAATTTTTAAAACTAGCAGTAACGGTGACTGACAGACGGATAGCGTGTGCAAGTCTGTGTAATCAGTTATTCATGTTTTGTTTATCTTGCAGTCAGTTTGTGTGCTATATGTTTATAATTTTAATCTACATCTACATCTACATATATACTCTGCAATTCACAAAATTGTGGGTGGCAGAGGGTGCTCAGCACCAAAGCTAATCTCTTTGCTGTGCATTCCAATCCCTAATGGTACGAGGGAAAAAAGAATTCATATAAGAATCAGTCCGGCACCTTATTTCTCTAATTTTATCTTTCCTGTCCTTCCGACTCAAATAGGTTGGTGGAAGAAGTATTTCACTACACTCATGAGTGAAAGTTGGAGTACGCATGTTTTCCAATAAGTTTAAACGAAACGTGTGTCGTCTATCTACCAGAGACTCCCAACCTAATCTACTAATCAGTTCTGTGACGCTTTCATAAGGACTGTAGCAATCGGTCACGAATCGAGCGGCTCTTCTCTGTACTTTCTCTATACTTTCGATCAATCCCTTACGAAACGGGTCCCAAATGGCACAACAATAATCCAAATGTGGACGCACAAGAGATTTGTACGCTATCTCCTTTGTTTGTTCATTACAATTTTTCAAGATTCTACCTATGAATCGCAGCCTAGAATTTGCTCTACCTACTAAAGAATTAATGTGTATGTCCCATTTCATGTTCCTTTGTACTGTTACTCCCAAATATTTAATAGAATCGACCATATCAATAACTGTATTGTTTAACTCGTATTTCTGAACAATCGGATTCTTTTTGTTAGTTATGCTCATTGTCTTGCACTTTTTACAGTTTAGAGTAAGTTGCCACTCAGCGCACCAAGCCAAAATAACATCCAGATCGCACTGAATTTCTAAGCAATCGGCCAAAGTTCTTACTTCCCTATAAATAACCGCATCATCAGCAAACAATCTAAAAAGGCTTTTCACTTTGTCTCCGAGATCGTTTATAAAAAATTAAGAAAAGAAGTGGTCCTATTACACTTCCTTGAGGTACACCCGATGTAACATCTAGATTAGAAGAACTTTCTCCTTCAACGACAACATACTGCGACCGACCAGTTAGAAAATCCAGTATATTATCCCGACTCATTGGAACCCTTGTTACGTATCTTAAAGCTATCTACATCCTATTCTAGCAATAAAATTCTAAGACCACGAGTACAAAGTTGTTGGTAACAGCTAGTATGTAACATGCATATGTGGAAATAAAGATTATTAAAAAAATAGAGTCCAGAATTACATTTTGATACAAAGAATCTTATACGTGGTCCATGAAGTAAGATTTCTTACAAAACTGCGTTTTCGTTTTCCGCTGTGTTTTTCTTGTTCATGAGGTAAGCTGCTAAGAATAGTTAGCCACTGATCCTCTCGGGTTGGCGTCATGGATTGTACGAGGCAGTGAGCAGACCGAGGCGAAATCGTACCAGACTGGGTGTAACGAAGCGTATGGCTGTCGACCACCGCATTAATTAAAATATTACCCAGCAGGCTGCGCGAGCGGTGCGGTGTAAGCGCGGAGGCGGTCGTAAATCAGGGCATTTTTAGTATCGGAGCGGCATGCGCATGCCTTTGAAGTAGTGGCCGCTAACGAGGTGGGTTAGGTCAGAGCGCACTGGAACCGAGCCATCAGCAAGTAGTACGTAATGAAGCGGTATGCCAGCCCGAGAGCTATCCCTCAGACTGGTCGAGGTGAATGGGCTTACGCAGTATTTACTCTGCATTCAGCAATGTGGCAACTGTCTCCCTAGCAGACATGGGGTGTGCAGGAATAACAGTTACGACAATAACAATTTTCAGGCAATTCCGTAATAACCTGTGCAAATTTTGGGGTAAAATACCGCTTACTTTAGCGTGAGAAAAGCAGCTGGGAAATGCAAGTAATTAATAAAACTTAAAATAAAAAAATGAGAATTTTTTCCCACTTCCACAGTTGCAAAACAGAACGGGATTCACAGTTTTCAGTGCTCAGATTTTATTTTCTAGATGATGGTACGAGTGCAACTTGACCGCCGCTTCGGAAGTGGCGACAGAAGCTAATGGTCCGCCGATAGCGTGCGTCGGTTCGGCACTAATTGGGTCGCATTCCTCAGGAGGGCGCTGCGACCTGCCATGCCGCACTCCTCCAGTCAGGGACCCACTAACCCTGCCCACGTGACCAGGCACCGTTTCCAGCAAAATCATACAGTATTCTACTGTGACAGATATACTGAATGTATTTGCTTTTGAATCATCTAACACACACACACAAAAGGTATAAAAGCAGCATGGAATCTATTAATTGAATTTCTAGCTAGAAGCAATGTTTTCAATAGGTCAGTGAAACTAATATTGGCTAACTGTTGAAATAAGTTACACCTCACAGGAAGCCCCTGCTGTTTCTGGTGTATGCTGATCCGCTGAACTTACTGGCGAAAATAAAGTGCCATGCTGGATGATACTGACTAAGAAAACTAAACGATGAAATTAATTAGTGTTTGAAATGAAAGGCGTAACAATAGTATTACCAGCGTTGTTATTCCAAACATGTTTCGCGTGATGAACATAAAGATTCAAAATCTGCTAATGGAAAAGATCGCGACTGGCGATATAAACATTTCGACGTGTCTATTGTTGCAGATAAAGAAATCATATTCTACAACTAAGTTAGGGATCAAATCATTTATTTAGTTACATTTCCTTACTGCCCTAAATTACTGAAATATATTTAGCTTAAATAAACGTATAATAAGCAGAGATACAAATAACAGTATTAAACTTTCGAAGAGATATAACTGCAAATAAGTATCAAATTTCGAAGCTTTGAAGCAGCCATATTTTAGTAAAAATATTTTCAAAACCTAACTCCGTTACAATTAACAGCTTGCGATATTTGTAGAGGCCTTATATCTAATTGAGAATAAGGACCACAAAAGAAGATCCATATGAAGAACGTCCGAATATGTCATCATCTGTACTAATTTTTAATTTCTGTCTTGTTTTTTCGTTTGTTAAAAATTTAGATTTTCGACTGAAGGGTCATTCTCTTACATTCGTACAAATTATTGTGTAAAACAGTTCATAAATAGTTTGTGGCTCACTTCAGACTCTCAAAAGCAGTTACGGATATTAACGCCTCAAATCTGGCTTTTCTAACAATTCCAAAGGTTGGATAAATGTCGCCCCTGTTCTAGGCTTGACGGTATTAACAATTCTCTGAATGGAGATCTAAAGATAAAAGCGCATTAGTTCTTTGACAGCAAACTGAGATACCCCTGAGAATCGTTCGTTTATATAATATCAAGAATTTTTTTGTCTTCTTTGAGATTTTTTTAATTCCGCAATACAAATTGAGTTACTTGCTTTACTCAAGGAAATTAACACATTCGTTTAGTATAGTGGGAAAAAATGTATATGACGTTATTGGATGGGAGACATCGTAGCATAGTTCGGCCACCTAATTGACAGAGTCTAGACTGAGAATCCAACCCGGTATTCCCACTGTCGAAACCGAACCACGGAGGGTGTTAGTGTATTTCAGCTTTGCTGTACTATGGATGTGAAGATCAGTAAAAGGGTGCCTAAATATTCCGTAATAATCGTCGAAGCAACAGGTTGCAAACCATCGACGGATAAAGGGTTTGCGAACTGTTTAGTCAGATGCAAAATTTTACCGAATTCTACCAGTGAGAAAACACTCCCAATATTCAAAGCAGAAATTAGCCGCACCGCGTGTCCGATAATCATAGAAATTTTTTTTTTTTTTTTTTTTTTTTTTTTTTTTTTTAACCACGGCTTTACGCTTCGTCGACGGCTTAGGTCATTAGAGGCGGGATGGGACTGGAGACAAGGAATGGGAAGGAATTCGGCCATGGCCTTTTTGAAGGAAGCATTCCGGCATTCGCCTGGAATGATTTGGGGAAACCATAGAAAACCCAAATTTGGATACCCGGACGGGGATTAGAACCAGCGTCCTCTCGAATGCGTGGCCAGAACGTTAACCGTTCACCCACCAAGCTCTGTGATAACCATAGAAGCTACTGTACTCTAAACGTACCTCGCAGAATACAAGGAGGCGGTTTTTGGTCCTTGTATTATTATTACAAATGAGAAACATACTTGCTATGTTCCGTAGGAATAACGTAAATGTAGTTAAACAAGCATGCTTTCGAACATACATGTAAATAAGGCAATGACACATAAGTTTTTCCCTCTTGTTTTATTTACACGTTGTAGCTACTATGGACTAAGTAGACACCATTCAATTGGTAATCAACACAAATCAAGAAAGAAAGAGGGGATGGAGGCGAACCAATTTTAGAATGTCATTCACAACATCTGGAGCGGTTATTCTAAGGATGGAATGTTTATGTCTATGAAATGTGCAGCTTATGTTCTGAATGATATTTTTTATATATATATTTGTGAAATGTCTAGTTTATGAGGTGACTGTAGAAAACCGCATAAAAACCGCATTCTGGAAGAACCAGTACGCAAGGTCCAGCACTCCAACCAGGTCCCATATTACATCCCCGATCCAGTGTGCTGGAATAACAACGGACGCAGGTTTTCCTCATTTTTTCCTTTTATTTCTAACGTTTGGTCTGTTTCCAGGTGGGTACCTTAGTTCTGTACATTCTAAAGGAAAGATGGAACGGTTGTGAATTATTCGTCCGTTTAGTTGTCACATACTCATCACTTTGGAACCCTTTAATTTATAAATTTGTAACTGTGAATAACCACAGTTTTTATTGACAAATACGTTTACAATGCAACATTTGAAAAAAATAATAATTATATACTGGAAGAAATATTTTCCTTTGATACCTGCTTAGGTATAAAATGAAAGAACGCAACCAGCCGACCATCAAGAAACTTCAATTATACCTCGTACGAGACGATTTGTTCAAGCTTTTAGTGAAATACATAAAAATCTAATTTACCACCTTTTATTTCTGAGATCACTGATGTGAAAATTCTTTCAAAATTTCCAATAGCAATTTAAAGATTACAGGCTAATTACAGCGATCTTTAAGGAGTTAATGTATTTTCACAAAATATAAAAACGAGTAAATTTATCAACATTGATTTAATAGTCGACTGATAACTTGTCCCTACAAACCGAGTATGGTGGGTGAGCGGTTAACGCTCTGGCCCGCTTTCGGGATCAAGCATCAAGATTTGGGTTTTCCATGGTTTCCCCAAATCTCTCCAGGCGAATGCAGGGATGCTTCCTTTGAAAGGAAATGGTCGAGTTCCTTCCAGTTCCTTGTCCCCAATCCCATCCCGCCTCTAATGACCTCGACGTCGACAAGGCGTAAAGCTACAAGTAAAAAAAAAGAAAAGTTTTCCTACAAATATTCATATACGTCATTCCCAAGAGAATTTCATGAATCCGATAATGAATAGAAAATGAAAACGCTTTTTATATGTACCATTTTTCAAAACGAGTAATGAACTCTACTTAAAAATTACTTGTTAGTGAATTTAAAAAAAAAAAAATTCATTTTTGTTCGGTGAATTTAATTTAGTACAGAATCTTTGAACGGAAACCATTGATCGCGATGGTAACGTGTGATTTTTTTAAATTTGAATTGCCAGCGAAAAAGATGGGCCACCACTGACGTATGCGATGTACACAAAGCCTTCGCTTATATAATGATTTTTTTTTTCTCTCGGATGTGTGGTGAGGAACGGAAAGGAATTCCATCATGACTGTTTCAAGGAATCATACAGCATTCGCCTGGCGTGATTTACGGACATCGTGTAAAACCGAACGAAATCTGGCTGCCCGTGTCAAAACACGAAAGCGCTTCTTACCAGACGCCAGACCCGAACGTTACCGCTCATCCACCATGATCGTGGCAGAATATCGATAGGTGTGTTGGATTCCAGGAGTAGCAGGTGTTTGCGGCGGACACCTGGTCTGCTGCTACGGCCTCTGTGAAGCCATTGACAGCAGGCAGATGTCGCAGCGGCCGACAGCCACGCTATCTACCCGTCGCGTGAAGCCGGTATCCCACCTCGCTATGCACGAGTCTAATTGGGGAGCATTCCGACGTGGTCGCACTGCTAACGAACCCGGGTAGACAAGAGAGGGCCCGCCGAGCCGTCCAGAATTTTCCCGAGCGCGTTCTTCCATCTTTTTATCGCAAGAAATATTGGGAAGGGCGGCCGATAAATAAAGGTCGCGGCAGGTGGCGGATCTGTTCCCGGAAGAATGGTGTCTGGCCTGAAGAACAGGACGATATCAGAACCATATGGGGAAACCAGAGGCCTGACCTAGTCAGATGGCTGTCACAGCTAAAGAACATGACTCGATACCTGAATGAACAGAACAGTGGATACCTTCCGGTACAAGTTACTTACCCTTTTCTCTCCTTTCAATAAGATCGTAAAAATCACCTTACTGCCACCGTTGATATAGCCTCTTTTTCACTAACTTTTCTCTGCATTTTGAGGTCGGCTGTTTTTGATGCATTTTACCAATCAGTGGAACGGGCAAATTTGGAGCTTTTAGTTTTACGGACCCCTGCCATTGGTAACACCATGCAACTTCATACCAACTTCCAACCGAGCGTGGTGGGTGAAAGGTTAACGTTCTGGCGTCACATTCGGGAGGACGCGGGTTCGAATCCCCGTCCGGGCATCCAGATTTTGGTTTTCCATGGTTTCCCCAAATCACTCCAGGCGAATGCCGGGATGCTTCCCTCAAAAAGGCCATGGCCGAATTCCTTCCAGTTCCTTGTCCCCAGACCCATCCTGCCTCTAATGACCTTATCCGTCAACGAGGCGTAAAGCCATAATTAAAAAAAAAACTTCCAGTTCATACTATGTAACAATTCAGGAAGTGAAGTATTGCCTTTTTACATTTTTTTACTTATTGCTGTAGGCCTCGTCGACGTGAGGTCATCAGAGGCGGAATGGAATTGGGGACAAGGTGGTTGTTGTTGTTGTTATTCGGGCTTTAGGTGGCGCCGGCATCATGGTTAGGCTCCCTGCCTAAAACTGGGGACAAGGAACGTGAAGTAATTTTGCCACGGCTTTTTGAAGGAAGCATCCCGGCATTCGCCTGGAGTGATTTGGGAAACCATGGAAAACCAAAATCTGAATGCCCTGATGGGGATTCGAACCGGCGTCCTCACGAATGCGAGGCCAGGGCATTAACTACTCACCCTCCACGCTCGGTGAAATATTGCTACTTGTCTGCAAAATATGTTCTATGTTCTGTGTGCAATAAGTGTAGTTTTTGTTTTTGAAACGTATAGTTCACGAGACGGAGATGGGGGACTGATAATCAATCACCTTGATGGTTGTGCAAAACCGCTTAAAAACTGTTCAAATAATATTACTCGCAAGAGGCTGTATTTCATTCTTTGGGCTTTACGCCTCATCAAGCTCATCACAGTTGGGAGAGAAGTAGGGAGAGAAATGGAAAATAATTTGATCATAATCTTCCGAATGGCCTATCCCGGCATTCGACTGGATTGATTTCGGGAAATGAAAACTCTGGATGCTTGGACGGGGTTTTGAAACCTAGTTTTTCCGAATGCCAGACCCGAGCGTTACCGCTGAACAACCGGACTCGGTAGGTAAAAGAAAAAAAAAAAAAAAAAAGGCATCAACAGTTTTTTATTCCTCAATTTTTTGTGTGGAATCTTTTCATGATATTAATAATCGCAAAAGAAAGGACAGTACAGGATAGACACAATAATTAAAACCACCCATGCCCTAGGCCAGATTGGAAGCGGTGACCCCTGCAACGCGAAGTCAGTTCGCTACTGCCCCGCGCTACTGATGCCTGCGGAAATACAGTTGTCACAACTGTAGATTAAAAGCGGGACTGGGGAACAGCTAGGTAGAAAAAAGTAAAGGACAGCCGAAAAGAAACGGGAAGAAAATTGGCCATAACCATACTAGTGGAACAATCGTTTGGAGTGATTTAGGAAACCACGTATAACAAAATTCTCGATAGCCAAGGAAAAATCAAAATCGGACCCTGCGAAAAGAGATGTCGAACATTTAATTTTTAATTTTTATTATTTAACTGATCTTAGACATCAAAACCGGGGAGCAGGTTGATCAATAGAGACAAGGAACGGGAAGCAGTTTGATCATGGAATTTTGTAGCAATCATCCCATATTTTGCACGAAGTAATTTCGAAAAATCGGAGTTTGGGTGGCTGAACTCAGGATTGAACCAGCGTCTTCCGAATTCCAGGCCCAAGCCATCGGTACAAAAACGAGTATGCTTCCTTTTAAAAATTACTGTTACTCCTTACGGACACAGAAAACGACCAAACTTCATACCATCTATGCTTGTTCATGACGTTCATCCTAATTAAGGAAGCTGATTACTGAGTTAAAAAAAGCTTTTATAAAAAGTTAGGAGTCTGAAATATACAATAACCAGCAGAAAACAACGTCTTTGAACAATTCAAGTCACTTTTGTTTGCCAAAATGTATGATTTGTTCATTTCCGTGAAATTCTAAAAACAAAATTTTTGATACGGGAGTGAATTTATATCTCCGTTACTTAACAAAGAAATTCCTTTTAACTTAGTAAATAAAAAGCGCTTATTAAATTAAATTGAAATTTACCTACTTAGATTCTATAATTTGTGTTCCAAAAAAAAAAAATGTTATAAATAATTCTACGTATCGTAAAACCCACGAAATCTGCTTTTTGATGTTTGTGTGTGTGATTCACTGAAGCGAAAAGAAACGGTTAATTTATTACATAAGGAGAGTATCGTGTAACCAGCTTGAACTGTCACCCAGACATTAATGTTACACGTATTAAACTATTTCTGGCTGGTGTTGGAAGAACCGTCAGAATTAATCACTAGAATACGACTTCGAATTAATTAGGACAGATACCTTGTGGTGTGAAATTATAGGCCCCGGGCTGACAAATCGGATGTTATTCGGCCGTTTAATTTGCAATTTAATTAGCAGCATATATTTTAAAAGGTGCTATGTATTATCGTTGATTTAGCATTTATCAGGAGCGTGTTTAAAGACTACCGTGGGACGAGTTCTTGTTGGGGACACGGATATGGTGGTATGAGAGAAGAACAAATTAATCACCTTAGAATTAATTAAACTGCGCAGAAATATCTTCGCTCTGTCATGAATAACACTGGATATGTGGCACACATTTCTGAAAAGTTTACAAGGAGAGTCGGATTATGTTTGGTCGTCGTTTCTGGCGAAGTTTGGTATATTTCTAGTTTTGACCACAAATGAAATCTAGTATACATAAATAAGTATGCGAAGAAGGCGAAGTTGAATGACAACACATATGTTCTAGCCTCGCATTCGGGAGGACGCCAGTTCGAATCCCCGTCCGGGCATCCAGATTTAGGTTTTCCATGGTTTCCCAAATCACTCCAGGCAAATGCCGGGAGGCTTCCCTCAAAAGGCCATGGCCGAATTCCTTCTCATTCCTTGCCCCCAATCCTTTCTCGTCTTTAAAGACCTCGCTGTCAAGAGACGTTAAGCAAATACAAAATAAAGACAACACATTTGGTATAACAGTGTTGCTTGTGATTTTGTCCGATCTCTTCAAGTATCATAGAAATAACGAATTATTATGCGAATGCAATTCCAGCAACAGGATTCCAGTAGATCTTAGACCATTCAAAGACATACCAAAATCAACATTTTAGTTCTCACTACCCTGTCGTTGTTAAATGTATTTGGAAACTGGAATTATATATATGTGTCCGCAAAACATCGTCTGGTTGCATGAGATGGATCATTTAGTACACTATTTCTTTCTTTTTAACATTGAACATTTATCAGCTTACGAGTTTGATCTGTACAGTGCCTTTGATGATGTGCCACCAAGCGTGGTGGGTGAACGGTTAACGGTTAATGTTCTGGCCTCGCATTCCGGAGGACGCGGGTTCGAATTCCCGTCCGGGTATCCAGATTTGGGTTTTCCATGGTTTCCCCAAATCACTCCAAGCGAATGCCGGGATGCTTCCTTCAAAAAGGCCATTGCCGAGTTCCTTCCCGTTTCTTGTCACCAGTCCCATCCCGCCTCTAATGGCGTTAGCCGTCGACGAGGCGTAAAACAATAAGTAAAAAAAAAAATTAAAAAATGGCGATATGTCACAGTTCTATTTCCAGTTTATTGAAGTGAAGACAGATCTGGGCTAAGTTTATGATCCACTACTTTGAACAATAATCGTGCCACTGTTTAACAGTTTCACCTTTATGTGTCTCGTCGATATTTTATCAAAAAAATAAATAAATAAACAATAAAAAAATTAAGGAATGACGTAAATTTTGATGACATTTCCTCTTAAATATTTTAGGTTTTTGGTTCAGGATTTCAATTTCCTACGAATGGCTTTCCCATTCCTTAAATGAAAAGTACATACTTGTGTCTTCGAGCTATTAGGTTGTGACTTTTTCCGCCGTGTTGCTGCTTTAATAAGTTACTTCGTTCCAGGGCACTGATAACCATTACACCTACGTCCTAAATCCCCATGAACAACAAGAATGAACACCGGTCTTGTTATGTGCCATCAGGTCGAATGTAACTTTGAGGTTTTTATTTGCGCGGGGAGAAGAGAGAGCAGTTGTGAATGAGGCGGTGTCGATGAGTGCACAGTAGTTCTGAAGGAGCGCCCCGAGCGAGGACAGACTCCAGCTTTAGCCCACGCGGAGGGGAAACAATTTTAACGAGCCAGCTCAGGCCCGGGGAAACCACTTAACAGCGTCATAATATAAAACACATAGATCTCGCAGCTTCTGGAAGTGGGCCCATCAGCCCCCGGGCCACCGCACGCAACTGACGCACGCACGCACGCACGCACGCACGCGAGAAGTATTCCGTGATTACGCCGGACCAGCTATAAAGAAAGCAGGGCCTGCCGCCTTTTGCTCTTGTTGCTGTCCGATCTTTTTTTCTTCTTCGTTTTTTACTCGGAGCTCCTGCTTCTCCCGCTCGGTGAGCAGCTTCTGGAATTTGAATCTCTATTAATGGGTGGTGGCGCTGCGATCGCTATCGGAAATTACAGACCGAGCCGTAATCGGCCTTCCCCGGTTATATCGGACAAGGTTCAAGGCCGCGCTCGGAGATTTCTGTTAATTGCTTTCGACCGTAATAGGTTCCTGGTCCGCTATTGTTTCGGACAATAGGGTAACCACCAGGTGATTGGGCTGCCGGTAACGCGGCTTCCTCGATTGGTTTCTCCGCTGCTACCGAACCTTGTGGGTGAGCAGTAACGTTGGAGGACGCGGATTCAAACCCTGTCTGCCCACATCGATTTCGGTTCAAAATGAGTTTCCGAACTCATCCCAGGCCAATGATGGGATGGTTTCTTAGGGAGCGTGCACAAACTACGTGGCTCGGTCCAGGGGGGGGGAGGGGTTGGCTGGAAGGCTACGCTGAACTACGTGGGGGGAGGGGGTTTACCGAGCCAGGCCACGTAGCTTTCCTTTCATAACAGTTTTCACAATTAAAATGAGGAACAGAACACACAACAGCAGGTAAATACTTATTTTCCTCAGTTAATTATCTCCGTATGTAATTTATAATAGTCTGACAAGAGAAAACAGTACAAAATTTCTTCTTGATTCAAAAGAAAAAAGCTACGTGCTATATGGAGGAGAGGGGGGGGGGGTAGAAGCAAAAGCATACATAGGACTTCGTGGGGGGGGGAGGTGGCTTCACAGGAGGCCAAAATGGAGCTACGTGGTTTATGCACGCTCCCTTATCAATAATCATTTCCTGCCCCCAATCACTTTGATATCGATGAAACATAAAGACATAAATAAAGCAATAAAAATCCCCTACTGTCGGCTAACTTGACATACGTTTCATATACGTTTTCAAGGTCTCTAGTTCAAGTCCAGAAATTTATCTGCAATAGGATTCTTTGCTGGTATGTCTTGATTTCATTTCTTGTTGACTTCAAAATTTGAAATTGCCGAAAAAATCACAAATGAATTAATAAAGAGGTTTGTCAATTATTTTATGTGGAGTGTGATGTATATATCAGAGAAGTAGGCAGTCAAAAAGAAGAGAAGAAATTGGAATGTTTTGACATGTGATTGCGGAGAAAAATGGAGAAAAAGTGCAATGGATGGACGAAATGATTAGATATGGAGGAGGTTACAGGAGGAAAGAAAGAAGAGAGGAAATAATGTTAGAGACGTAACATAGTAAGTTGAAATTGTTTTCTAAAAATTGAAGAAAAAAATATCTGGAAGTTATGGATAATTTTTCTCAATTACTGATAATACTGATCAATAAATACTACCAACGGAGTTGAATTTTTTCTTTTCTTTGCTCCCCGATCGTGTTTCACTCCTTTTATAGCAGCGTCATCAGTGGTTTCTCCTGCTAATTTTATACAAATATTACAATGTCGTTATGCTCAGTGTTCAAAACATAACCACATTGTAACAAGTATACAAAATTAATAGGAGAAACCGCTGATGATGTTTCTATCAAAGAAGTGAAACGATTCCGGATAAACAAATAAAAGACAAAATTCAATTGTATTGCCAGTGTTTGTTTATCAGTAAAGGGAAAAGATTGAGAGGGAGAAGAATTTCTGAAATGTTAACAGGCAACAAAAGCTTCGAAAAAATGAAGAAATGGAAATAGTCCAAAGACAGATCAACTAAAAATATAAATGGTAATAATAGTGG
>CM061919.1:82155917-82277935 GCA_031002005.1 Vandiemenella viatica | reverse complement strand
CCATCTCGATTACTTTTCGGCCATTAGTAATTCTTTTCTTAACTTCAATATTCAATTTTCCTTCTATTTCTAAAATTGAACCCAGATAGCAAAAATTATTTACCTCTTAAATTTTTATTCCATGAATGTACAATTCTTCCAGTTCATTAGTAAGATATTCTGTTTTTTTTGTAGTTAATCTTCAAGTCCCATTTTTTTATATTATTTACATATGTAATTTGCATCCTCACCATCTTGTGCTATGACGACTTGATCATCAGCAAATAGTGAATGATATAGATATTATCATCTATTATTTCTAAACCATTACACTTTTGAAACCATGTTCTCAAACTAACATCTATATAAATTTTAAATAGGGTTGGTGACATAGGGCATCCTTGCAGCAGACCTTTACTTGTTTTAAATTTTTGTGATAATTGATTACGATAATAAGGTGTTCAAGATTTGAAATGTAAATACCTTATCATGACAATTCACAACAAACTCACATGGGCAGGACACATTGGACAGGTAGCAGAAAAAGGTCTCAAAATCCTTCAGTTGTTAGAGAAAGTGATGAGTGGATGAAGCAGAAAAGTAAGGGAATTGGGTTACAAAACTTTCGTCAGACCATTGCTTTAATATTGTAGTGTAGCGCAGGACCCAAGTTTTAGGTATCAAATACAGGAGTTGGAGGGGGTGCAAAGAAGGGCTGTTAGATTAGTCTCTGTTAACTACCGCAGAACACAACCAGCAACTTATATGTTAAAGGAGCTGAAATGGAATTCAGGAGCAGGTTGAAGAGAGTTATAAGTGTGAACAAGTATATTGGTGATGAGTCGTGGAAAGATATTGGATGGAGGAATTAAAAGTGGTGCGTTGAAGGATAAAGATAACCATGACTACGAGCTGTCATTTGGTTTCAGGTAATAGGATGTGGGGAAATTTTCTTTCATAGGTGTGAGTGTCAGGGATTGGAATAAATTACCAGATGAAGTGATGAATAATTTAGCAAGAACGCTGAAAGAATTTACAATTTAAATTCGTGTAGGGCAAAAACAGGCGGGAAAAACAAAGGAGAAAAATTAGTCTGTAGGGAGATTTTAATTAAATTAATTATAAAATATTGTAGTCATTGCAGATCATTTGCTGTTCTCCAATATCAGTCTCGTTTGATGTTCAGTCATTTTGTAACATTCTAACACAACCTCAGTTTTCTACTTTAAATTGTTCTGAACTTTTTGTATTACATATTGAACATCGTTCTTTAAATATCAGTCACGATTAGTTATTGGGTTTTAGCTGTGTGCAGTCTAATTTTGATTCAAACGAATGTACAAAAAAAAATCTTTCAGTTTAATAACAACTTCAACCAGATGCATCAATAATACTCAAATAGCATTTATGTTCTTGGTTGTATTGAATGAATTATATTTCTTTCAGAGAGTTACATTTACAGTGAATTCAGAGATAAGAATCGCGGGTCATTGTTATTGTTATTGTTGCCGTTTTCGTTGTTGTTGTTGCAGGCGAGAAGCCGCACGTATGCCTGGTTTGCAACAAAGGTTTCTCGACGTCCAGCTCACTCAACACCCACAGGCGCATCCACAGTGGCGAGAAACCCCACCAGTGCCAAGTGTGTGGCAAGAGGTTCACAGCCAGCTCCAACCTCTACTACCACCGCATGACGCACATCAAGGTCAGCAAACTGATACCTTCTCTTCTCCTACCTAGTTAATCACAACTTTTTATTGCTCAGGGCGACAAGCATCTCAAGTAAATACCGACAGTAACAAAACATACGGAAGTTAAATGTTTGTGTTAAGGGACTAATGATCAACTTTTGGAGGGGATAATACAGACAAGGCATTTAGACCCTTAGCGCTCTATGGTAAATCTGTCTACCGTATTTCTTTATGAAATTGGGTTTTAATCTTTTCTTGTCAATATCAGTGCACACCAGGATACTTAAGCTACTCTTTGATGGCGTGTAATGTCTCTTATTTGTGAAAAGACGTCGTGGATGTTCTGTTAAATTGTTAAATGCGTTTCCTTTCTAATTTGTGGTGTAAACTCTTCTTTTCTTGAGACTTGGGATCTTAATTGCTAATTGACACCTACACAAGTATATGGGCTGCGTAGGACCGAAGGTGTCATACGGATTTTTGCTACTTCGTACTATAACGAAATGTGTAGTCTGATAAACGAGCCTGTTTATTACCAAAAAAACCACGACTGCTGTTACTCGTGAAATACAGAAGTGGACTTCAAGTGAGAGAGCAGCTAGATGCCCTGACTGATAAACTTTTAAGTTAAATCAAATGCTTATAACGAGAATTGGTGGGTACTGGTTAAAATAGATCAGTAGGCTACTCGACGATGGAAGTAATTGTCGCTTCCGTAAATCAGAATCAAACGAGAACAGGATCGCCTGTCGTTTGTCGTAGGTGAACTCTACTAAACACGCTATACTTGCAACGCGAAAAATTAATGAGGTCATCTTTCAGCTTAGTTAAATCAGCGGGATTCTGGCACGTACGCCACAGAGGTTAACATTCTTTGAAGCTGAACGAAACCTCAAACAATCTGAAGTAACAAAATGTATTTACTAAAGACCCAATGCTTTGGTGTTTAAACTCATTTACATACACCAAGAAAGAGAAGGAAATAATCCAAGTAAAGACATTCTCACGAAATATAAAGTATAATATAGAAATATTTTAAAAATACTTTTTCTGTGACGATGATGATCATGCTACTTAGCAATCGAAATATATCGATTTCTTTGAAAGAAAATGATATACGCCAATAGTTATCACAATTCCTTTAAGAAAAGGTAAACAAATATAAAGACAACACAAAAGTTTGCCGAAATTTAATTTCAAATAGTCTTATTTTTACTTACTTACGTGCGACACCTATCCCAAGGAGCAATGCACTGGTTGAATCTAGGTCACAGGTAGAACGGAAAAATAATATGCATTGTGGGCTGCGGTGGCCAGTAGAGATGGTTTTGTATATTAAGACAGTGCTAAAGCATCTGTGTTAAGTACCAAAATATCTCCGCAGTGCTTGTGTGATGACGGTACTGAAGGTAATTCGTCCGCCGAATGGTGCAGAACGCATTTTTACTGTAACGATCCCTTCATCAATCGCCACCCTTCGAGCATTATAAAAATTTTCTTTCCACATTACCTGTTACAATTTAGAGTAATGTATGGAAAATTCCAAAATCAGTATTAAAAAAAAAAAAAAATAAGCAATTAAAACAAATAGTCTTTATTTTAACACTTTTGTTTTTATTGTAAATTAGTTTTTAATACTTTTTCTGCCACATACTGCTATTCAAATAAGCTAAGGCTGAACGATCGTAATGTAGCATCTTAAGTATCTTCTTCATTTAGTTATCAATGCGAAGATTGGTTGGTAGCAATTCCTTATGTATACCGCTTCTCTGCCTTTCTTTTTAATTCCATATGGCTGCATTTCATGTCATCATGTCCTCAGTGGTTATTTTCCTTCTAGTTTTCCTTCAATAATCACCTTAAGCAAATCATTGTGACGAAAAACATGACCTAACGCCTTTTCTCTTAGTCCTTCCAGCAACTTCGTTCCTCAGAAACAACAGTTTTTGTTGTTCCTTCAGACACAACAGTCCTGTTGATGGCGGCAGTGAAAGTCGCCGAAAGCTCGACAGTAGAAAATGTGATTCGGCGGCAAACCCGAGAAGAATTTTATCGATGATACGCCGAGAAAGACTTATATCTCATACTTAAGTATAAGCTAAATTATTTTTGCTTCGTTAGTTATTGCAACTGTCGAAACTAAACATAACAAAGCATGACGTATCGCGGGATACGTTGAATCTTCCATCTCAATTAGAGAATGGCGGTTGCATATCCTTTCAGTAATTATATTTTCATCCAATATATTTTCATTACATCTGGTCTGACATATTTCTTTTATCGAAGGTAAATTATTAAGGGCATGAAAGATAACGAAAATGTCAAACGCTTATTAAAGAAATTACTGGCACATACAAGTTAATTTGCTGGGCTATATAAGTAGCTATCCACTTCTGTATTTGAAATGCAGTTATTAAAGCGTAACTCCGGGAGCAGAGCTCCATCTTTATTCTGTCAGAAATAACGAGAAACGACGCAGCGAGTTTCGTCTGTAACGAGGTAATATACAGAAACTGCCTTCCGAAATTGCATTTCACAAACGAATTCCGCTTCATGTTAGCTCTAAAAGTTCTTTCCAAAAAGTGTTAATTACTCTGTACGGGACGTTTCTGCAGTATACGTGCAGGTCCCGGTAGAGGTCAGGAAGGCGAGTGGTGAGAGTGGAACTTACTTGCACAGGCCGCTCTCGTGAATGATCAGGTCTGACACCAGCCGTCTCGACGGCATGAGAGGGTCCTAGCGCTACTACAGAATAAGACGTACTGTGATGTACTGTGAGTTTATTCGTAGAAGCTACAAGTAAGTTACGCCCGGAAGGTACGGTCCACACCGCGACAGGAACTACTGCTGTTTCTGACTATCGGTAGCATCGGCAGGATAGCGGCGTAGCGCGTGGTCGGTGGCCGTGCCCGAGGCGAATGTGTCGGTATCGAATCACAAGTTCAAGTCACTAGCAACTGGCGATTAGCTATTAAGAAACCTCGCTGCCCTCATTCTCCTGCAGCGTTGCTTGCGTGCGTCGCTCCCGCTCGGTCAGCGATTCTCCTCAGCAATTCTAGCGACCTGGTTTCCCAAGCCGCGTCGTGATGCAAGCCCGCATCAGCCAACGCCTTATGCCATATTCCATTTAAATTAATAATTTATTTATTGTTCATTTACACCCTCATTTACACCCCTGACAACTCTGAGTCACCCGCAACTCATTTGCTAGTTCACCTGCGACAACGTAATATAACCAACAGTTATTGTACAGTACATAACGACACTTGAGAATATTACAGAAAGAAGATAAAGGCCTCCGCCCTCTAGTACGTGAATATAAAATGGAATTTCCGTATTTCTCCTCATTAATTACAATTGCAGAAGCTCATAGATACACAGGGTTATTCAAAAAGAGCGTATTTTGTATTTTAACTTCTCGCAGACTATGAAAGATGAATATATCTTATACATCACTGGTTAGAGGAAGGTTCAACGTTTTTAACTCCTGAATAGTAGTTACATTCGCTGCCGTCAATGGGGCTGTTGTCTGTTTACGTGGAAATGGCGACTCTACAGGAGTAGTAGTTTTGTATGCTACACTATGCAAAAGGTTAATACATTGTTGATGTGCCACTTCATCATAAACAAATATACGACTGACATAAGAAATTCAGAGAAGATTGGTGTACCTGTAAAGGAAAGCACACAAAACGACTTCTCCTATGGAGTCGCCATCTCTACATAAACAGACAATAGCATCGAAAGGATCTAATAGTCGGCGGTTACAAACTTCCTCTATCCGGTGATGTATTACAAGTATTTGTATCTTTAGTAATTTGTGAGAAATAAAAATGCAAAACCTGCTCCTTCTTTTTGAATAATCCTGTATAATCATACACATAAACAATATAACGAGGCGCGTCCAGAAAGTAAGTTCCGTTTGGTAATAAAATGAAATTGTACACAGATACAGAAGAAATTTTTATTGCACAAAATTCTACAACTCTTAAACTACTTTTCCACATAACTGCCGAAATTTTGCAGGCATTTGTCATAGCGTGGCACCAGGTTTTGTATACCTTCTTCATAGAAATCTGCCGCCTGTGTCTTCAACCAGTTGGAAACAGTTTCTTTCAGCTCGTCGTCATTGGTGAAGTGATGACCGCCAAGGAAAGACTTGAGATGTAAGAACAGATGAAAGTCGCTAGGAGCGAGGTCAGGGCTGTACGGAGGATGGTGAAACACGTCCCAGCCAAATCCCTGTACGAGGTTTTTCGTCACGTTTGCAGTGTGTGGTCGTGCGTTGTCGTGAAGCAAAACAACACCTTTTGACAGCAGTCCCCGGCGCTTATTCTGAATTGCACGGCGCAATTTCCGAAGTGTCTCGCAATAAGCATCTGCTTTGATTGTTTGACCACGCGGTAAGAAGTCAATGAGTAGGATGCCTTTCCAGTCCCAGAACACTGTGCACATCATTTTCCGAGGTGTCATGATTTGCTTCGGCTTAACCTTTGGTGGGGATGAAGTGTGCCTCCATTCCATTGATTGCCGCTTACTCTCAGGGGTGTCGTAAGAAACCCACGTTTCATCTCCTGTGACTATTCTTCGTCAAAATCTCAAGTGCACTACCCATCCGTTGTGTTTTGTGTTGCTCAGTGAGAATCTTTGGTACCCAACGTGAGCAAAGTTTACGGAATTTCAGTTGTTTGGTAACAATTTCATGCATCAGTGATCGTGAAATTTGGGGGAAGTCCATAGCGAGAGCACTAATTGTAAACCTACGGTTTTCCTGGATCTTGTCATCAATCGCGTGAACCAGTTCTTCTGTAACCAAAGGTGGACGCCCACTTCGTTCTTCATCGTGCACATCACTACGCCCGCCATTGAACTGTCGGACCCATCTTCTCACCATCGAATCACTCATCGCATTTGGTCCGTAAACATCGCAAATTTGCCGATAAATTTCACTTGGTTTCACTTTCCTCGCATTCAGAAACCGAATCACAGACCTGATTTCACAGGCGGCGGGATTTTCAATCAACGCCGACATTTCAAACAAGCACAACAAAGCGTACGTAACTGACAGCGATCTCCAAATGGCGCACGTTCTTCCCCTTGATACACATCGTCTACAGCGCATGTGCGGAACTGCAATCGCAGCGCTGCAGCGGAGATAAATTGAAACGGAACTTACTTTCTGGACGCGCCTCGTATTAACATCGTAGTAATTACTTTTTATACTTTACGGTCATACTCCGATGTAGTGTTACCGCAAAAATATATTGCAGCAAAGGTGTTAAAGTTCTTACATATATTTGAGAAATTAAGTATGCATTTATAAAAATTTTATCACAGCAACAAATAATTTTTTATTTATAATAAATTAGAGAGTGATAATAATAATTCCGTGTGGTCGTAATGATCTGATGACAGGGTTTCTATTTGATCCGCATTCCGTCCCTGTCGTAGCCACCTTAAACTAACACGGCAATCTCACGGAAGTGTTCTTGTGTATTTCACATATTACACAGCAAACTGAACCAAAGGTGAAGGTCGGGTTAAGGGTCTACGACAATCCCCGCCAAGACAGGGATTCAAACCGAGGATCTTTCGGTCCGCAGTCAGATACTTCAACCACTGAGACAATAGAACGCTCAATTATTGAGTAGAATGTACGTAAGATGGAATATTTATACGAACGGGATAAATACAATACTACATGAAATTATTATTAAATTTATCTAATAATTACTGTTACCGTCAATGGCAGAATCATTAAAAAGTCTGTTTGCGAACTTGCACCAAAGATGCACGAGTGATCAGGGGACTAGATGGGTAATGCGCTTTTCTCCAAAACTTAGATAGGAAGGACGTAGATTCTAATCCCCGTCCGGCCATCCAGATTTCACGAAATCACTCCAGGTGAATGCCGGGGGGTTCCCACAAAGGCCGTGACAGACGTCCTTCCCGTTCCTCGTCCCCTACCCACGCACGGCTCTGACGACCTCGACTTCGATGAACCATATTGCCAGAAGCAAAAGAAAAGCTTAGTCAGCAAGACAATACACTTTGATGGCACTGATATCAATTATAAGCCGTAAATTTTCTGATTACATAAAACGATGTAAGACGAAACAGTCAGCATATTTCATTTCGAACTGTTACACCCAAACATTGCTAGCATATTCTCTTAGATTCAGCGTCTTCAATCCCTACTGTTATCTGACAGAACAAAGATATTCCTACAATAATCTTCTCACGTAAACATAACAAATCATGAGAATTACAATGCACATTGACCGAGATATATCAATTACTAGCTCGTACCCGCGACTTCGCACGCGTGGATTAAGAATTTTTTTTGCCAGAATTAAATATAGAAAGTTGTTGGTAATGAAGGATTGGTCCCAAACAATATCGAGTTCGAATAATATGACAGGATAGCTATCACTATATCATTATACCGTCGAACCTGTCTCTTGAAGAGAATCAATTTCCAACATATTTCTGTCACCATTCGATAAGGTCTCAAAATTTCGAGACTACAACTGTTAATCATACTGTAAAAAATATCCTGCGCCCTTCATACATATTTCCTTATAAAATTCCATCACAACGATATAGCCATTTAGTCGTCAAAACGTAACAAACAGACAGAGACTTACTTCCGTATTTATAATAATATTACTGTGGTTCCCATTCACATACTGACTGCGAACAACACCTGAGGGATCTTTATAAGGTAAAAAAGTGTACACCTACATCATTGCAAGACTACCTATAATTTGCCTCGCATTGCACCCCTAAATTTCTAATATCTACAGTTTAACATTCAATCCGAATAACCTACGGCCCAGGCCTGACTCTTACGATGAAAAACAATTTTTAAAAATCTTAGCCTCTACGGAGATTTGAACCGAGACCACGACGTTCGTAAGCAAGCGCTTTAACCACTGAGCTGCCAGTCCACTACACAGAAACACCGTACGGAGACGTCCATATCCAACGTGTCTGTCTATCGCCGTATTTCGAAGTTATGAGACAACATGTGTTATTTATGCAGATAATTTTTCAACCAAATGTAGACATTATTTTTCTCCTTGTTTCAAAGATAAGTGTGCAAAGTTTCATCGAGATCGGATGAAAACTGTGGATTTGTATGAAGAACAAACAAACACAAAAAACAAAGATACATTCATCTTTATATATAAAGATAGGAGGCCACGTATTTTCTGATTACGTAAAATGATATGATACGAAATGGTCAGCATAGTTAATTAAAAAACAAAGTAGTTGGATACTCCAGACATAAATGGAAACTTAAAACTATGAATATCATACGTGCAACACGTCTTACTTACAGCTACAGATATAATAAATAATAATAACTCTGTGTGGTCGTAATGACTTGGTGACAGGGTTTCTATTGTCTGCGCATTCCGCCCCTGTCTTAGCCACCTTAACCTACCCGGTAGTGCTATCTGATACAAGGGACCTGCCATTTAACTTGGAATCCGAACCACGAAAGCGTTCTCGCTTATTTCACAATACACAGCAATAGTGGCAGAGGTGAAGGTCGGGTTAAGGGCCTATGAAAATCCACGCCGAGACAGAGATTCAGACCGGGAATCTTTCGTGCACCAGACACCTGGACCACTGATCCACCATACTGCAATAGATATACTGTTAACATTAGCATGCCGGTGACTAGAAATCATAAGATTTTACCTATTGAAAAATCTCCCAACACGCCTAAAGAAGTATTCACTTCAAAAACTTTAAAATATAACTGTGTCCATTACCTGAAAGTTGGTCGAATCTTTCCGAAGGAGACGTACTAAGCAATTGTGTCAGGGGCAGGAAGGCCAATTCCTTTCCTCAGGGGCCTACAGTTCAACGTCGAATTAGAACCACGGAACGTCACGGCGTAGCTCATATCTATATATATAAAGATGAATGTATGTATGTTTGTTGGTTGGTTTGTTTGTTCTTCATACAAATTCACAGTTTTCATCTGATTTCGATGGAAGTTTGCACACTTATCCTTTGAAAAAAAGGAGAAAAGTACTGTCTACATTTGGTTGAAAAATTTTTCTGTATAAATGATACATGTTGTCTTATAATTTCGAAAAATTACTGAATGATGTTAGACAGGCGTGTAGGATGTGTAGGTCTCTGTACTACCTTTTTCATAGAGCGGTCTGGTAGCTCAGTGGTTAAAGCGCTTGCTTACTGCTGCTTGGATCGTGGTCTGCGGTTCAAATCTCCTTGGTGGCAAAGATTTTTAAAAATTGTTTTTGATCGTAAGAGTCACACCTGGACCGTCGGTTATTCGGATTTAACGTTAAACTGTAAATCGTAGGTAGTCTTGCAACGCTTTAGGTCTACACTTTTTACGTTATAATGATCTCTCACGGGTTGTTCGCAGTGTGTGTGTGTGTGTGTGTGTGTGTGTTGTGGTGTGTGTGTGTGTGTGTTATCGGTAGTAATAATACTATAAATGCGGAAGTCTCTGTCTTTTTTACGTTTTGACAACTTAATGGCTATACCGATATTGATGGAGTTCGACAAGAAAACCTGTACTAAGGGCACAGGACATTTTTTTCCGTTATGATTAATAGTTGTAGCCACGAAATTTTGAGATCTTATCGAATGGTGACAGAAATATGATGGAAATTGATTCTCTTCAAGAGAGAGGTTCGACGGTAGAATGATATAGTGATAGCTTTCCTGTCATATTATGCCGACTCGGTGTTGTTTGGGACCAATCCTTCGTTACCAACAACTTTCTATATTCAATTCTGGCAAAGAAATTCTTAATCCACGCGTACGAAGTCGCAGGTATCAGCTATAATCAAATAAAACTCCTAAAAATTCCTGCTCGCCATGGGATTTGAAACCGCGACCGGAGAGAGAAAATTTCGGATGTGCTCTACCAGACCGCTTTATTTTGAAGTATACCTGTGGTAAGTACTATCAACATTGGATAAATGCTATGGGTTTGTATGAATAACGTTGACAGAAATCAAAGTGAGCGGGGAAAGGAGGAAATGTTTTTTGTAAAACAGACGTAAACAGAGGTTTTCTATTTTTTTTTTTTTTTTTTTTTTTGAGTACACGTATGCAAAGTTCCATCAAAAATCGGATAAAAAGGATGAAATTGTGTGTTTGTATGAAGAATAGTAGCAAGAAAAATCATTTTCAACCGCTGTCGAAGCGCAGCTGGTCATACTTATAGATATACTTTTTAACATTGGCATCTTGGTGACGTGAATTCATAACATTTTACCGGTCCACAAATCGTCCAATGCGCAAACATGTTATAGCATGTTGGTGACTGGAAGTCGAGAATTCATAGATTAACCCCCCTCCAAACATCGCATAGCGTTCCGTTTTCACTTCAAAAACTATATACCTTACAAATGCTTTCCATTCTTTTCTACTGCTCATTTTTTCGCAAGTCTTTCATGTTAAATATAGCGTAGACTTATGACATGAGATTCCGTGCTTCATCTAGCTTAGTAGAAGGCAGAAGCAAGTATAAATTGCGCTTGAGGCTGCTGGTTAGGGGAACGAACTTGCTCTGGTGGCATTACTCAACACAGAGCTTCAGTCCGGAGCAAGTTCCCGCCGCCTCCTGGCCTGGAAGTAACGACTGCTGACAGAAGTGCCGGCCCATTAACCCAACCATCACGCCTCGCCGTGAATACTTATTAATGCTCTAAAAATTACGACCCCGCGCGCACCGAAAATTAGAGTCGAGTGGCGCCCGTAATAAATCACGCGGCCATCACTCGCCATGCTGGAACTGGAACTCCGAGACTCCAGTGCCGTCGCCGGCATAATTCATCCAGAGGCACTTAGAGGAGTGACCACTGTCGCTGTTATTAGGGGCCGTATGGGTCAGCCCACGACTTCGGTAGCCACGAGGTTACGGTGTCAGCTACCTCCAAACTACTGTGATCACTGAGCATTAGCATAAACACTACGCGAGGTCTTATTTAGGCCCGGGGACCAGTGGATATCGCCTCCACTCCATCGCCAGAGGGTGTCGGCTTACCATTAAAAACAATCCTCGTGGGTTTAGATTTATTGTATTTCGTAAATCTGTTATTACCGGTCGTATGACTGCTTCAGTTGTGCCGTGGGTATAATTGTCTGAAAAGGAGTTGGATGGATTTGTAGCCTAATTCGATGGACGAGGACGCGGGTTCAATTTGCTATCCGGCCAACCATATTTTGGTTTTCCATGGCTACCTGATATTTTTTCCCCTTCCTTGCCCAGTCTCCTCCCACCTCTAATGACCTCGACATCGACGAGCTGAACAGCCCTCTAAAAATGGATTTTCGAAGACGTTGTATAGTATAACAGACAATTCAGAAAATAATTACTCTTAGAAAAAATCGCTTGTTATAGAGACCAGAAAAAAAGACAAGAGAGGTTTTTTCTAGCGAGCGACTAGACAAGGTTAGTTGGCAATTGCCAGATGTTTAAATAAAATTTACTGTTCAGCTAAGGACCTGGGTAATTCTTCGGTTTTTTTAGAAATGAAATAAGGCGAAATAAACGTGAAGCGAAAAATAAGAAAGACTATTATTATTATTATTCGCCACGAGAACCTAAAATTGATTCTATATTCCTGACGATATATCAATCTATATTACTTATAAAACAAAAAGGAGTTAATAAAATATAACATCGGCGACTAAGGAATTATATACGACAGTTGGTGACCTTAATTTCTTTGCATATGGAATAATATAATGAAAACTAACCACCACATTAACCACTATTATTACCATTTATATTTTTAGTTGATCTGTATTTCGACTATTTCCATTTCTTCATGTACTAATGTTCTTCCTTCATTTTTTCGAAGCTTTTGCTGCCTGTTAACATTTCAGAAATTCTTCTCCCTCTCTTTTTCCTTTTACTGATAAACAAATACTGCCAATACAATTGAATTTTGTCTTTTATTTGTTTACCCGAACGCTTTTTACTTCTTTGATAGAAGCTTCATCAGCGGTTTCTCCTATTAATTTTGTATGCGTGTTACAATGTGGTTATGTTTTTGAACACTGAGCATAACGACATTGTAATATTTGTATAAAATTAGCAGGAGAAACCACTGATGACGCTGCTATAAAAGGAGTGAAACACGTGCGGGGAGCAAAGAAAAGAAAAAATTCAACTCCGTTGGTAGTATTTATTGATCACTATTATCAGTAATTGGGAAAAATTATCCAAAACTTCCAGATTTTTTTCTTCAATTTTTAGCAAACAATTTCAACTTACTATGTTACGTCTCTAACATTATTTCCTCTCTTCTTTCTTTCCTCCGGAAACCTCCTCCATACCTAATCATTTCGTCCATCCATTGAAATTTTTCTCAATTTTTCTCCTCAATCACATGTCAAAACTTTCCAATTTCTTCTCGTCTTTTTGACTGCCTACTTCTCTGATATATACATCACACTCCACACAAAAATAATTGACAAACCTCTTTATTAATTCATTTGTGATTTTTTCGGCAATTTCAAATTTTGAAGTCAACAAGAAATGAAATCGAGACATACCAGCAAAGAATCCTAGTGCAGATAAATATCTGGACTTCAACTAGCGACCTTGAAAACGTATATGAAACGGATGTCAAGTTAGCCGACAGTAGGGGATTTTTATTGTTTTATTTATGTCTTTATGCTTCATCGATAACAAAGTGATTGGGGGCAGGAAATGATTATTGATAAGGGAGCGTGCATAAACCACGTAGCTCCATTTTGGCCTCCTGTGAAGCCCCCCCCCCCCCCCCCCCCACCCCCACGTAGCCCTATGTTGCTTTTGCTTCTACCCCCCCCCCCCTCTCCTCCATATAGCACGTAGCTTTTTTTTTTTGCGAATCAAGAAGAAATTTTGTACTGTTTTCTCTTGTCGGACTATTATAAATTACATACGGAGATAATTAATGAGGGAAATAAGTATTTACCTGCTGTTGTGTGTTCTGTTCCTCATATTAATTGTGAAAAATGTTGTGAAAGGAAAGCTACGTGGCCTGGCTCGGTAAACCCCCTCCCCCCACGTAACTCAGCGTAGCCTTCCAGCCAACCCCTCCCCCCCCGGACCGAGCCACGTAGTTTGTGCACGCTCCCTAAGAAACAATCCCATCATTGGCCTGGAATGAGTTCGGAAACTCATTTTGAACCGAAATCGATGTGGGCAGACAGGGTTTGAACCCGCGTCCTCCAACGTTACTGCTCACCCACAAGGTTCGGTAGCAGCGAAGAAACCAATCGAGGAAGCCGCGTTACCGGCAGCCCAATCACCTGGTGGTTACCCTATTGTCCGAAACAATAGCGGACCAGGAACCTATTACGGTCGAAAGCAATTAACAGAAATCTCCGAGCGCGGCCTTGAACCTTGTCCGATATAACCGGCGAAGGCCGATTACGGCTCGGTCTGTAATTTCCGATAGCGATCGCAGCGCCACCACCCATTAATAGAGATTCAAATTCCAGAAGCTGCTCACCGAGCGGGAGAAGCAGGAGCTCCGAGTAAAAAACGAAGAAGAAAAAAGATCGGACAGCAACAAGAGCAAAAGGCGGCAGGCCCTGCTTTCTTTATAGCTGGTCCGGCGTAATCACGGAATACTTCTCGCGTGCGTGCGTGCGTGCGTGCGTGCGTCAGTTGCGTGCGGTGGCCCGGGGGCTGATGGGCCCACTTCCAGAAGCTGCGAGATCTATGTGTTTTATATTATGACGCTGTTAAGTGGTTTCCCCGGGCCTGAGCTGGCTCGTTAAAATTGTTTCCCCTCCGCGTGGGCTAAAGCTGGAGTCTGTCCTCGCTCGGGGCGCTCCTTCAGAACTACTGTGCACTCATCGACACCGCTTCATTCACAACTGCCCGCGCAAATAAAAACCTCACAGTTACATTCGACCTGATGGCACATAACAAGACCGGTGCTCATTCTTGTTGTTCATGGGGATTTAGGACGTAGATGGAATGGTTATCAGTGCCCTGGCACGAAGTAACTTATTAAAGCAGCAACACGGCGGAAAAAATCGCAACCTAATAGCTCGAAGACACAAGTATGTACTTTTCATTTAAGGAATGGGGAAGCCATTCGTAGGAAATTGAAATCCTGAAACAAAACCTAAAATATTTAAGAGGAAATGTCATCAAAATTTACGTCATTCCTTAATTTTTTTATTGTTTATTTATTTATTTTTTTGTAAAAAATCGACGAGACACATAAAGGTGAAGCTGTTAAACAGTGGCACGATTATTGTTCAAAGAAGAGGATCATAAACTTAGCCCAGATCTGTCTTCACTTCAATAAACTGGAAATAGAACTGTGACATATCGTCATTTTTTTAATTACTTATTGTTTTACGCCTCGTCGACGGCTAAGGCCATTAGAGGCGGGATGGGACTGGGTACAAGGAACGGGAAGGAACTCGGCAATGGCCTTTTTGAAGGAAGCATCCTGGCATTCGCTTGGAGTGATTTGGGGAAACCATGGAATACCCAAATCTGGATACCCGGACGGGAATTCGAACCCGCGTCCTCCCGAATGCGAGGCCAGAACATTAACCGTTAACCGTTCACCCACCACGCTCTGTGGCACATCGTCAAAGGCACTGTACAGATCAAACTCGTAAGCTGATAAATGTTCAATGTTAAAAAGAAATAGTGTACTAAATCATCCATCTCATGCAACCAGACGATGTTTTGCAAACACATATATATAATTCCAGTTTCCAAATACATTTAACAACGACAGGGTAGTGAGAACTAAAATGTTGATTTTGGTATGTCTTTGAATGGTCTAAGATCTACTGGGATCCTGTTGCTGGAATTGCATTTGCATAACAATTCGTTATTTCTATGATACTTGAAGAGATCGGACAAAATCACAAGCAACACTGTTATACCATATGTGTTGTCTTTATTTTGTATTTGCTTAACGTCTCTTGACAGCGAGGTCTTTTGAGACGGGAAACGATTGGGGGCAAGGAATTCGAAGGAATTCGCCCATGGCCTTTTGAAGGAAGCATCCCGGCATTTGCCTGGAGTGAATTGGGAAACCATGGAAAACCCAAATCTGGATGCCCGGACGAGGATTCGAACCGGCGTCCTCCCGAATGCGAGTCTAGGATATATGTGTTGTCATTCAACTTCGCCTTCTTCGCATACTTATGTATACTTGATTTCATTTGTGGTCACAACGAGAAATATACCAAACTTCGCCAGAAACGACGACCAAACATAACCCGACTCTCCTTGTAAACTTTGCAGAAATGTGGGCCACATATCCAGTGTGATTCATGACAGAGCGAAGATATTTCTGCGCAGTTTAATGAATTCTAAGGTGATTAATTTGTTCTCCTCTCAGGCCACCATATCCGTGTCCCCAACAAGAACTCGTCCCACGGTAGTCTTTAAACACGCTCCTGCTAAATGCTAAATCAACGATAATACATAGCACCTTTTAAAATATATGCTGCTAATTAAATTGCAAATTAAACGGCCGAATAACATCCGATTTGTCAGCCCGGGGCCTATAATTTCACACCAGAAGGCATCTGTCCTAATTAATTCTACGTCGTATTCTAATGATTAATTCTGACGGTTCCTCCAACACCAGCCAGGAATAGTTTAATACGTGTAACATTAATGTCCGGGTGACAGTTCAAGCTGGTTACACCGTGCACTCCTTGCAGAATAAATTAACAGGTTCTTTTCGCTTCAGTGAATCACACACACAAACATCAAAAGCAGAATTTCGTTGGTTTTACGATACGTAGAATTATTTATAACTTTTTTTTTAACACAAATTATAGAAACTAAGTAGGTAAATTCCAATTTAATTTAATAACCGCTTTTTATTTACTAAGTTAAAAGGAGTTTCTTTGTTAAGTAACGGAGATATAAATTCACTCCCGTATCAAAAATTTTGTTTTTAGAATTTCACGGAAATTAGTAAATCGTACATTTTGAGAAATAAAAGTGACTTGAGGTGTTCAGAGACGTTGTTGACTGCTCGTTATTATATATTTCAGACTCCTAACTTTTTATAAAAGTTTTTTTTACTCAATTATCAGCTTCCTTAATCAGGATGAACGTCATGAGCAAACGTAGATGGTGACGAGGTTTGGTGGTTTTCTGTGTCCGTAAGGAGCAACGGTAATTTTAAAAAGGAAGAATACTCGTTTAGGCCTGGAATTCGGAAGACGCTGGTTCAATCCTGAGTTCAGCCACCAAAACTCCGATTTTTCGAAATTACTTCGTGCCAAATATGGGATGATTGCAACAAAATTCCATAACCAAATTGCTTCCCGTTTCTTGTGTCTATTGATCTCACTGCAGCACCGTTTTGATGTCTTAGATCCGTTAAAAAATAAAAATAAATGTAATCTCTTTTCGCAGGGTCCGGCTTTGATTTTTGTCCGGCTATCGAGATTTTTGTTAAACGTGGTTTCTTCAATCACTCCAAACGATTTTCGAGATGGTTCAACTAGTATGGTTATGGCAAATTTTCTTCCCGTTTCTTTTCGGCAGTCCGTTCCTTTTTCTACCTATATGTTCCCCAGTCCCGCTTTTAATCTACAGTTGTGACATCTGTATTTACGCAGGCACCAGTAGCGCGGGGCAGTAGCGAACTGACTTCGCGTTGCAGGGGTCACCGCTTCCAATCTGGCCTAGGGCATGGGTGGTTTTAATTAAGTGTTGTGTCCATCCTGTACTGTCCTTTCTTTAGCGATTATCAATATCACGAAAAGATTCTATACAAAAAATTGAGGAATAAAAAAAACTTTTTACCTACCGAGTCCGGTTGTTCAGCGGTAACGCTCGGGTCTGGTATTCGGAAAAACTAGGTTTCAAAACCCCGTCCAAGCATCCAGAGTTTTCTTTTCCATGGTTTCCCGAAATAAATCAAGGCGAATGCCGGCATGAGTCCTTCGGAAGATTGTGATCAAATTATTGTCCGTTCCTCTCCTTACTTCTCTCCCAACTCAGATAATCTTGACGAGGCGTAAAGCCCAAAGAACGAAAAACAGCCTCTTGCGAGTAATATTATTGGAACTGTTTTTAGGCGGTTTTCCACAACCATCAAGGTGAATATCAGTCTCCAATCTTCGTCTGGTGAACTACAAGTTTCAAAAACAAAAACTACACTTACTGCACACAGATCATGGTACATATTTTGTAGACAAGTAGCAATACTTCACCGAGCGTGGTGGGTGAGTGGTTAGCGCCATGGCCTCACATTCGGGAGGACGCCGGTTCGAATCCTCATCCGGGCACTCAGATTTGGGTTTTCCATGGTTTCCCCCAAATCACTCCAGGCGAATGCCGGGATGCTTCCTTCAAAAAGCCATGGCCAAATTACTTCACGTTCCTTGTCCCCAGTTTTAAGCAGGGAGCTAATAACCTTGATGCTGGCGCCACCTAAAGCCCGAATAACAACAACAACAACAACAACCTTGTCCCCAATTCCATTCCGCCTCTGATGACCTCACGTCGACGAGGCCTACAGCAATAAGTAAAAAAATGTAAAAAGGCAATACTTCACTTCCTCAATTGTTACGTAGTATGAACTGGAAGTTTTTTTTAATTATGGCTTTACGCCTCATCGACGGATAAGGTCATTAGAGGCAGGATGGGACTGGAGACAAGGAACGGGAAGGAATTCTGCCATGGCCTTTTTGAGGGAAGTATTCCGGCATTCGCCTGGAGTGATTTGGGGTAAACCTTGGAAGACCAAAATCTGGATGCCCGGACGGGGATTCGAACCTGCGTCCTCCCGAATGTGACGCCAGAACGTTAACTTTTCACCCACCACGCTCGGTTGGAAGTTGGTATGAAGTTGCATGGTGTTACCAATGGCAGGGATCCGTAAAACTAAAAGCTCCAAATTTGTCCGTTCCACTGATTGGTAAAATGCATCAAAAACAGCCGACCTCAAAATGCAGAGAAAAGTTAGTGAAAAAGAGGCTATACCAACGGTGGCAGTAAAGTGATTTTTACGATGTAATTGAAAGGAGAGAAAAGGGTAAGTAACTTGCACCGGAAGGTATCCACTGTTCTGTTCATTCAGGTATCGAGTCATGTCCTTTAGCTGTGACAGCCATCTGACTAGGCCAAGCCTCTAGTTTCCCCATATGGTTCTGATATCATCCTGTTCTTCAGGCCAGACACACTTCTTCCGGGAACAGATCCGCCACCTGCCGCGACCGTTATTTATCACCCGTACTTCCCAATATTTCTTGCGATAAAAAGATGGAAGAACGCGCTCGGGAAAATTCTAGACGGCTCGGCGGGCCCCGTCTTGCTGCCCGGGTTCGTTAGCAGTGCGACCACGTCGGAATGCTCCCCAATTAGACTCGTGCATAGCTAGGTGGGATACCGGCTTCACGCGACGGGTAGATAGCGCGGCTGTCGGCCGCTGCGACATCTGCCTGCTGTCAATGGCTTCACAGAGGCCGTCACAGCAGACCAGGTCTTCGTCGCAAACACCTGCTACTCCTGGAATCCGACACACCTATCGATATTCTGCCACGTGTAAACTTTGATACCGATCATGGTGGATGAACGGTAACGTTAGGGTCTGCCGTTTGGTAGAACGCACTTTCGTGTCTCGACACGGGCAGCCAGATATCGTTCTCTTTTACACGATGTCCGTAGATCACGCCAGGCGAATGCTGAAAAATAGTCATGATGTAATTCCTTTCCGATCGTCACCACACCTCTGTGAGAAAAAATAATTTTTCATAAAATAAGCGTAGTCTTTGTGTATATCGCATACGGCAGAGGACCATCTTTATCGCTGGCAACTCAAATTTTAAAAAAAAGTTACCATCGCGATCAGTGGTTTCCGTTCAAAGATTCTGTACTAAATTGAATTCACCGAACAAAAATGAAATACTTTTTTAAGAAATTCAGTAAAAAGTAATTTTTGAAAAGAGTTCATTACTCGTTTTGCAAAATGGTATGCCTAATTGAAAAAAAGAGTATTCAATTCCTATTTACTATCGGATTCATTAAATTCTCTTTGGTATGACGTATATGAATATCTGTAAGGATTTTTTTTTTTACTTGTGGCTATACGCCTTGTTGACGTCGAGGCCATTAGAGGCAGGAAAGGACTGGGACCAAGGAACAGGAAGGAACTCGGTCATAGTCTTTTGAGGGAAACATCCCTGCATTCGCCTGGAGTGATTTGGGGAAACCATACAGAACCCAAATCTTGATGGTCGGACGGGGATTCGAACCGGCGTACTCCAGAAAGCGAGGCCAGAGCGTTAACCATTCACGGTCGATTTGTAGGGAAACGTTATCAGTGAACTACTAAAATGATTTTTTTTAAATTTACTGGTTTTTATATTTTGTGAAAATACATTGACTCCCTAAAGATCGCTATAGTTAGCCCATAATCTTTAAAATGGTGTTGGCAATTTTGAAATAATTTTCATATCAGTAAACTCGGAAATAAAAGGTGGTAAATTAGATTTTTAATTATTATTTCGCTAAAAACTTGGAGAAATAGTTGAGTACGAGGTAAAATTGAAGTTGTCTTGAGAGTCGGCTGGTTGCTTTATTTAATTTGACATTTAAGCAGGTATCTAAGGAAAATATTTCTTCCAGTATCTAATTATCTGTTTCTACCATAATTTTTTCAAATTTTGCAGGGTAAACGTGTTTGTCAGTAAAAACTGTGGTAATGCACAGTTGTAAATTTTTATGTTAAAGGGTTCGAAACTGATGAGTGTGTGTGTGACAAGTAAACGGAAAAAATGAGATAATTCACTACCATTCCATCTTTCATTTAGAAAGTACGGAAAAAGGTACCAGTCTGGAAATATACCAAACGTTAGAAAAAGAAAGAAAAAAATGAGGAAAACCTGCGTCCATTGAGATTCCAGCACACTTAATAGGAGAAGTACAATGGGGACTTGGGGTTGGAGTGATGGACCTCACGTTGTGGTTATTCCAGATTGCGGTTTTTATGCGTTTTCCTGCAGTCACCTCATAAACTGGACATTACACAAATAAACAAAAATTATCGTTCAGAACATAAGCTGTACATTTCATAGACAGACACAAACATTCCATCCTTAGAATAACCGCTCCAGATCTTATGAATCAGATTCTAACTACGATGCGCCTCCATCCCCCACTTTTTAATTTAATTTGTGTTCTTTACCTATGGAATCAGGTGCCTACGTAGTCCATAGTGGCTACAAAAGGGGGGGGGGGGAGAATCTTATGTTTCATTACCATATTTACATGCAAGTTGGAAAGCATGCTTATTTAACTACATTATTCCTACAGAACATAGCAAGTATGTTTCTCATTTGTAATAATAATAATACAAGGACCAAGCGACCGCCTCCTTGCTTTCTGCGCGGGTATGTTTAGCATACAGTAGCTACTATGGTTGTCTGAGATGCGGTGCGGCTAATTTCTGCTTTGATTATTGGGAGTGTTGCTCACTGGTAGAATTCGGTAATATTTTGCATCTCACTAAACAGTTCGCGAACCCTTTATCCGTCGATGGTTGGCAACCTGTGGTTTCGCCGATTATTACGGAATATTTACGCACCCTTTTACTGATCTTCACATCCACAGTACAGTAAAGCTGAACTACACTAACACCCTTCGTAATTCGGGTTCGACAGTGGGATAACCGGGTTAGATTCTCAGTCTAGAGGCGGACTGCGCAGTAAATTGAAACTCTGTCAGTTAGGTGGTCAAACTATACTTCGAGGTCTCCCAACCAATGACGTCATATAGATTTTTCACCACTATCCTAAACGAATGTGTTAATTGTATTGAGTAAAGTAAGTAACTGAATTTGTATTGCGGGATTAAAAAAATCTCAAAGAAGTCAAAAAAACTCTTGATATTATATAAAACGAACGATTTTCACTGGTCTCTCAGTTTGCTATTAAAGAAGTAATGCGCTTTTGTCTTTAGATCTCCATTCAGAGAATTGTTAATACCGTCAAGACTAGAAAAGGGGCAAAATTTATCCAACCATTGTAATTGCTAGAAAAGCAAGATTTGAGGCATTAATATCTGTAAATGGTTTTGAGAGGGCGAAGTGATCAACAAACTATTTTTGAACTGTTTCACATAATAATCTGTACGAATGTAGGAAAACGACCCATTAGTCGAAAATCTAAATTTTTAACAAACCTAAAAACAAGACAGAAATTAGCAGAGATGATCACATATTCAGACGATCTTTGCATCGATCTTCTTTTAGGGTCCTTATTCTCAATAAGATATAATGTCTCTACCAATATCGCAAGATGTCAATTGGACCGGTGTTAGGTTTTGAAAATATTTTTACTAAAATATAGCTGCTTCGAAATTTGATAATTATTTGCAGTAATATCTCTTCAAAAGACATAGTTTAATACTGTTATTTGTATCTCTGCTTCTTATAAGTTTATTTAAGCTAAATATATTTCATTAAGTTGGGGCAGTAAGGAAATGTAATGAAATAAATAATTTGATACCCAAATTAGTTGTAGAATATGTTTTTTTATCTCAACAGCAGACACGGCGAAACGTTTATACTATATCGCAAGTCGCGGTCTTTTCCATTAAAAGATTTTGAATCTTTATGTTCATCACGCTAAACATGATTGGAATAACAACGCTGGTAATTCTATTGCTACGCCATTCTTTCAACCTTTCATTTCAAACACTAACTAACACTAATTAATTTCATCGTTTAGTTTTCTCGGTCAGTATCATCCAGCATGGCACTTTATTTTCGCCAATAAGTTCGGCGGATCAGCATACACCAGGAACAGCAGGGGCTACCTTTGAGGTATAACTAATAGGGTATATGCATGTTTTTTTTAATCAGTTATTTACATTCGTAGACCTACATAACCGTAAAAAATATAACATTGATGTAAATATTAAGATTTAACATCAAAATAAATACTTTAAAACTGAAATCCAGTTCCTCCGATTTAAACGCTGCCATTTTGGCGCGCTGCACTGTGACGTGTAAGTACACGACCGCATTGGCGTACTGTATAGCGTGGAGTGTTTCATCTCAAAACTTTCATGTTTTCTAACTAATGTAGATATGGAAGGAGGTCAAAAACCGTGTTATAAGTACTGTATTGTACCTGTGTGCAAAAATACTAAAAAAAACTATATAAAGTGTATTTTCTTGTCCCGCGAGATACGAATATAAGAAAAAAGTGGTGTACCGCTATGAGAATAGATCTGTAACTAATTGTTTATATTATTGTGAAGCTTATTTCTACGCAAGTACTTACAATTTCTCTATTTATGTATTTTAGGAAATGTAACATAAAAATTAATTACTCTAATCATATCTTACTTGAAGACCATCAGACATTTTAAGAACGGATTGCGATCTCCTTCATATATGTTGAAGGGTACACAGCTTATATGTGTGTGCTATAGTCGTTTTTCAAAATGCTCCGTAGTTTGAGATATTTGCATACACATAAACAAAAAATTCTAGATGACGGGTATATAGTAAATAATTGCCCCACTTTATCAAATGGCAGCCTGATCTATGGGATAGGGTGGTGGCTTGTAATTTCGTGACCGAAATTCAAATCCCCGCAGAATCAAATATTTTTACTTATTTTTATCTTCAAAAATTGTCAAGCTTCACTTCATTTACCTACTTTTATAACACGAATTAAAATTTAAAACAAGTCACATTGCTTATAACAAATACACCAAATATAATTTCAACCCATTTAACAACAATGGCTTCCTAATATGACACGCTCCATACCCAATGAAATTGAGTCATGAGGCGAATCTGCTAGTAAATTGGAATCTGATACAAGAATTTTGCGATGTTTAGAAGCATTTGTCACGTGTTCTTCCATTTCCTTGTCGAGCTCAATTTTTCGTCACGGATAGGCCTACTATTTTATTTTCAACCATTTACACGCAATCGTTCCTGGAACAAATCGAGTGTAGAAAAAAGAAAGAAAAAAACTATCTTCCCAATGCTGCGTATTTCGTTTAAAATGCCTCCTGATGATATACAAGTAAAGAAACGACGAAGATGAAATAAATAACATGATAGTAACTATTTCAATTGAAAACGCACCAAAACAACTTATTAACAAAAAGTGAAAAAAATGTAAGAATGGAGACTTTCTTGAAGAATGATTGCAATGAAGTTTTTAAGGGTGTGCGGCCGATTTGTTTTGTGAAAAGACAATCCGTCGGTAGCCCGTGAATTCATTACGATAAAAAAAGAATTTCCGGAAAAAAATGACGCTGAATTGTAGGTAATATGATTTGTTTTAAATATTATTTCAATCAATAAAAGGACGTAAATGAAATTTTAACAAAATAAAAATGTCAAGTTTGACAATTTCTGAAGATAAAAAAACTTTAATTCTGCAGGGATTTGAACGCGGGTCAGAAAATTATGAAGGTAACACCCTACCGCATAGACCACGCTGCCATTTTATAAAAACGGGTAATAATTTACTATATACCCGACATCTAGAATTTTTTGTTTATTTTCACGCGAATAATGAAATATCTATCACTTAATTACCTTGCAGCTTTCACTGTTCTGAGCTGAGCGACCGTAAAATTAGGATTTGTTGCAAAATTTCTTTTCATCATGAAAGCATCCATTTTTGGAAGATTATCCGACTGTGCTTTCAGAAAACCGCTTTCAGGTGTGTGTATTGTAGCAAGAATACAATATCTCACCAGTTATGCTGATACGTTAATATAAAATTCAACACAATCGCAGAGCTATTAGAACTCTCAGCAACTACGCCCTTGTTCACAATAATATCGCGTACTTGGTCGTCACGATTCGATTCGACCAATAGCGTTGCGTTTTGCGAAGTTACATTTCCCTTGTATTTTTAACACTTTTGATTAATTAAAATCTGTAAATAAAAATGGAGTAATTAGGGAAAAAACGTTATAGCGTTAATTCTATACTGATAAAGATTCAAAATAATAATACTAGACGTAAATTTGAATTTCATGCATATTCCTTATTTCAACAGTTATGCGAATATTAGTTTTACTGACCTCTTGAAAACATTGCTTCCAGCTATAAATCCAATTTAGAGATTCCATGCTGCTTTTATATCTTTCGTGTGTGTTAGATGATTCAAAAGCAAATACATTCAGTATATCTGTCACAGTAGAATACTGTATGATTTTGCTGGAAACGGTGCCTGGTCACGTGGGCAGGGTTAGTAGGTCCCTGACTGGAGGAGTGCGGCGTGGCAGGTCGCAGCGCCCTCCTGAGGAATGCGACCCAATTAGTGCCGAACCGACGCACGCTATCGGCGGACCATTAGCTTCTGTCGCCACTTCCGAAGCGGCGGTCAAGTTGCACTCGTACCATCATCTAGAAAATAAAATCTGAGCACTGAAAACTGTGAACCCCGTTCTGTTTTGCAACTGTAGAAGTGGGAAAAATTCTCATTTTTTATTTTAAGTTGTATTAATTACTTGCATTTCCCAGCTGCTGCTCTCACGCAATAGTAAGTGGAATTTTACCCCAAAATTTGCACAGGTTATTACGGAATTGCCTGAAAATTGTTATTGTCGTAACTGTCATTACAGCACACCCCATGTCTGCTACGGAGACAGTTGCCACATTGCTGAATGCAGAGTAAATACTGCGGTAGCCCATTCACCTTGACCAGTCTGAGGGATAGCTCTCGGGCTGGCATACCGCTTCATTACGTACTACTTGCTGATGGCTCGGTTCCACTGCGCTCTGACCTAACCCACCTCGTTAGCGGCCACTACTTCAAAGGCATGCGCATGCCGCTCCGATACTAAAAATGCCCTGATTTACGACCGCCTCCGCGCTTACACCGCACCGCTCGCGCAGCCTGCTGGGTAATATTTTAATTAATGCGGTGGTCGACAGCCATACGCTTCGTTACACCCAGTCTGGTACGATTTCGCTTCGGTCTGCTCACTGCCTCGTACAATCCATGACGCCAACCCGAGAGGATCAGTGGCTAACTATTCTTAGCAGCTTACCTCATGAGCATGAAAAACATACAGCGTAAAACGTAAACGCAGTTTTGTAAGAAATCTTACTTCATGGAGCACGTATAAGATTCTTTGTATCCAAATGTAATTCTGGACTCTATTTTTTTAATAACCTTTATTTCCACATATGCGTATTACATACTAGCTATTACCAACAACTTTGTACTCGTGGTCTTAGAATTTTATTGCTAGAATAGGATGTAGATAGCTTTAAGATACGTAACAAGGATTCCAATGAGTCGGGATAATATACTGGATTAAAATTATCAACATATAGCAAACAAACTGACTCCAAGATAAACAAAACCTGAATAACCGATTACAGAAACTTGCACACGCTATCCGTCTGTCAGTCACCGTTGCTGCTAGTTTTAAAAATTTCATGGCAAAGTATGTTATTTATCCAGAAAAAATAATCGCACTGCTACCTCCTTCGCAGCCTTCCATGTATTTGGGCAATAGCACTGCCTAAGACATGCGTTGAAGATTGTTTCTAGGCGTCTGATGGCTTGTGGAGGCATGTTTTTGATTTGGAGGGGAATCAATTGATCATATCCGCTTGCCTTTTTGGTTTTCAGCCAAGGAATAATGGACTCAATCTCCCGAATGGTTGTTAATTGCGCTTCAGTCTGCGGCTCTGTCGTAAGAACGTTGTAACAGCCCTCAAACCTAAACTTTAAATGAAATTGTGTTTTATGAAGCAAGCTAGAGTTTCATTGAATATGATTTTGTTTATTTTTTTTGCAATTTATTGTAAATTGGTGTTTTGTTTTATACAAAGAAATTATGTGAATACTATTTAATACGTTTAAGGACAGAACTATTCAAGAGAATTACTTAAATGTTTGTAATTGCAAGTATTAAAGTGAGCTACGATGTTTAAAGAATGATTTACTACAGTTTAAAATGATTTATGTGGATAATTTTGTGTTTAAGTATCTTTGATTTTCATTTCTGAGCTTTTCGTAATGATTGTAAATGATTATGTATTAATTTTTATTGGTTTTAATATGTTTTTAATTGTTTAAGTATTGTTAAAGTTCGAGAAATATCTGTCGGAAGCCTTTGTAATGTTCTAGAACTTTCGATGAAACTTATATAAAGCGAGCGGCAGAAACAGTTTAAACGGTTTTTAGACACAGTTTAAGGACAGAGTTTTGAGCGAACAGTCTTACGTGTTCTGTGAGAGTGTATGGCATTATTGTCTTTGGAAAAAAGTGTTGAATGTAATCGCTGGAGCTTTTATTTATGACCAGTATCTTTGAAGTTGTGTATGTCTTCGAGAAATAAAACCAGTTAAAATTTTAAACTGTATCGTGGACTAATTATTTTCTTATAATCAATCACGAGACACCTAATAAGGTGTTTGACTTCGCGAATAACCCGCTCTTCGTGGTCGTCGCTCCGGTCATCTTCTGTTATGTTCGTTTGGAACTGGTCTTTGTGTTTGTCTCCTAAAGCCTGTGCCTTGCCCTCTGGGTTGTATACAAGCCCATGTCTGCTTGCAGTGGTCTAATAGCTTCTTTAGTTCTACTTATCACTTTAGTTAGAGCCCACATCTTGCAACTATTATTCTGCACTTCAGCTATTTTTTCTTCCCATGACTCGCTTCTCTGAATTTTTAAGTTTTCTCTAATTTCTTCGATTAAATGGTTTGATAATCGCTTATCAGTATTGATGGCGGCTAGCGGTCGCATATGCGGCCCGCTGCGGATGCTACTCTTTGATTGGCCACCGCGTTGTCTAAGTCGCATACGAGGCCCGCAGTGGGTACTACATGTGGACCTTTGACAGCTTGATTGATTGATTTGACGGTAGCTGTCGAAAGGACTTACCCGCCAGAACAACCGTTAAGAATTTTTAGCAATGATTCTCTTGTTTTTCTTACCGGACTCAGACATGGTGTAGCGATACAGCTGAAGTCACCGAGGTTTGTGGTAGTTCCAGGAAGCGGTGCGCACGACTCTGCTGCCCTTACTGTCACGGAGTAGTGTCAGCTGGCGGTCACTGCCCGGTGACTAAAAACACTGACTGGTCACATCTCACGGCCGAATCGTGGGCGACGCATCTATCTCGATCTGTCGCCGCTCTCCCGACAGATGCAGATTTATTCGCCATTGTTCGCCCGGTCCGGTACACGCCCTACGGAAAAAACACCTGCGACCGCCCCGCCTCACCACAGACAAGTGACTATTACGAAATCCGCGATGCGGGTTAATGGAAATATAATAAGCGCTACGGTAGCTCGGGGGAATTGAATTAATTTTTGTTTGATTACCGAAACCGTTCATTAACGTAGCGGGCAATTCAGAGCCGAGTCGCGCACGCGTGAAAATCTCGGATGATTAATTACGAGCCGCAGGAGTGGGAAAAAAAGTCAGAGAGTGGGAATAGTGGTGCGACACGAAGTCGCCGCTCGGCAAACAGTAATTAAAAGTCACCTGAGCGTCGACTTGATGGGGTCTGGCGTCCAAGACGGATGGCGCTCGTCCCGAAGTCTATTTACTTATTTATTTAGAGACCTGGTCGTGGCTCCTTTTTTTTCTGTGAGGGGGGAAGGCGGTGCGGTGCGGAACCAATGCGGAGAAAGCGATTCCGGCGGCGCCATGCGATCGCCACATATTTCACGAGTGACGTCTCATCCAAACAGTGATTCACCACGCGGCCGAGAGGCAAGTTATCACCGCCGCAAAAACGACCGGCCGTCCACCTAATTTAATAAACCGTGGACGTGAGTCCGTAATGAGCAAATACAAATCAGGGGACGCCAGTGCGTGAGTGATTGTTCACACTACCTGCTGGGTGAGAAGTCAGGCAATGTCTGCAGCGAGAATATACATAAGCTTCCGAAACGTCACCAGACGATTCAGTTTTAACGCGGCTTGAAACCCGAGAAGTTTTTATATAACATTCATAATACCTTTGGAAAAGGTAGAAGCTAATGAGTGATTAAAAAGTAACCGAAATATTAAATTACCGTATGCTCAAGAGGCATGAAAAGGTCGTTGAAGATTCAGTTTTGACGCGGCTTGAAACCCGAGAAGTTTTTATACAATATTAATAATACGTTTGGAAAAGGTAGAAGCTAACGAGTGATTAAAAAGTGATCGAAATACTGTATATATTGCTAATTAAATTACCGTATGCTCAAGAAGCATGAAAAGGTAGTTGACGATTCAGTTTTGACGCGGCTTGAAACCCGAGAAGTTTTTATATAATATCCATAATACGTTTGGCAAAGGAGAAGCTAACGAGTGATTAAAAAGTTATCGAAATACTGGAGATATTGCCGATTAAATTACTGTATGCTCAAGATGCATCAAAAGGTTGTTAGAAAGACAGACCACGTAAATTCTGAAGCTGTGAATCACGTGATTTTATATAAACTTTTCGTACAATAATTAGCTATTTACAAAAGAACAAAGATATACCTCTTCTATCTAATCTATACACATATCTTCGTAACTAAACAATAAGGAAAATGATAAAGAATCTTGGAATTTAAACGAATTTCTATGTATTCTTGTTCTTCTTTACTAACTTTTCCCAACATAAGAGTGTCGGCTGTCTTTGATGAGATTTATTTTACTGCTACATACCCATTCTGACACCAAGCTTTTTATACCTGCCACTAGGTTGTTCTACGTACTAATGAAGGATGTGAAATGTTGCCATCTGCTCCGAAATATGTAACTATGTTCTGTCTGTGATAATTGTGTCTTGTTTGTGAAATGTGTAGTTTATGAGGTGTAGATTGAGGACGATCCCGCTATTCACGTTGATGACTGTGGAAAATTACCTAAAAACCGCAGTCTGGATGGCTGGTACGCAGGGACATGGACTCGTGCCCTGTCCCGTTGTACCTTCCAGATCCAGAGTGAAGCGTTTCAGCGCCACACTGACGGGTTTCTGTAAACTTTAGATCATCCACAAAAATCAGTTTTACTACTTTATCGGTACCATATTAGTCAGACATTCAGAAAGAATTGATTTATATTCTCTACGTTTTTATAGCTCTAAAACGCAGCAGGCGAAGTTAGATTTAGCCAATTGAGTATCTCGGTTTCGTATTAGCTTTTCAGCTCTTTGAGTACTGTATCTATAACATTCGTCTTTTAAAACGTATTCAGTGTCTGCAAAAGATAAGAAAGCTGGAACGGGATTCAATGGAAGACAGGAGGAGGGTGAAGAGTGTCATGGGAGAGTACAAGGCGTATGTTGGTAATGAGGGGTGGAAAGATTTGGTGTAAGAATTAAAAGTAATGCATAGAAGGGAAAAGATGACCTTGACCTCAATCTTGCACTCGATTTTAGGCACAAGGGTGCGAGGAAAATATTCTTTCGTTGGAAAGGATGTCAGGTAATAGAATAAATTTCCAAGAGAAATGATGAATAATTTACCAAGAACGATGAAAGAATTTAAAGCTGAAATATGTAGAGGGCAAAAGTAGGTGGGTGCAAGTAAGGGGAAAATTGTTGTGTAGGGAAATTGCCATCTGAGCGCGTGCTCCATGACAATTAAATTAAATTAAATATTTTTAATCAACCGACGAATGAATTAGTGGTCAGTAATTTAAAAAAACATTAATTTACCAACATTCTATTCGTAGATCGGTTAGTGTAAAAGGCATTATTATTATCACTTATAAAGTTTTTCTTCTAATAGAGTAAGATACTTATTCATTCAAATGAGAAAAACCAGTTATGTTAAATCTTAAGGAGAGTTCAGCTCACTGTTTCACAGACAGATCATAACAATTGCCATAGTAACAGAGACCCAGGACGCTGCGTTAGTAAAAACAGGTAAACACACCAACAACGTGTTTTAATTTACAGTCACTAAAGTTGCTGAAAACTATAAAAGGTGTACGTGAACTTATTAACAGTTAAAAATAGAAAAGAAAGGCAGACAGTTGAGTGTTATTAATTCGCAACGCACTATGCGTTAATAATTCTAAGTTAAATGCGTATGCGCAGATGCTGGTAGCGTAGGTATTAACTCGCTGGCCTCGTGAACTAGGGGTTGTCTGTTCGAGTTTCGACAGGAGTGTGGGTTTCGATGGAGTAGGTCACATGGCAGCCTCTTGGAACAAATATTGTTGCCTGACATATGACAGCTAATGCCGCACCACGTTACCACGGGGCTACTGCAATTGATCATTTCAAATTAAATTTCTATAAGTAAATTAGGGTGCAATGCATTTGTAATAAATAGCACTTTCAAACAAAATAAAACTAATAAAAATCAAAGTAAATTCAAAATACAAACGTTTTCTTGTTTTTGTTACAAGTATTAAATGTAAGTATTGTAAGTTTTTTACTTTAAATATCAGATATACTAAGGACAAATTTCTAAAAATTTTAACACCTTTTATTCATTAGAGATGGCAGGGAATTGGGGACAATGAACGGCAAAGAATTCAGACATAGCGTTTTGAAGAAACCGTTCCGAAATTCGCCTGGAAAATTTTCCAGATAGCATGGAAAACCGAAATTTTGTCTGTCAGGCGGAGATTTGATCGGATATCCCAGAGAATTCCAGGCTAGAGCGTTACCTCTCAACCGCCACCCTCGGTACAAACTTCCAGTTCCTACGTGTATTTGTTTCTGTTATAGACATGGTAACACAAAAATGACCCAATAGTGACATCTTGGAAATCCGCTTACGTCTTTAATGCAAAAAAATTGAATAAAATACCTCAGTCCTCTACTTGAAGAGCTATTAACATTTGTGCACCGCACGATGGGGTAAAAAAAAATATTTCTGCTCCTTCTATTTCTTTGAAACTTACCTAAAATATAAAATACGAAATCTCATATACTATACTCGATTTGGGGGCAAGGAAACATGTAGTATATTCAGAACTGAAGTCATTTACTTTTTCCATGTAAGAGGTGAAATCCTGTGTCTGATGGACAAATACCAAACGGAAGTCAAAATACACCAATAAAAGTTTTAATAAATTGTTTTCTCTGATCTGATGCAAGCAGATAAGTCTCGTTTGTAACGAAGATTTGATTCGTAGATTAATAGAACTGTGTGCAAATATCTCCACACTAAGCGATTGTTTTCCTGTCGTGAGGTTAAGACTGAATTCTATCACACACGACATATACTCTGACTCTCATTTCCCTTTTTCCCATCAAGCAAATTCTCGCCGGAGAGGAAAATAATTAAAGAAAGACGCATCACAATGAAGCCTCTCCAAATAGACTGCCGGCGCTCAAACCACGTGCGACATTAGGCTGTGATTAAGAGGACTGGCCCGGGAGGTGGAATGTTTTCGAAACTTAATTAACAAAACTATTAGGCTACCGGGCGGCCGGATCACACAGACGCCTTAATTATTTCACATCGTCATTTATATCACTTCATTTCCCCGCCTCTCGCATCTTCCTCCTTCCCACCAAAGTGGTCGGTTGCGTGTTCCCTCGTCTCCGAGTGTGCCGATGGTACATGGCGAGCCTTTTAATTAACTAAGACTTTGACAATGGGTACTTAATTAAGTTCCCTGAACGAAATATGCGTAGACCGTTGGAATGGAGAGGCACTTCCCGTTACAGAATACAAAATTTATATGCGCCCCTCCTCAACTAACGGTGATACGTTTAAGAACACACTAGAGCTCATGATCTTCCTCAAGTTTCCATCCATTTGTAACTGTAAAAGCTCGTCAGTTCTTCAGTTCCTACTCATTGTTATATCTTCTTGCTCAAGAAAATTTTACAACTATTGTTCCCTTGTTCCCTCCCAAATAAAGAAATGAATGTCCTTATGTAGTTTCCAGCAAGAATAATGGCGTCAATATTACTGGAGGCAGGAGCCTGGGTAAATTGAGGATCTACACTTCACTTTATTTATACTGATAAAACTCAAAGTATGGATGATTGTTTGTTTTGTATACGAATTCACACTGTTCCGACTATTCCATAAAATTTTCCACAGTATCTTAACCGTAGAAAATACGAATATCTTGAAACCGTTACATCGTTGAGCCTTGAAACGTGCCTATTAATAAAAAATTCTCAAGCTTCTAGCCACGTCAAGATGTTTTACGCTCCGCCATCATTATCAACTAACGAGGCCGTTGTCACGTACGAAGGGAAGGGTAAGGATACAGCATAGCAACACGTCGCATCTGGATCACGGCGATCAGAATGTTGAAGTAGCAGCACGGAGGAAACGGTGCTTATCACGGATGACGTCATTGGCTGAGGTTCCCCATTGAACCTTTCCCGTTTGACTAGCCGGAGAAGTGAATAGTTACCCCCCCCCCCCCCCCTATGTTACAACCGACGCGGTGACAGTTCGCCGATTTACTTCAGTTGGTTAAAAACGAAGATGGAGAACTGTATGCTCCAAACGTACCAGGAAAGAGAGACTTCAACGCCGCCGAAAGATCGAGAATATTTCTATCAAGAAACGAACACTCAATAAGAATTAATACAGCAAAGGAAACTACAGGTTGACAGTAACCCGAAAAATGTAGGGCGTACTGTTATTGCCTAAATTCGGAGTTTCATCGTGTAGGTGTATTCAGTGATGACAAGTCAGTTATTGTTTGTCCACGTTGTGAAGTTAGTTTGACACTAGAAAATATACACCATCCCTTGACCCTTAAGTTATATAGCCTTGTCCCCGGAGTAGAGGAAGAAAGACCAAAACAAGTAAAATTTGTTTGTTACTATTGCACAAGAAAGAATGTAAGATTTTGTTATTGTACTTTTAGATTTTAATTTAAACAATTAGAGTCTAACAATTACTGTAGCAAAATTTTCCAGTTTAATTTTCTCTCATCTTGAATGAGGTTTAATACAAAATAACAGTGGTGAAAGTAAACATATAGTAAAATGAATATGAGATTAAGAAAGGAGTATCTAAAATTGTACGTATGGAGCACAGTACTTTATCGAAGTGAATCGCGAGCTTTAGGAATACCGCGAAGAATGATAATAGAAGCATTTGAAATGTGGTGATACAGAAGGACAAGCAGTAATACAGGAGTACTACTTTTTCAGCGTAAAGAATTGCTGTTATTGAGTCGTTACCTATCTTTCCATCTGTCACAGGCATCTAATAAATAAACGAAAATAAAGTTTCAGATTTCAATTTTACACACGTTACGTCGATCCAAAACCGAAATATCATTCTTAACGTTTTATAAAATTACGTTAAAAAGATTCCCAATACAACTTCGTATGTGATAGGTTGTTTCAAAGGTTTAAAATTGGAGAACTAAGATATAATTTTTTTCGCTAGAAAATAAACTGCAAGTTTGGTAATTAATACAAAGACAATAAATTATAGAAAATGTTTGTGATATGGAGTTATTTAATAGTTTAAATTATTATATACCAATTCCATTGTGAACTGAATATTTTCATGGATAATGGAATTGGAAGAGGACGGTTGCCTGCCGTTTCTTGATGTGCTTGTTATAAAACGTGTCGATGGTTCGCTGGGACACACTGTGTATCGGAAGCCTACCCATACCGACTTATATTTAAACGCCAACAGCTGTCATCATCCGGCACAACGAAACTCTGTATTAACTACCTTGGTACACAGATCACAAAGGATTTGTGACAAACATAGCCTGGCTGGTGAATTGGACTATCTCCGGAAAACGTTTTTAAATAATGGTTATAATCAGGGACAGATTACTCGTGCGTGTAAAAAAAAAAAAAGGAAAATCGACCGAGAGATCAGATTGATACCAAGGGCCTTGCGTTTCTGCCGTTTGTGGGTGCCCTAAGTTTCAAAATAGGTAGACTGCTATCACAACACGGAGTCAAGACAATTTATAGACCACCCACTAAAATTAGTAACTTGGTCGGCAGCGTTAAAGATGACCTAGGTTTACGAACCCCTGGTGTATATTATATACCATGTGAATGTAGCCGTGGCTACATCGGACAGACGCAGCGATGCATTGTGCAGCGATGTGTAGAGCACGCCAGAAATGTTCGTCTTGGGCAAGAAGAAAAATCTGCGGCGGCCGAACATAGTGTGCAAGAGGGTCACACTTTTGAATTTGAAAAAACAACAATTTTAGCTCTGGTCAAAGATTTTTGGGCCAGCGTTATTACAGAGGCTGTAGAAATAAGATCAACTGATTTATTAGTAAACAGGGACACTGGTTATCAACTCAGTGCGGCCTGGAACCCGGCTATTAAAATTCTGAAACAGTTTCGCGTCGGTAACGAGCAGAAGAGCGGATGACGTAATCGCGTTGTGTTGGTTTTTGACTTCCACCGTTTCCGTAGCAGCGGCTGAATAAACAAACAGTTAATCATTGACATTTGGTTGAGAATGAAGGCAGAGAAGGAGGCCTTCGAAACGTCCCACAAATGTGACATCTTAACACGGCTGGAAGCCCGAGAAAAATATATTAATGTAGTTCTATTATTGCTATTATTATTTTGCCTCTGGCTTTACGCCTAGTGGACGCTGAGGACCTTACAGGGTGTAAAGGCCTGGGGGTAGTGAATGGGAAGGAACTCAGCCAGGTATCGTGACATTAGCCTGGACTGATTTGGAGAAACCACTGAAAATCCAAATCTGTATAGCCGGACAGGGATTCGAACCTGCGTCCGTAATGCGAGGCCAAAGCTTCACCACCCAGCCACCGCGGTCAGTAATTCTTTATTCTTCTACTCTTGTTCTAAAGTTGGTGATCAACGACTTACATTGAGAGTCAAGCAACTTGACCGTCGAGGGACTTAGCTATCTCACACACGCGAGGTAGCCGCAGCGGACGGTTAACGCATCTCTGCATACTAATTGTCCTAATTAACAGTGAAGCAGACACCACTACAGTGGGCGATGCGATCTCATTTGTCAACGACTAGTCTTGCCGCGCCCAGGCTGTCAGTGGACTAAAGATCGATCGTGCCAGCAGGTTTCCCCGCAATGTATTCTCCACTATTCTGATTCCTGGCTTTAGATGACCAAGAAAAGTTAATTGTGAGTGTTAAAATATTCCATGACAGCTAAAAGTAGCCTCTATGAATTCTATAATATGTACACTAAAATACGTGACAATTGTAGCTCAAAAAGAAATCAACAGACCACTTACTTTGTCTAAGACACTTACGAATTGCACGTTCGGTATTGAAGGAACGGTATGTTTAGAATTAATAAACATTAAGAGTAAAAATAAACAATATCGTCTTCAAATCAGGGATAAGTGGAATAAGATGTCCTACGTGTGAAACAGCAGTCTCTAAACTAAATGTTTCGTCAAGCATTTCGCTATTCCCATGATTACTCCAATTCTTCTTCGTACATATCTTTTGTCTCTGTTCATATTAGACATAAAAGAAAGTAACACATATTTCCATTTCTATATTGTTTGCGGATTACTTGCGACAGTCTTTTCCTTCATTATCATAGTCTGTCGGCTGTGTCAGTCATCTTTAAAGACGCCAAATATTAAACACAGAGTGCATGATTTAGTAAAAATAGCGATCACAAAAACAACATGTGATCTAAGGCCATTACTGTTTGTCTAACGTCTCTTTTCCTTACCTTGACATTGTCCAAAACATTGTAGAATACACAAAGGGAATTAATTAGTGCTGTTGCTGATTAAAAGCTTCTTGTGTAATATGTACTGCTGAACATTATTATGAATGAAATGATTACCAAAATTCCATAAAATAGCGATTTACGATTTTTTTTTTTTTTTTTTGTAAATGCTTTACGTCTCTTTTTAACATCGAGGTCTTTAGAGACGGGAAAGGATGGCGGGCAAGGATGGGGGCAAGGAATGGGAAGGAATTCGGCCATGGCCTTTTGAAGGAAGCATCCCGGCATTTGCCTGGAGTGATTTGGGGAAACCATGGAAAACCCAAATCTGGATGCCCGGACGGGGATTCGAACCGCCGTCCTCCAGAATGCGAGGCGAGAACGCTAACCGTTACACCGCCCCGCTCGGTTTTACGATTTTAATAGTATTAGAAGTCCATAGTGATTTGCAGAACAATCATCGAACAGCGATATGACATGAACGTCTCTAACTATTCTCAAACTGCTACACATCAAATGAAAGGACTCCCAATAACATTTTACGGGCAAACGAAAGGTTGAAGGGTGCATCAAATATGCTAAAGCAGGACGAAAATTTGATTCTTTTCGTAGCATCTGACCAAAAAAACGATCAAGGAAACAAATTACCCGATTGTCATTTTACTAATGAGTTAGTTGATGCATGAGGTCTTCCAACGTATTTATTACTATGCAGGAAAAGAATTTTCATTCCATATCAACACTACTGGCCTTTTGGATGTAGTGTTGAAATATATTGGATTGAAAGGAAAGAAATTTAACGTCTCCAAAACGTCCTTTTTTTCAGAGTGATGCAAAGGATACTCCAGTTTTTCGAACATTTTGTCAGAAAAGACGTTGAGGCCTTGGAAAAAATTGATCTTGAAAGAGAAGATTAAGAGAAGAATACTACGATGAAGGACAGCGATCAGTTGGATGGACCAAGTGAAGAAGATAACTGGTTTTTCTCCTCAGACGTCACTCAGTAGAGCTGAAAATTGGCAAGGGTGGCAAATCCAACGGTGTCAGGACCATCAGAAATAAGCTGATGGTGATTAATTTAACTACTGATTTAATTTCTGTCATGCCAAATCTACACTTTTGATCACTAAAATATTGTATGGGACGTGTATTTCTGTGCCTCTAGGAAGTAATAAAAGCCGGATTCTGGGAGATTACAAAGATGTTAGTATGACTCTGTAATTCAGGTAGTAGAAACTTGAATAAATTTCCTTTAATGTGGAGTGACATCATTTGGGATGTAGGTCAAGGAGGCAGAGGCTTTGTTTAACAACCGGAGCCCTATCTGTGTTGGTCTTTGTGGTTTCTTGAAGGCTTGCGTGCCCAGTGGCCGGGAGGGTAATTTGAGTGGTCGCAGCCGGCAGGTGCGAACCTCTCACAATAGACTCACTTCCTCTCTGACTCCTTATCTGAAGCCTGAGTCAGAAAGCACAAAGCTGCTCGTGAGAAACGCCACTCAGACTTGGCGCAACACTATGACGAAGTTGTTACAGCTGGTTAATACAATGCAGACACAGTGTTAATTAGTTATCAATAGATGTTGAAACGATTCAGTCAGGTCGGACGATGTGCCATATAGACAGCTCAAGTCTTAAATTGGCTTCCGTCTTATGGCATGACTAGGTAGCCCATGCGAAAATTTGGGGAATTATATTCAGTTAATAGCAAGGTTGGTAGTACATATTAAAACGAAATACGAACCGGTTCATTTCAGGGATTTCTTATTAGTCATCTGAAATAGGTATAGACAAAAGTTAGAATGAAAAACAGCCTTCAATCACTAGAATACAAATTTTATTGTATTACACGATGCGTTTCGGACCCTGTGGATCCATCTTCAGGTTTATATGGTATTTACATTGGTTTTATTTTTCTTAACCGAGATTCGTGCCTAGTAAAGTTTGTTCCTGTGCTGAAAAACGATTTCAAGTAAGTGTCGTGAACACGTTTTTTCATGAGAGAAATGAGTAAATATGAAAACATTGTGGGAAACCTACCAGAATTGACGAGATGCTGAATAATCAGTTTCATATACATATTTATTGCGGAGCACTGTACTAGACACGTCGTCGTTTAATGTGCACATGTTTATATAAGCAGAACAATTAGAACAAAAACATTTTGAAGATGATGTGTATTACCAGTTATTCAAAGACAAAAATTATTATTCGTTGTCATAGTATACCGTGTTGGTGATCTTTTTTGTCTCTATTATTTAACATTAAACTGGAAATAACTCTTTAAAATTACAGTAATAGTGGCTAGTAAAGTCTACTTGTTCATTTAACATGTGTTTTGGGTTTTACTAGCCACTATTACTTTAATATTTTTAAAGATTTATTTCCAGTTTAATGTTAAGTAATAGAGACAAGAAAATATCACCAACATGGTATACTCTGACAACGAATAATAATTTTCATCTTTAAATAACTTGTAATACACATCATCTTCAAAATGTTTTTGTTCTAATTGTTCTGCTCATATAAACATGTGCACCTTAAACGACATCGTGTCTAGTACAGTGCTCCGCAATAAATATGTATATGAAACTGATTATTCAGCATCTCGCCAATTCTGGGAAGTTTTCTTCAATGTTTTCATATTTACTCGTTTCTCTCAAGATAAAACGTGTTCACGACACCTACTTGGTGCTCTTTTCTAGTGTCCTTGCGACCTCATACAGCAACGCTATTCGACGATGTTGGTTGCGGATTTTTCCAGTTTTAACCAACAATTTGCGACCGTACATCCTATTACCAAATCCCTGTGTTAAAACAGAACAGGTTTTTTCACAGCACATAATCCGGTGAAAATTATATTGTATTACAATTTTTCTGTTGGAGATTTACCACTTGCCGATGTTGATTTTAATACAGCCTGGAAACGATTTGCGACAAGCAACAGGAAGGAACTTGGCCATGGCCTTTCGAAGGAACCATCCCGACATTTGACAGGAGTGATTCCTGGAAAGCACCGAAATCTAAATTCGAACCCTCGTCCACCTGAATTTGAAGTCTAACCGTTAAACGGCTCACCCACCAATATCGGTGACTGCTTCATAACTCGGCGCTTACGTCTGACGTAGTTCGTGACTTTGGCATTTGCCATTCATGCGGGCGTATCCGGATACATAACAAGTCATATCCATGACGCTGTTTAATTTCTTGGTAATGGAGATTACAATACAAAAGTTGAATACTTAGAAATGAAATTTAAGCAGATAATTGTTAGATTATAATCATACATGTTGTCACTTTTATCACACCATAAGACCTTTCACTGTAATGGTTTCCTTCCTAGTTTCATAAGTTTTATTTAGCTCTAGTAAAAATGCCTATGGAAGAATTGCATAGTTTGAACACGACTGTGATCTTCACTGTGTTCTTTGACTGTGTGGAACAGGTGCAGTTTCCTTATCTTCCAACGTAGGTAACATAACAGAAAGAAGATTTAGAATCGACTTTGAGAGGAAGCAATCAATCCGACAACATGTAATATTGCATCATACTACATCTCCAATATGCTAACTAAAGGTTATCCGTATCTTCTCGATTCGCTGAGACAAAACAATGTTGCCTCAACTCCATTGCTTGCATCAAAAAGGGTAAAAAGTTTTGATGTAAGAAAACATATTTCACAAGAAGCTGTAATTGTATTACAGTACGCAGCATTTGGAAGCTTTTTCAGTTAGATGTGTTCTACACGTAGGACAGAGCTGTTTGGACAACATTGCTTCTGGGAGGGGGTTAATACCTTTGGCCCGTGTTCACATATTTTAAAGTGGTGCTACATTTTTGTTTCAAAAAGTACGACCTGTACGAACAGAATAACACAAAACAACTTTTTTTTTGCTTCTGGCTTTACGCCTCGTAAACATCAAGATCATTAGAACTGGGAAAGGACTGGGGGTGAGGAACTGGAAGAAATTCGGCCAGGGCCTTTAGAAGGAATCATCCCGGCATTCACCTGTAGTGAGTTGGGGCAACCATAGAAAATCCAAATCAGGCGAGAGTCAAACCTACGTCCCCTAAGTCGACCCTAGTGCGAGGCCTCACCCACTACGCTTAGTGCATAGGTTACGTGATTAATAGAAAGCTGCAAGAATCATAAGATTAGTTTAAAAAACGAACAACAACAGAATTTTTTTATATACTGCAATTCTTGGCATCCATTTTTTAATAACAGAATATAAGGCTTGTGATTAGTGTTACGGAAGCTTAAGAGTCGATGAACGGCACCTGTGAGATATTACACATTGGAAAGTAATACTGCGTAAAATAGTACTGCTTCAAGGTAACAAGGCTGGCCCCGTGAGAAGGTTCCTGAGCACACATGTCGCGGCCAGATGTCGACTTATCGCCAACGACTCAAGACTTCCGGTGGCGTTGGCCCTCCAACAGTCGGACAGGTTGCCTACAGACAGTTGCAATTGGCAGATGGACTCCTTGCGGTCGCTCGATTCGCCCAGGAGGAACATCATACCTAAAACATACACGTTCAACCTCAAAAGTAGAAATATAATGTAGCCAAGCTGACCGTATCTCCTTCCCTTCCCAGTGTTCGAGAATGCTAACTTTGGCGTTCTCCTCTCCTCTCTCCTCATAACATGCCACAGCCATTGCAGTCTTTTCTTTATTAACATCTCTTCCAATGCTTCAAATTGTAATCTCTCCCTGATGTTTTAATTTCTGATTTTATCTTTGCGTGTTACGTTATCTATCCCTCTTAGAAGCCACATCTGTAATGTGATAATATTCAGTACTTGCATTTGTGTTGAAATTCACAGATCGGAATTTTAACGCCGTAAGTAAATGGTTAATAGGTGTGTTTTCCAAAATACAACGACTGGGTTTCAAATCAATGGGTATTCAGCTTCTATCGCAACTGGAATTAAGGTTAACCTTGAATCCCATCCACCGAACGTTCGTAACTTACTTTGTATGCGCAAATCTAGCTACTGCAGAGACCAAAATCAGTCCTGTCGGAAAAAATGAGGCAATTTACCTATTGCTTATTGCTTTACGCCTCGTCGACGTCGAGGTCATTAGGGGCTGGAAAGGGCTGAGGGAAAGGCACGGTAAGGAATTCATCCATAGCCTTTTGAAGGGACCGTCCAGGCATTCGCTTGGAGTGATTTGGGGAAAATATAGAAAACCCAAATCTGGATGTCCGGATGGGGATTCGAACCCACATCCACCCGAATGCGAGGTCAGAACGTTAACCGTTCACCCACCACACTCGGTGAGGCAATGGACAGCATTTGAACTCGGAATCACTACCAGGCATATTGTGGCATGGCTTCAGTACCTGTTTGAAGAAGGTAGTAAGCAAACAAACGCAATCCTCTTAAGTCTGGTACTTGCAGTTTTAGTGTGTTGCTGTTGGTAGGCCTATAACACAGAGCGTGCACAGTGTTCGTAACCGCTTCGCCTGCGCCTGTTCGTCTCGCGTGCAGGGCAGCCCTTTCTTTCCCTCGCGGCCCATAAGGCGGGCAGTCAGGCAGCCACTTCCTCACCATATGGCGCTTCCTTCCGTGTCCCTCCAGACGTCTGTCTTATCTCCCCCGCTCCTTTTGTCGGTGCTCCTTATGTCGCACCAATTATCATATTATTGGCGCTACGCTCTAGCGGGCCTACCAACTTTGTCTTCCGGCATCCCCGCCGTGACCTGGAAACTTCTTGGCGAGAGTTCCGCTTCGGAAGGCACTCAAATGACAGCGGCCCGGTGGCGTCTTAAATTTTTCACCCCGTCCTGAGGGGAGACCGAGCACCTTGTCACCGTAACGAGGGAACAGTTCTCAGGTAGAACGGCGCTGGCTGTGGGAATGAGTTACTTCCAGGGGTGCTGGCAGCTGCTTACCTCCAGCGCTGTCTCAATTTTATCAGCGGCAACTTCCAATTAAGAGAAAAATACTACACTAAGAGCGACTGCTGAAACAACATTACATCTTTATTCCTCTCATCAGTATCTTGGCTTAAGCTCCAATTACTTTATCATCTCACTGCATCGTCACATTGCACTATTACACCAAGGTACAACTATTTAACACGAATTGAACGTCTTATTTTGTAGTAACGTTCTTCTTATGTCTATTGCCACCTCTTTCTGCAATTAAATGTTCTTAGTAAAACAATATCAGTATTACACTAAATCTCTAATCAGGATGGCTCAGTGGTTAAGGCGTCTGACGACATCGAAAGGACCCCGGTTCGAATACCGAGCACGGATAGATTTTTCAAAGTCCCTTCACCCCAACTTCACCTCTGACACTGCCTGCTGTGTAATATGAAATACGACTGAGCGCTTCCGTGGTTTGGATTCCATGTTAAGCTGTAGGGGTCCCGTATCCGGTAGGATTACCGGGTAAAGTTTATTAGCCATGACATTGCACGGCGAATCGAAAACTCTGTCACTTGGCGGCTCAATAATCTTTCGGGATCTCCGGCCAGCAATGCCAAACGGTTATTTGAATTTCTAATCAGGGAGCTGTACTGTTTACTTCTTTATATATAACAGCATTGTCAACCAATAAACTTCAACTGCTATTTGGGTGCACGGCAGTGTACCCGCTAAGTCGAGTCAATGGCGGCACTGCCTACCCTTTTCTCGAAGTAATTCGGTCCATTTTTGAAATCTTGGCTTTTAAGTATTTATAAGTTTAATGAAGCAATAGGTTTAAGGTATTTATATAGGTTAACTAAAACATGGCCTGCATAATGGCCAAGTCATCAGATTCTTTTATACCAAATAAACGATCTATGACACCGAGAGAAACCATTCTGTTTCACAAAGTGAAGTGAATACACACTATAAAGTGTAGACTTGGATCAGAAGAAGATCTCATAACTTTTTTTCACTAAATGAACACGAGACTTGGCCTATTTTTACAAGAATTTGTTTTTGTGGGATTAATGATGTCTCTAACACCATTAGAAAAGATTAATAAGCTCTTAAATTAGAAAAGCATTTATCCGTTAAAATATATTCCGTGTCCTCAGAAATCTGTAAAAAGACGATTGTATGATATGTCAACTCACAAATACTCTCTCTGAATAGGATATCCGACTAATTGAATACCATACCGGGGGTCAAGAACAGTAGATAGTACACAGTATCTGGTGAGAACGTAGAAGTGTGAACGGCAAGTCAGCTTTCCCATAAGTCAGGACTTCCCATAAATAGAGGTATAAGGAGTATAAAAAAAATCAGTGTTGCATGGGAACCCATGGTCGGCAACGTCACCGTCCGTCCCTAGGTGGCGCTGTTCATCATAATGGACCGACTGCCTGGCCCCCAAGCTCTCCGAATTTAAGCAGCCTGTTTTTTTTTTCTTTCGGGAAAATTAAAATCAGTTGTGTATAAAACATTTGTCGATCCCGAAATGGATCTGGTTGCAATGATCTCCTCTGCTGCTGCAGATACCCCTAAAATATCCAGGAGGTTTCGACAGCGTCCGCCAGTTCATGGTACGGCGATGTAACGTATTAATCAAAACTAATGGTGGAAACTTCGAATATCTCCTGGAACGTTATAAAATTAAATTACTGTCCTCCCCTTAATCTTTCCCTTGTATTCTATCATTTCTTGTACCTCTGCCACCATTTTGCCACGACGTTTACTGTCAAGGTTCCTACGCAATTCTCTATATTTTCGTGTTCTATTAAAGTTTGTATCTTTCTTTATGGAATATCTTGTATAGATGACATTTTGCTGACAACGGGCTGTAATGTATTTTTCTTTCGTTACTGTCTCCGTAGGATACCCTTAATGGACTGGATTCTTCTAAGTCTTTCCAGAAGCTCTTCATCTTATCTCTTCTTCTATTTCTCCCTTCTTCAATACAAGCTTCTTCTGTTCCCCCCATTGATGCTTCTCTATGTTATTCCATCTCTGGTATGTTATTCCTCCAGTTCTCCTTCCCTTCCAACTTGATCCCCATCTCAGCACAGTCCATCTTAAGCTCAACCGCCCGCTTTGTTGCTGCCTCTCCTCTCGTCTCGCCCGTTGTCTCCCACCGAGTATGGTTAGTGAGTGGTAACGCTCTGGCCTTGCATTCGGCAGGACCCTGGTTCGAATCCCCACCCGGCCATCCAGATTTGGGTTTTCCATACTTTCCCCAAATCACAAGGGGCGAATGCCGAGATGGTTCATTCAAAACACCAAGGCCGAAATCCTTCCAGTTCCTTGCCCCACTCCCTTCCCTTTCCTTGACCCCTGCCCGCCTCTAATGACCTCAATGTCAAAGAGGTTTAAAAGCAACCAAAAAGAAAAGTTGTCTCCCAAACGCTTCTCTGTCCATCCTGATCACATGCCTATCGAATCTCACCCTTCTGATTCCGATGTCGTCCGCATATTCCAGTAAAAAACTTTCTTTTAATTCTGCTTCTATCTTTCACCTCCTCTTTTTTTGACATACTATCTTAGAGAGAATTTTTCGTTAATTTTAGCGATACTTCCGCGTATACTAACACGTTTTTCACTGATGATTTGTAGTGTCTGATCTCTGCTTTGCATCTGTTTAAATCTTGTCTCCCAAACTGTGAAGCATGCTGTTCTTTTCTTCTTCACCCTCTCTTTGATCCCCTCGGTGTTTCTCTTTCTTCCTGCTATGTATTCTCGCAGGTACTTAAACCCGTCTACCGTTTGACATCGTATTCCGTTGTTTCTCAACGTCGAGTGGTGTTCAGTGTCTTCTTGTTTTCTAAAAAAAAAAAAAAAATCTTCAGTCCTAACCTTCCCGCTAGCTTTCTCAAGTTGTGTCTTTGCATCTACTTCCGTCTCACTTGTTATGACGTCCGCAAAAGTTGAGCTGTCCACCTGTTGTCCTTTTTGTCTCCCACATGTGTCCTTGGTATTTATACTATTAACGTGTGTGTGCTACCATTAAAAAGTATTTGTATCTATCATACTGAATGCATATTATAGGAATACGATGAAAACAGAAGTATGCGCATTCCACTTCAGCAGTAGAATAGCACATCAGCAGCTCAAAGTGAACCTCTGATACCAGAGGGTGAAACATAATTTCTATCCAAAGTATCTTAGCATCAACTTAGACCGTTCCTTAACATTCAAAAAAATCTCGAAAACACAAGTCAGAAACTTAAAACATGAAACAACATCATGAAGAAGCCAGCTGGTACTTGGGGAGCTGATGCGGACACACTACGAACAACCGCTCTCACCATGGTTTACCCTGTTGCTGAGTACTGTGCTCCAGTATGGCAAAGTAGTGCTCATTTTAGAAAAATCGACGTCCACCTGAATGAGTGATGAGAGTAATAACTGGCACCCTAAAATCCACCCCAGTCCCCTGGTTACACCTAATCAGCAAAATACCACCTCCAGAGATAAGACGCTATAAGATTGTTCGTGGTTTAATTACTATTATAAATAATCAGTCCACAATGTATTTTAGTTTAGACGAGTTTTTATTTTCAAACACAATGTCAACGATACTGGTTACATGCATTCATACAATCCAGAGATTGCATAGAACACTTCTTCCACAGACAATACTACTAACGCTGTCCTTGGCAGTCGCAAATTGAATCTGTATAAACTACTACTGTCCTTCTGCTGATTTCTTTATATAGGCTCTATCAAAATTTCTAGAACACTTCAAAAGATTCCGACAGAGATTTCTTGATCATTAACAATACTTAAACAATTGAAACATATTAAAAACAATCAGAATTAAAATATAATCATTCGCAATCAATACAAAATGGTCAGAAATGGAAATTAAAGATACTTAAACACAAAATTATTCACAATCATTTTAAACTGTAGCAGATTATCCTTTAGACATCGTAACTTGTATTAATACTTGGAATTATGAACATTTAAGCAATTCTTAAGCACCATTCGGTTCTTAAACATATTAAATTGCCTTTAAATAATTTCTTTTCATAAAACAAAGTCTATATAAATTGATTTATAGGAAATTTCAAAACAAACATACCAGATCTTATTCAACCAAACTCTAGCTTACTATAATTTTTGGTTTGAGGGCTGTTACAACGCCAAGAAGCAACGGCACGTGAGTGGATAAAACTACACCATCCTGATCATCCACAGGATCTCCCAATCCACGAGGTCCTAAATGACTTACCCCTCACTCGTCTTAAATCCAGAAATCCGGTATGGCAAGATGTATTTGACTTTGATGTCAAGGAAAAATGGCGACAAAGCTGGAACTCCGCATCTGTAAAACATCCAGATATTAAAGATTCCACAACTGGACTTCCAGGATTCCATCAAATAGAGTCCAGTGGGTCAAACTAAATCGCCCAAGAACAGGCCATGCGAAATGCAAAGCCATGCTGTATAAGTGGGGTCTTCAGGATTCTCCTGCATGAGACTACGGTGCTCGTTTCCAGAGTGTGGAGCATATTATCAGGGAATGCTCTCTACGGAAGTATGGTGGACCATTTGAAGATGTTTTTGGAGCTACAAGTTCCTTCATAGAATGGCTGGAAGAACCGTATATCAACTTGTGAATGCTACCAACTTCTTGTAATTGTATATATTTATATTTACAGGGTCCGGCAATAAAACCTCCCACATTTCACGTAGCCGGCGTGCGGGTTGTAGTGAGGATACTGATGTGGAATGTGTTTTGTTTTAAAGAGGTGTACCTGCCGTTTTCAGTGTGCGCCATTTCATGGCTTGGTGAGCATCGTGCGTTTGTTGTGGACGAATTTATTCGTAACAGTTGTTCTCAGATTTTCGGAGACGATTCGAACTTGGCCTACATGATCGTGTCCCGGATAGAAAAACTATTCAACTGTGGGTGTCAATCTTTATAAAGACAGGTTCAGCAATTAAAACAAAACCTACAGGCCGTCCTCGGACTGCAACAACGCCGCAAAATTTGGCGCGTGTGAGTGTGTCTATGCAACATTCACCAATCTTTGGGGACACTTAAAGCCTATAGTGTACAAACATCGTCCCACAACACTGCAAGCACTTAAAGAGGCCATTACCCAAGAATTGGCAGCCATTCCAAGAGAAATGACGCGTAAATGTATGGAGAACTTTCTGGATAGACTTTGTCAATGTGTCAACAATGGAGGGCATATATAATTTTTTAAACCAAATAATTAAAAATGGCAACGTATGTATTTTTAATAAATAAAAGTAATTATTCTCTATCATATTTAGTTTTTATGTGACAACACATTAAAATGAGGGAGGTTTTATTGCCGGACCCTGTATTTTATTAGTTGCTTAGCCATACGACAAATAAATAAATATACTGAGGAACAACGCGAGACACACACAACCCTTGTTCTGACTCGAACCGGCAATCCTTGGTACAGGGAAATGGCTCTCCAGCTTCTTCTGTACAGCTGGCGCCTGCGGGCTGCCTTGCGTGGTCATTGTGCACTGTTGCTGGCTAATGAATACGCCAAGTGGTTTTCTTATTGTTTCTGTCAAGGCGACTTCTTCCACGGTGCGCAATATCGCAGCCATATGCCACTGTCCGCCCGGGGGCATGTGGAACCCGCCGCGCCGTCTTGCCTCCTGCCCCCACCTCGGCCCGCCTAATTATTTATGGGCGCCGTTTCCGGCCGACAAAGGCGTCTTCGCTTTCCAGTCTGGGACCGTCCTTGCGGTCTGAATCGCAATAACTCGCCGAGAACGACCGTGGGAAGGAATATAATGAGCAGTAGCGTGCGCAGCCAACCGCGTGCTGTGGCAGACACTGGGAGATGCACAGTGGTGACTCAAGACGCCTCGAGTCACCAGGATGATGACGACCTGGAGCAGAGCGGCAAGCAAGTGCTGTGGAAGAGACAGAGCGATAAGACTGTAATCAAATTAATTCCGGAAGACATCATAATACGAGCTATGAGCATTTGGTGACAGCACCCAGGTTGGTACATTGATCAAGAGGCTAGTGACGTTGGCTCTACACTGGATTCGAAACTTCGGGAAAATGTTATACAGGGTGTTACAAAAAGGTACGGCCAAACTTTCAGGAAACATTCCTCACACACAAACAAAGAAAATATGTTATGTGGACATGTGTCCGGAAACGCTTACTTTCCATGTTAGAGCTCATTTTAGTTTCATGCTCGTATTGTGGACGGCTGTGATACAATACGCCATTCTCCAGGGCTGCATCAGCGCATCAGGGATTCCATGCGACGGAGGGTGCATGCATGTATCCTCGCTAACGGAGGACATTTTGAACATTTCCTGTAACAAAGTGTTTGAAGTCACGCTGGTGCGTTCTGTTGCTGTGTGTTTCCATTCCATGTTTAATGTGATTTGAAGAGAAGTAATAAAATGAGCTCTAACATGGAAAGTAAGCGTTTCCGGACACATGTCCACATAACATATTTTCTTTGTTTGTGTGTGAGGAATGTTTCCTGAAAGTGTGGCCGTACCTTTTTGTAACATCCTGTAGAAGAATTTACCATCACTGTTATGGCAAAATAGTTATCCTTATAACTGTAATCTTTATCAATTTTAGCGAAGTAAAAATTCCATCCTAAATATAAAGAACGTGTCGCATATTTTAATATTTTAGGCGAAAATAAAAACCGATCACAGCGCATGCTTTTAATGAATTTTCTTATACTGTTCCTTTAGTGATCAGTTATGAACTTACGGGAAATAAATCAGTCACAGCTTGCGCCAAACAACATTCCACCAAAATCCGAGATTTTCGAATGAATTCAAACGTCTTGCCGTTGTAAACAGGTCAGAGACGAGTACATAAAATGTGGCTCTATTTTTCAAGCATCCACGTATACCACTTGAGTACTTAACAACATACTAAGCAGACTTGAACTTTTTATTTCTAAAGAATTCTTCATCTCGATGCTAGACTGACATAGATGTTGTAGCGAAAATTTGTTAGTATATTCTACTTTTGGAACGTATGCTTCCTCTAACGACAAAAAGGACTGAAACTCGAAATCCCTTCGAAGCTGTTATAGAAAATTTCAAGGCGGATGGTTTGAGAATCATGTGCATTTGGACCATCGCATTGCAGATTTTCTAAAATCCACCATTCAGTTTCCTGACAGTGAATCAGAAGTTTTCTGCGCTACCGAAACTTTTCTCTATTCGTTCTTTTCTGTTGTCAAAATGATTTAAAACAGTGAGAATAGTTACTAGACAAACAGATAGTAAAATTTAAGTAAAATATTTCACTTTCAAAAGCATCATAAACATCAGAAACCACTGCGTTGTTAGACTTAAACTGATAAATTTCACCATTACCTCATGGTATTTTTATGAGTTTCTAACTTATTTGGAAAGTAAGAAATGCATAGTTTACAGTTTATATGTACCGAGTAATAAAATGAAATGCAACACAAACTTAATGAGATTATTGTTTCTGAATGTCTACTAGTCCAGGAAGTTTATTTGTGTAAACTTTGTTTTAAGTTGTGACCAATTGTAAGTTTGCACATCACACAGAAATTTAAAATGATCACATCTAAACAACCAAATTTTTGGTAAAGAGAATATAAACTATTCTCAAAGCTATTCCAAAATTTATCTATTCCAAATTTTTTTAAAAAAAGAAGATAGTAATATCTGAAATAGGTGCCGGGTGTTTAGATACTATGCAACTAATTTAAACAAATATGTAAGTGAACTTGCTATTAAGGTTCGTCATGCTTCCTGCGTAGTTTGCAAAAGACCATTATACCATCTTAAACCACATATTCATTTTTCACACCACACATACAACGTTAACGACCAGCAAGCAACCTTTTTTTCCCTGCAGCTTTGAATTTTACGTTGCATGCTACGTCTTCTCATGTCTACGGGAATCAACATTCTTATTGCGTCAGAGATGAAATCAGAAGCTGCTGAAATTAAAGTGCAGAACCACTCCAGCTAAACTCAGCTTTCCTCCTGGCATTAATGCTAACTACGCATTTTAAGGAAAAATGTTATTTTTAATCTGCGCGACAGTTAAGAGAATTTATGTCTCCTGTGCCATTACATTCTACTTAAATGTCAGCCCACCTGCAGAAGCAAATGCCGCGGCTATCACACACACATTACGTCCGATACTTTATTTCCTCGACGGTCAGAGAGTGGAAGTTGTTTTAAATCGCGTAGCCACGATATGGCAGTGAAAGTGAGAACAGCAAGTGTGCGGCGGGCTGCAGTCAGTCCAGCTGTAGGCGCGGAGATCTTCCGTTTTTAAACGTAGCGATTTACCATTAGTAAATGAATGTATCTACCTCAGTAAACTCTTCTGTAAATACTAATTTAATTTTATCTGAACTCTTTATTAATCTTTATAAACCAATCTGGTATTGTTCGTGTACCAATACCACATTTGCTTTCTTAGTAAGTGGAGTCATATACCTAATAGTCACTTCGCTTTAAAAATAATATTTGCCTTATCTGATCTGCTCTCTTTGGTCATCTCTGTGTTTTAGTCTGCATACAATGACAGACAGATATTTTTGCAGGCAAACATAACTTTCTTGTGACGAATATCACACTTGCTTAGCAAGTGGAGTTGTTCAACTTAGTATACCTTCCTTTCGAAACAAATATTTCCCTTATCTGATGTCATCTCTTTGTTTATCATTATTTTTAAGCCTAAATACGAAGAGAGATATCTTTGCATTCAAACGTAACAATCTTGTGACAAATAGCATTATTGCCTTTTTAGTAAATGGGCCCATTTAACCAATCATCGCCTTTTAAAACTAGTTTTCCCCACATCTGATCCCCTCTTTTAGCTTATCTGTTGTTTTTTTTTAACGTTCATTCAAAAGCAGAGATGTTTCCAACCAAACATAACGTTCCTATGACCAATATTGCTATCCTTATTCAAATTATTGCAGTAACTATGCAAACATTACAACTATTTCTTCACTTAACGTTTTCTTAAAAACATGAAGTCATACGTGACTCTTAGCAGCCATTTATAGCTATCGATACAGTTGGTTTGGACCCAGGATTTTGAAGAAGAAAAAATTATTCGGTACTTGGCCAATAGGCAAGGAAAATGTTAATCCGCAGATCCTAACCATCACTTTGTATACCTAATTCAAATGTTAGATCTGAGACCTCTCCGCAATCTTGTGTCCTACAGCTGTATTAGAGCACAAAACTACAGGTAAATCGATAGACGATGATATCCGCTCATCGTTTTGTTGCAACACTGTCCCCTTTTCTTCTTAACTACCTTTCCTCTTAATTTTCCGCCATTTTTTTTTAACATTTTACCCAATGTTGCTGATAAGGTATTGTAGCATAGATAGCTTACGGTGTATAACGACCCATCACTGTTTATATGAAACTATAGAAAAAGTAATTTACAAAGACGGTTTCTGTTTCAAAGTAATATTATCACAAATAATAGGATCATTATTTATTTTATAAAAAATTATAGTGAGAGATGTTAAAAAACGAAGAAAGAAAAAAAAAGTCATTCTGCGTGTTCTGGTATTCATCTATCCATGGTGTGCTTTTACGTTTAGTCAAAGTGACCAAAGTTGTATGTTGTCCTCTCATTGTAAGGGTTGCAAGTTGGCATCCAATCCATGGCATGGGTTGTTTCAGTTAAGTATAGTATTCACTTTGTGCTATCCACACAGTATAGCAAAATAATACTGCTGCTGAAAGCCTGTACACACTTCAAAAGAAACACAATGGTAGTAATGGTCGTATGACATTTTTTGCTTATAGACTGCGACTTTTCCATTGTACGTATCTTTACAAAAACATTAATCATACATAAGAACGAAGACTTTCCCGGCGTATGCTTGAAATGAAGTCTTTGCGGGTGTACCGCGAGATGGTGTATTGAAAACACGATATTTCGACGACTAACTCTGTCGTCTTAATCAGTATCCGACGGTCAGCCGACCTGTGCAGATGTCTCGACACCTGATGAAGACGACTGAGTTAGTCGTCGAAATATCGTGTTTTCAAAACACTATCCGGCGGTACACCCGCGAAGGCTTCATTTCATTAATCATACGTCTTGCCATAAACTGCGCGGAACTAAAGTCACTCATGGCCTTCAGTCGCCGACTTGAGTGACAGGTAGTGAGTTTACCAGAGGCCGGAGGGGGGTTAAGACCGCTTGTGCCTGCCGGATGCCTGTCTCGAGGACTGAAAGGCTGGTAGGCTGTCTGGAATTAGCGTGTAGGCCGTCTGTACGTGCAGATGCGCCTCGAGAGTGACGGCTGAACAGCTTGCTCTGCATGCCAACCGGCTCCGTCAAACAACTTCACTTGCAACAGCGAACGAATTCTTTTAAAAAAGTATTCGTTGATAATGTTTTTATAGACTATTGTCTTATGAAGTCTTTTCAAATGTGGCTTACCATTATCTCCAGTCAGTGAAGTAAGATATGACGAAGTATGTAATTACATTTTATAACAGTTTCTGAAGAAAATACGTATCATGATGAAGTGAGAATTATCAGTGATATACACCAAAGGGTGAAAATATAATTAGTCTGTATGGTACATTATCATTCAACGGATCATGTAAAGTTTAATAAATTATACCGATAAAAAAAATCATAGAAGACGATACCATGTACCAAATAATAATTTATATATTATTTCAAAAAGGTGATTTTTCGTAAAAACCTTTTAATCTCCTTCATTCGAAACCAGAATTTATTATGAAGTACCATTTTAAAGAGCAAATTCCCCGTTTTTGACGAGTTGTTAATGCATATTGCGTCTGTAATACTAAGTTTTGGCCCTCTATTTTTCTCCCTGGATGCGTCAAAATGGCATATGTGAAATGATTTTAATCCCCCTGCTACTTAATTCCATATTTCAATTAATACCACTCATGTTTAAAATACTATACTAAACACATTCAACAAATTAATAAACATACACTTTCTGAAGAAAAACAATAACATGTTATTACACACTTTCTACGACGTGTGGAATTTTCGCATGGGCCCACTAGCCACAGAACTAATACTCAATCTAATTACTATTCGAAGTAAGTATTAGTTACAGCTAGTGAAATAAATAAGGGCAACGTTATTAAGCATCACAGTTTATTATATTCACAACTCTTGTTTTTCCTTATAGACGGTAACTGTCTATAGTCTACCCACAGATATGCAGTAATTTGAATTTTTATTACAGTCAGTCCGATCAATATCACAGGAATCATACGATTCAACTGGTTAAAGAATTTCAGACATATCTTCCAAGATTGTTGATTAACATCGCTACACTAAAATATCGTATTACTCTTTAACTAGCAATTTAACAAAAAAAAAAAAAAAAAAAAAAAAAAAAAAATCGGCGTCGCTGAATTTAACTATACCCGTTTTAACGTAAGCTTTATAGGCAGACAGAGGTTAATAAAAACACATTTCTTACCTTGAAGTTAATGAACATGCCATTTCAAAATTTTTAAACTTGCAGTTTCTAATTTACATAAGCTTAGTTTACCAGCTTCCAAGTTTGTATATCAGAAACGTATTACATTATGAAATAATCTTTAGAAGTACTTTCTGGACGAAAGCAATTAACCCAATATTATCCGTCATATCTATGTTTTAGAAACGCTACATTCTTTTAGTTACATATGGAAATAGGGGTTAATTCTGTATTAATTTTCACAGCGTCATTCAAAGAAAGTACGCCGATGTTTAAGTAAAATGAAGGAATATTTTCAGCTGAGGAAAACAATAATTATAATAAAAAAAAAAAGCAGTCTCACATTTCCCGTTTGGAAACGTAATTGACCTTTGAAATAACTTATTTGCAAACAAAGCTGCAACAATGAGACATTGGACACCAGAGATAGGATAGCCAATATTTTCTTCATATTTCCTAAGATGAGTTTATTTATAAGGATTACTGGAGCATGTGACGTAACGAGATTTCCTCGGCCATTTTCATCACACAAACGTTTATATTAGGCTGCATCATGGTGTTAGTTTCACTCCTCGACGTTTGATCATAATTGTTGAGAAAAAAGGGTGGAAAAATGGTATGAACGTTGGAAGTTGAGACGATCAGAACGTCATTTCTCAATTATATTTTGAACAATAACTAAAACTGGAGGAACAGAACAGTAAATAGGAAGCAGGATTGATTTGTTGAAAAGAAACAAAGTATTTCTTTTTTGTTGTGACGACAAATGTGTTGAGTAGTAAAAATGCGACCTTGTAAAAGTATTAAATCTGAAGGAAGCTTAAGATATTATATATAAATTAAGTCCAACTGATCTTAGAAAAGAGGAGTTTTGTGTAACAAAGTACTAAAAGAAGAGGATAAATTACCGTTACAGACAGGATACTAGGCACCTTGTAAGTGCAAAGTAGCATTACGATTCTCCACTTCCCACTTCAGCTACAGACAACACTAGCTCTCATCAACATTAGAACTCAACTCCATATAGCGTTAGCACAAAGTGGCATTAGGATGCTCTACTTCTAAGTAGAACAGTACAAAGGTTGGCGAATAGTAACATTAGATTGCTGCACTAGTGATAACATTTCCGCATAATGGGCAGCGATAGAGCACAGAAGCATAAGAATGCTCAGCTTCAAACTGCAGCTGCGCAAAGAGTTTACTCACAGTAGCATTAGAATTTTCCATCCTAATTGCAATGTGTTGGTTCACAGTAGCATTAGACTACCCCATTTAACTGAGTGGCGTACAGTGTTAGCGCGCTGTAGCATTTTAGTGTTCTATTTAACTGCGTCCTAATAGAGTGCTGGTGCACAGTAGCATTAGAATGTTCCATTCAACTGCATCCCCGTACGGTTTTAGTGTAGAGTAGCATTAGATTTCTCCATTTAACTGCATCCCCAAACAGTATTAGTGTATATCAGCATTAGAATTATACATTTAGCTGCAACCTGTACAGTGTTCCCCATTTAATTGCATCCTCATACAGTACTAGCGTACCCATACAGTGTTAGTATACAGTAGCATTAGAATGCCCCACTTCTATCAACAGTGCGCATAGTGTTAGTGCACAGTAGCATTTGGATTCTCAGTTCCAACTGTAGCTTCATACAGTGTTAGTGCACATACCATTAGAATGATCGATTAACTGCATCGCTGTACTGTGTTATGGTATAGTGGCATTAGAATGCTCTATTTCCAACAATAGTTGCGCAAAGTGATTCTGCACAGTAGCACTAGAGTCCTCCATTTAACTGCATCTCTATACAGTGTAACTGCACAGCAATATTAGAATTCCCAATTCTAAATGCAGCCTCGTACAGTGTTAGAGCACACTAGCATTAGAATACCCCACTTCTAACTGAAGTTGCGTAAAGAGTTGCCGCACAATAGTAGGATTAGAAACCTCGATTCTAACTGCAGTCCGGTACAGTGTCGGTGCACAGTAGCATTAGGATGCTGTGCCCTAGCTCGTTATAGACAGCCCTGTTTTTGCCGTCGCCGAGGAATACCGGCGGGCTTAATTGTATCGGCGGCTGCAGGCCGCGCCGTGATTTGTGGGCGGGGTGGGGCCGGCAGGTATAACGACCAGGCGACGTTCCTAGTTAATTGTGTGGCGCAACACAACGCCCCGGGCAGGTGCACACGCACCTACCTGTCTCACTGTGTACACGCTGTCATTTAGAACAGGTCGGTCGTTATCTACAAATGTCCTCTCATCTCGTCCATGTCGTAACACGCACGTACACATGTTTACATCCACAGTCAGGTATCCACGACTCAAAGTCACAAAGCCCCACTCACGTGTACTTCATTTCTATATTTAACCAGCACAAAAAAGGTAAATTTGACATTTTTTTTGGTAAATATTGATTTACGAAAATATCATTTTTTATGGTCACAGATTGGCCTAGTGGTTGATCGGTTAACGATTAGGCCTGAAATAGAGAGGTTGCATGTTTTTACTACCAATCAAACTTTCGGTTTTTTCGGTTTTGCCATGGTTTTCCGAAATTACATTTTGCGAATGAGGAACTAGTTCCTTTAAAATACCATTGCCCATTAATTCTTCCCCCGTTTCTGGCAACCAATCCTCCCGCGGATCAAATTACCTTTACCTGGATGAGCAATATAGGACTAAAAAGAAAAGAAACAAACTAGCAATACCTAATACAACAGATAGTGATTACGGGATATAACTGCAAAATAAATTTTATTTTTATCTGATATAAATATCTATCAAAAACAGGAGCAAATATGCCTCTTCTCTCGAGATAATCATGACTGCTATACCAAACTCTTAGTCCAGGTACAAATTTTCTCCTTTCGTAAAATTTTAATGACGAGGAAAGGAATAAATTAAAACAATGAAACATTTGTTGTTATAGTTATACGGCTTTGAAGACGTAAGAGGATTGGGGGCAAGGAACTGGAAGGAATTTGTCAATGCACTTTTGATTGAAATGTTCCGGCCATCACGTGTAGCGATCTCGGGAAAGGACGTAAAACCAAAATCTGGATGATTCGAACCACGTCCTCCGAAATGCCACGTTTGAAAGTTGACAGGTCCCCTACTAGTCTCGGCAACTGTAAACGACAATTCGTGTTAGTTTTTCTCAAAAAAATTTAATTGCAGTTTGAAATATTTTTTGACTTAGACAAGTGCATTCAAGGATCTGAAAATGATTCAGTGATTATTTTATGAAAGCTTAATTATCGTCGTCATTGTTATACAATGCTACACGGAAAATATGCTGATTGCTTGTTTAACACTAGAAGAAGTTTTTTTAATATCTGCATCTGTAAAGTAGCTTGTTTCAGTGAGTATTCCTGCTATATCAAGACATTGTCTAGAGTTGTAACAATTACCACTTTGTTCTAGCTGTCCGCTAAACAAGAATTTATTTTCCTTACGGCTTTACGCCTCGTCGACGGCTAAGGTCATTAGAGGCGGGATGGTACTGGGGACAAGGAATGGGAAGGAATTCGGCCATGGCATTTTTGAAAGAAGCATCAGGGCGTTCGCCTGGAGTGATTTGGGGAAACCGTGGAAAACCTAAATCTGGATGCCCGGACGGGGATAAACAAGAAAGAGAGTTACAGTGGAATCCACAAATCGTGCAGGCTAATTCGTTCTGACGTGAGAGGAATCAATCAGCATTGTTCTGAAATCCGCCTCCGGAACAAGCGAACTGAATCGAAAAAGAATACCAGTAAGAAGTGAATTCTGTACGTATAACAAATAAATTTAATCAATTAGGTGGTATGAAGAAAGAACTGAAAAGATGTCGAGCTTAGGTTTATACTGGTAGCATTGATGTTTTGCAGATTTGATGCTAATTTAACAGCTCGTGCGTGAACTAAAAGAAATACCCCTAAGTACGAATGAATAATCTAATTTCCCGCGTTGAAATTCGCACTCCTTGAAGAAACTTCTTGGCGAATTAATTTCTTTGGTTCTCTCTGACAGGTATCGCTGCAGGGAAATCCAGAAATAGAACTTCGTTACTATTTCCCAAGTACGTCATACTACCATTTTTTCCCAGTAACGTTATAGCAGTGATATGACTTAACACACAGTGAGCGATTATGTTCGGACCTAGCAATCGGGAGGATTCGGGTTCGCATCTTTGAGGGTTCCAGACCCCGCCCGGTCATCTTGATTTCGCTTTTTTATGGATTACCAAAATCACTCTAGATTAGTACCGGGATGGATGGTTCATTAAAAATATTATAATTTTTTTAATTACCTATGTGTTTTATGTAAGGTATAATGGCCATTATTAACAAAGAGTGTATTATACTTTGAGTTTAAAAGCAGATATCGAAATGTTGCCAGAGCCGTGATAAAGAATATATCTACATAATGTAAAAAGTATGTGCTTCTACGAATTTTGGAACACTTTCGTTAGGTTTGGATATCGGAACGTAATTTCCTAGCCTTCACTCGAGCTACCCATGTAGTAATGAATATCCAATTACAACCACCAGCTTTGTAGAAACCCCAAAACATTTTAACCATGTTTTACCTATTATTTTGTTTGTGAAACACGTGTTTTATTAGCAGAAGTCAGTATCGCCACAACTCCTCATCAGATAACACCGCAAATCTTCCGTAGTCCGGATGGCCGGCATATCGGTGGCAGAATTACGTGTTGTGAATTTCGTCAAACTTACCGCTGAACAAATAATTTTCTAGTTTCCTACAAGAGCTGAAAACTAACAGCTCACAACTTAAAGCTGTGGCCTACAAATGACGAATTCGAGTTTTCAATTTTGTTACTAGAGCTTATCGTTTAGTAACACAAGGAGAAAGATATTACTTGATAACAAAATTGATTGTAATTAATAAACATTTGATACCTATGAAACCACATTGTCGTTAATGGATGTCGAACAGAATGGCTAAAAGGTAGTAGCAACATGATCAGAATCGGCAAGTGGCTGTAAGATTACTTGCGATTTGCTTAGGGTGCGTGGTTTAAAGTGCGTTTTAATCTACCTGAATAATTTGCCTCGAGTTATAGTGGAAGTCAGTGAGAAGATTATTTTATTGAAAAATCATGAATCGTTCTCGTTTTCCTAAGACTGTAGGAGAACTGTAATAGTAATATTTATTTAACGATAAAATTCATCACAACTAACAAATTAACAAGTTATATATGAAACTATAACGTTTTAACGGTTTTAGAATACCTTGCCTTGAAGGCAGAAGTAGCCCTTACAACGCTCCATCAGATAATCAGAATCGGTAATTACGATTGATTTTAAAATAACCATCCATCCGTTTGTTTACTTTGCAATGGCTTAATGTAGATGGTATAGAGTGTGATGTAACCAACATGAATGATTCATACATCACAGGCCACTGTGCGAGTAAAAAGGAAGTCGTTGAAGAGATTGTGTTACTAAAAACTAAGGAGTCCTCTCGTTTTGCCTGGGACTAAAGAAGCAAATTGCGAGCGAAGAGAGGAGCTGACGATGATGCTTGCAGATTGTGCCAGGTGGCTAGCACTACCTCGCAGCCGTTATGTAATTACACAGTTGCAGAGGAAGGATCCTTCAAGCCGGACCGGAGCTGACGGCAGCCGCCGAGTCCGGGAGATGAGTCACTCGGAACTCCTTCCCTTGTGTTTGTGCGAGCAGCCTTGCGTGAAGACTGCCGTTACCAGAACGCCTCATCAGAAAATAACTGCACGCTCACTTGTATCACCGGCAAGTATAAGGGAGCGCTGGGGCAGCCGTTGCCGCCGTCCAGATATCTGCTCCTCCGGTGGGTTTTACCACTGTATTTCCAGTCTTGCTCCGGGTACCGTAGCCAATATAGTCGTTAACGACAATACTGCAGGAAAACGGTCAAAATCCTGTCTTTCGATAAATGAACATACTCGCTTTTTCATTGCGTAGCACCTTATTTGGAGTTAGATCGGTTTTAACTTATGCAAACTTTGGAGGTTCCAAAAAAATTTTCACTATCAAGCATTTCCTATCGCTAGATCAGAAGAGGAAGTTCAGAAACCACAATAACTAAAACGAGTAACAGGCCGAAATCCGTTGACAATTACTGTGAATTTAAACAAAATCATTCACTTAGCCATATCTTAGATTTGATAATAAATTATATATCTATTGACTTTTCAACGTTTTTCTGTTGATTCACACTCAATAACTTTTAGAAATGTCCTCCCTCTCAGCAACAAAAAAAATAAATAATTGCGTAAAAAGAATGACAAAAATAAAAAATAACTCATGAAACCTTACTCGATTTGATGACATAGACAGGAAGCAAAATGAATATCAGAATATTAGACCACTAAACGCTTCAGTTAACTACGCCACCTTACGTATAACATGATGCAACGTTGGATCTTAGAAGACATTCAGTGATTTATGCATCGGATTTGACATCAAGCCAAATTGCTTTCCTCTTCACCAAATTGCTTTATTTTGCAACTAACTGTTGCCAGCAACTTCGTTCACGTATATTGATGTACGGACCTCCTTCTCAAACCAATTTTGCCACAGTCAGTAGTACATTTACAGTAAGGAAAGAAAACTGTAGTTTAATTCTTCCGTATACCACGATGCCGAAATCACAATAATACTGTGAAAAGTAACTTACCTTTACTTTTGCTGGAAACGCATTCAACGTAAAATGGTCACTAATTTCTCACCAGTATTATCTTAATTACTGAACTTTTTACATTACCTCAAAGTGAAATATACCCTATTTTATTTCTAGGATAATGGGCTGTATGTCTTTGAAACTCCATTCAAAATCCGGTAGTTTTGCGTAGATTGCGTTTAGCTGAAAATCGATACTGATCACTTATGGATCTACTACAATGCAACATTTATTGGAGGTTCCTTTTTAATCTTATATTCTGAATTTTTATCAACATTTATTGGACTCGTGTTACATAAATCTTTACTGTTATAATAGCTTAATGATAACCAAAGCTCCCTGGTATACGGAAATGTTTACTTAGCATGAAACTACGTTTCCTTAACATTCAGCTTTACGATACCACTATAAACGTTTTTTGCCGCGCTAGCTGTGTTAAACAAAGAAGGGGCTGTCAACCTGGCAGATAATTACACAATACAAACGTTGCATTAGTGTTATTGCAATTAGTGTGTTTTTAATGAGCGGTTTGATGGCTCAGTGAGTAAGACGTCTGACTGGGGATCGAAAAGTCCCCGGGTCGAATCCCTGTCTCAGCGGGGATTTTCATAGGCACTTAACCAGACCTTCACCTCTGGTACAGCTACCTGTGTAATGTGAAGTACGCCAGAAAGCTTCCGTGGTTGGGATTCCAGTTAAACTGTCAGTCCCCTGTATCTGGTAGCACTACCGGGTTAGGTTAAAGCGGCTAAGACAGGGGCGGAATGCGCAGCCAATAGAAACCCTGTTACCAGTTCACTACGAACAAACGAAATTATTATTATTACTCTGTGTTTGCATATTTTGATCCAAGGATCTTGTAGATTTATTCTCTTTAGATTACAGTTTTTCTTGTGACATCTCTTTTTTGTTTTCTTTATGAGAATTTCAATCTTAAATTTCTTAAGTTTCTCGATTTCACATCAAAATTAAACGTATCCTACTTTACCTTCAATATTATTGACTACCCATTATTTAAAGCCCATTCAAAATCTGTCCAATAGTTTTTGCGTGAATCCCGTTCATCTAACCAGACAGACATAATCCAGAAGCCGTTGACACCTCTGTAGCTGCTGAACAGTGACTTAGCAGTGATTTCGTAAAAAAATTACCATCTTAACTATACATACTTTCTTTTATTGTATTATCTGGTGCTTTATCACGTTGCTATCGTCACCGCAGTCTCGCTGCCATTAATGACTATCTCTGGTCGTGTTCCAGGAGAAGCCCCACAAGTGCGGCCTGTGCTCCAAGTCCTTCCCGACGCCGGGAGATCTAAAGTCGCATATGTACGTCCACAACGGGTCGTGGCCCTTCAAGTGCCACATCTGCAACAGGGGCTTCAGCAAGCACACCAACCTCAAGAACCACCTCTTCCTGCACACCGGTGAGTACCCTCAGATCCACGTCTAAAGAAACTGTAGCTACAAGAACAGCTCGCATAAAAGCCGGCAGTAGCACTAGAATGTATGCTACAAATATAAACCATTACAGACAACTTCATACTTTCTGTATGAATTACCTTTGGCGGTCATCGATGACGTGAATTGTATAAACAGTACAGACTATCTGAATAACGCTACATCGCAGCCTTGATGGATGGTACTAGCGTGCTCATATGTATCCGAACGACTGAATCTCTCACCGCTATCTGTTCGCCTGCAACTTATTCAACCATGCACACAGGACTACGAAGACGGTACTATATGCTGTAGGAACTACAGTCATGGTAACATGTAAAATTGACGCCTAACCCAGTTTCGTTTAACAGTTCTAATGACTTTGTCGTCAAAGATACATGAAGCATCAGTTACAAAAATATTTTTTTTTTTTATTAAGAAGTGTTGGCTTCTGATAAAATCGTAGAAGTGAAATACATTTACGACTACGCAGGTTAAACTTTATTAACACTTATGAAAAAAAGGTTAGTAACTGACCAAGGTAAACTCTGTGGAGCTAGGTGTAAAACATTCAAAAAAATCATATTCCGTAATGTTCAAAAACATTAAGCAATTGTCGAATACAAGATATAAGTTTCATTTAATATATGACTACGTCATAAGAACATATTCAACTAAAATTATGAATTAAATCAATTAATCAGTCATGCAGAATTAATGAAATATCATTGGATACAAGCCACGTAGTTTAGAAGTATCTTTCTCTGTTTGTATAACATCTTGATTTCTCGTTGATGTAACAATATCGTTTTATGCAAAGCGTCAATTTTCAAGACTACTTTCCAAGACACTACTGATCGTAGAGAAATTTAAAAAGTCTGTAGTATACCATCGATGGGAGACTGAATCATTTTTTTGAATTTATTTTAAAACAGAACCGATATTACAACCATTAATACAGTTCCACGTGTTTGCCCTGATCTAAACATTGTATCGAAAAATTTAGGATAGGATCAGAGTCCTGGGTTAAATCCGAAACCTCTCTGCGATGGTTTTGGACTGAAGGTATACGACATTCTTGATAGTGATTCGTCCGTCGGATCGGGACTTCAAATTTGGCAACCCGTCTTTTGGTAGAGTAAGCCCGAACAGGCCGTCACTGGATTTCACCCTCTCAATTCTTTCATCTTCAGTCCATTCACAACGACAGAATACATCACAGTGATCCATATAAAACAACAACACGTACATGCATTTCCATTTTTTTAATTTTTTTTTGTTTTTTTTTTTTTTGCGGCTTTACGCTTCGTTGACGGCGAAGTCATTATAGGTCAAAAGGACGGAGGCAAGTAACGGGAAGGAATTCGGAGATGGCCTGTTCGATAGGACCAGGCCTGGGAAAACAGTGAAAAACCTAAATCTGGATGGTCAGACGGAGATTAGAACCTGCGTCCTCCTAAATCCAAGGCCAGAACGTTACCACTCACCCATCACGCAAGCCAATGGAAACCCTCTCCATTTAAATTTCAAAAGAAAACTTCCACAGAGCAGCTCCCTCTAAGGCAGTCACCAGGCCTGAGTATCTGGGTAATGGAAATAATCATTATCAGACATGATACAGAGCTTTGCTCAAGCAATTAATTATGGGACATTATACAGAAAATAAGATAAACCATAGTACAATCGCCTATTCCTGACGCTGGACTAGAACCGGCGACCCTTGTCATGTGAAGCCAGCCTTCTTGGGTCTAAATAATTCATTTTGCGGGGAAACCAGAATGACAGACGCACTGTGTATTCATAACATTGTATTCCTCAGTAAATCCTTGTTAGCGTCGCAGTTCTGGAAATGTTATCAACTGCAATTTGTATTCCGACCATTGTGCTTCGTCCAAAACTCTCTTGTTCTCAGTTTAACTGTAAGTGTTGGAGCAGACACCGAGTCGTGATGGTAAGTTGAGACGTCCGGCGCACAGTAGCGGACTGTCCCCCTGTCGCGTCTTGACTCACGTCCTGCAGTAATCACAGCAATTATAGCCGGCCCGTCCGGGCTGGACCGGTACCCCGTCATTAGGTGATCACATCGCCAGCCTACTGGTATTAGCCAGCCGGAGGCGGTCTACGGCCGCGTCGTCGTCGCACAGCGCCGCCAGAAGCCGTCCTTGGGCGGTCAAGGCCTTCAGCGCCAAGGACGGAGTTCATGTGGGTGCTCTTGATTGGAACGGCTTCTAATTAACTGTTATACAAGGTGTCTAAGAATTAAAGAATAATCCTGCAACGGCAAATAGATCACATCATGTCCTACTATAACACAAAATTTTATTTAAATAATAGTCTCACCATTTTCGAGATACTGAATTTTTTAATTTTTTTTCGAAACATGTGACCTTGTTCAATTTATTGCATGCCATTTCTTCAAACTAAGAATTTTTTTAGCTTTTTTTTAATTTACTCAAGGATGTTTGAGTCCTGTAAAATAATGTTCCTTAGTTCTTAAAACGTTAAAAAAAAAACTAAAAAAAAAACTTTTTTATAAAATCATTATCAACATTTTTTACTACATGTTTAAAATGCACAATGATCTCTTTAGCAGATTGAACAACCATAAAACAATAATTTTAAAATAAGTATAAAATAATAATACCATTTAAGATTTTTATACTTTTTTTTTTAACGTTTAAGAAAAAAAAGGAACATTGTTTTAGATGACTGCAATATTTTTGAGTAAATTTAAAAAAAAACGGGTTTAAAAAATCTTAATTTGTAAAAATGGCATGCAATTAACTGAACAAAGTCACATGTTTCGAAAAAATATTTAAAAATCAATATCTCGAAAATGATGAGGATTTTACTAGAATAAGATCTTGTCATAAAGTAGGAAATGAGTGTGTCCTATCTGCGGTTGCAGTATTATCCTTTATTCCTGAACACCCTGTATAGAGACTTGTGCTCTCGAAGGATAGTATTCATCTCAATATACTCAAAGTAAATCATCATCACGTGAAAAGATTACGAAGAAATTCGTTTCTAACTTACCGAGCGTGGCGGATGGACGGTGAGGCACTGGCCTCCAATTCGGATAGACCCGGGTTGAAATCCCCGTCCGGCCATCCAAATTTGGATTTTTCATAGTTTCCTCAAATCGCGAACGCCAGTATGGTTCCTAAAAAAGGTAACGGACGAATTTCTTCTCCCTGCTTAACTCTAGTCTAGTTCTGCCTTTAATGATCTTGAAGTCGACGAGGCGTAAAACGATAAGAATTTTTTTTTTATCTTTTTACAATTCTTATCGACATCCATTGTTCACGTTTTCAGGGTTTTAGAAATAAATATAAAAAAAAATTTACTCCACAGCAGAAATAATTGAGAAGGAGAGAATTGGGGAAGATTATCAATAACTTGAGGATGAGCACAATTATCTTCAAATGTCTTTTTCTATTTTTCTCAATTTTAAGACGTCACTGCACTGGTTCGGGGAGGTACAACGGAACCAGGTTTGAGTCCTGGTCCCTGCGTACCAGCCATCCAGACTGCGGTTATCTGCAATAATCAAGGCGAATGCTGGTACGGTCCCCAAGTTCCGACTCATAAACTACGCATTTCGTGAACGAAAACACAATTATCACACAGAATATAGTCACACGTTTGGCAGACACTTGGCAACACAATTGGCCTCCCGGGAAGCCTCATGCTCAGTGGCAAGCCGGCCAAATACAAAAAACGCTTTCGACTGTCATAATATTTTAGTTTTTTGGAAATAAGTGTAGAAAAATTTCGTTATGAGTTTTCCTGTTCCAGAGCATAAAATAGTAAAGGGCAGCTGAATGTAGAATTTAATCACAGGTAAACAATACGGAATAGTACCTCTCGTATTGTATTATTCCCACTTCAAAATATTATTTGTTTTTCTTCATTTTCATTTCATGTTCCAGTATTTCTACCTTTCTTCTATATAGCTACTACTTTATAGAACAAATACGGTGATTCAACGTCCTTGCTGTAAAAAACGTTCTGCGTCATATGTAACCCAACAATTCGCCGAAAGATGAACTCGCAGAAAGATTTACAAACGTCACATTAAATTGACACGCATTTAATACACCAAGAAAGTCTCCCTTCATTCAAGGACCTAGTCGGCAATTATTTCTTGAAGGCAAAAACTGGAAATTCATCTTCTGTAGTCAGTGGGAAGTTACACGTAAACTATTCAGGTAAATCCACCTACATACCTGATCTGGGTTTTCCATGGTTTTCCCGGATCATGCTGGGATGGTTCCTCACAATAGCCCATGAGCGCCTCCTGCCATATCCCGCATATCCCTTCCAACCCATCACCCTTTTCGATAGGTGCAATGCACCCTCCACCACACACTTTTAGTGAATCGCGGAGTAATAATAATAATAATAATACGAGGCACGAAGCATTTGAACCAGTCTTCAGGAAACTTTTTCTAACCAAGCGGCTGACATTGGTGTATTAGGTACCTGTAATTTAGCTCTGTTTCTCTGCGTATTTAAATGGTGACAAACTTTTTATGTTACCTTCAAATTGAACCTTAGCTTACATCCTCTCATTTAATGCAGCAGCTGCAACTTTCAGACACCAATAATTCTCATATTTATTTTTTAATCCTTCAGACTAAATGCTTTCTGTATCACCAATCATATTTAGATTATTTAGTATAATTTTCTTCATCCGTATGGAAATACGTAATATTTTTTCAGCTGGAGCGTAAATAGATAATTTAATATAATGAAAGACCATCATTCCTATCTAACACATTCGATTATGGACTGAGATAGAGGATTCAACTCATGACCTCTCCAAGCTTAACAATTAAGATTAGTTTACAAATTCCAAAACCCCTGCGACAGCCCGTTTTTGACTATACTTTGTATCTTTAACCATTAAACGTTCTGTCTTCATCAGTACTATTCTGAAAGTAACATTCTCTTTCTCTATTTTTTCTTTCATTTAGCATTTATCTTACGACGAGACTCGACCAGATTAAAAGTGAACGAAGAAAATTACTTATGTCTGTTCATCAGCAGTACAACCTAGTAGCTTTGCTGTATAGTGTTCTGGGAAGAAATTCCGGAAACAGAAGCAAGGAAATATACCACTACAATTGCAGTAAACTATTTATAACTTCTGTCGATAACAACAGGTATTTCGGTCAGTAGCTACGTGTTTAAATACTCACCTACTCCAGTCCTTCCATCAAATTAATAATATGGTCTTTTTTTAAATCCTGGGTGGAAATTTTAGTAACGAGATTTAAAAATATTTGCTGCAGGATCCAAAATTTGTGTTTAAATTGAAGTGAGGGAATCTTGTCCCAAGGCTTGCATCTAAGATCATAACAAATTAACTGAGGTCTTGCATGAGTATGTCATCATCACCTAGTTTCCAATGGCACAACAAGTATTACAATGTTGAAATAAAAAAATCTGAATGTAATAAAAAAATGCTTTAAAAGCCATACGTAATGACACGATGCCATGTTAGATGTGATCAGTGGAGATCGAGTGCAAAGTTAATACTGTTGTGTGTTGATATAAGGTTCTCGCTGACTGTCTGAGTGAAGATGTTTGCACAAGATATTTCGGCGATCGAAACTCCGTCGCCATCACCAGAAGATGGTAGCAGAGTTTTCTATCGCCGAAATATCGTGTGTTACAACCCTATTCACTCGTCTTGTCACCCAAGAACAATATATTAATTCTCAACGCCGAGAAAAACTTCGTTCTCATACTGTTGTGTGTTGGTCGCCGATGATTGCGTTTTCTCAACTAGAGGGTTGTTTCACCCCTGCCTGTAACAGAGGCGCAGAGACGAAGACGCGGTCGTGGACGGCAATCTGCCCCGCTGAGAATTCCTGCTCCGAGATGGATGATGGGACAAGCTCTTCCATTTTCATCAGCGGGAGGTATCGCACGCAGGGATCTGGATTAGCCTGTCTACCTGCGGATAATTATGTGTTGGGACGGACGGTAGTCGCTCCCACGGCGGCCGCGGGAACCAAATAACAATTACCCGCCGAGGTGGCCGTGCCGTACACAGCCGGCAATTAGGCTCCGAGGAGCCTTTGCCATTCTACGCAACAGCTATCAGTTCCTGTAAAGCTTAAGAGAGTAGCTTTCAAAATATAAAGTGGAAGATATATCCGATCAGATGATAATTAATTCCGCTAAAAAAACTAAAAAGAACGATATTTCTTAAATAAAAATTGCGTTTCGACATTATCGTCAGGGCATCATCAGCACAATAAAATTATTTTTTGTTAATTTATGCTCAGTTATTTATTTTTCATGGATGTTGTTATACAAAGATTTTTTTACTTTCAGTTTGGTAACTATTATTCTCCTGAAGATTAATGCCATTCCTTTGCATTGATCTAGCTCTTACCCCAGTGACAATGCTACTGTTCTGGTACTAAATATATGTTTTGATTTTGCAAGCATTGAAAACCCTTCGCCACAAGAATGGAATCTATTTGTAAACGTAACTTTAGAAAAACAATACCCTTGTCAGAACGGAATTAATACACTTGGTGTTGATAACCAACGTTTGCATAAAAGTGGTCCGTAAAAACGTTATTTTAATAAGTTACCAACGTCGTCAAGTCTACCATTTTTTATCAAGTCTCACTGCCCGTTTTTCGTCAGTTGTATTTCTTGAGCGAATGTCTATTCCCTTTCTAAATGTCCAAAAATATTTAATTCTTGTCAGACAATAAATTTTTTAATCTATTCTTTAGACTTTCCTTAGGAATATTTTTTTACTGCATTATCAGAATTTCACGTCCACAATAGTTAGCGTAAATTTTGAATATATATAAAATTCTGACAGTGTGATGTTTCAATCCATGAATTTCAGAGGTAGGTACCATAAAGCATAGCAAAATAGAGGTGTATATATATGTATATTTTGCTTGTGTACGTCATTTTCATATTACTTTAAGGCATATACCACGATTGTCACACACGTAACGAACCTGTTGTTTATTAATACTAAATAACATCAAATTTAATTGATAGTTCACTGTTTATATTTGTTCTACGCGAACATTTCTATCAGCTATGTGATACGTATAATTATTACAACCTTCTCTCGTAGAACAAACAGCGGGAATTGTGTTTGGAGTGTTAGGTACCATCTTTTACTGCTGGTTTCCTCTGTTTGTCAGATTTTATTCTATTGTGGCAAGATAGGAAACTGAGAAATTGTGCGCGTGCTGCTTATGGTAAAATACTTTATATCAGTGTAGAGACCCCGTCTGTATGTTGACAGAAGACAATTGACGTTTGTACTATTCACTCTGCATGTAAATTCGATTAATGGCTGTATTGTAGAAAAATTCTCATGACGTGATCAACGTTTCTTCATAATTAGAAAGATTTTTTTTAGAATTTAGACTGGTAATTAACTGTTTGTAGTAAATAAGTTTGTAGCGTTCTTATAAACTAAACCTGTGGTTTCTAACCATTGTTAACATAGTTTAAACATTACAACATAAATTAAATCATTGTAGTTTAATAATTTTGATCCCTATTCTTGTATTTAAATTATTTAGGTTCAATATCTCACTGCCATAATGTGAGTTAATTATCATTTTCAGAACTGGTGAAATTTTAAAACCCTTACGTAATTGTGTCGTGAATACAGAAAGAAAGGAAACCAGTCCAATATGTAGTAGCGTTCGAGTCAGCTATGTTTTTTATTCTTTATCTGAAACGTTCCTTCTTTTAATTTTATCGCCAGTAACAAAACAGAACCGAAAGGAAACCCCAAAACAGAAGCATGCTTGGAATGCGAACTGTAAATCCATGCACCAAGAATATTCTGTGATAACAACATCAGTGGATCGCATTTCAGAGGTTTAGCTTTATTTTCGAAGTAACATGTCGCATCATTTTATAGTGGATTGCAGCCACTCGTCACTCCAATTAGCCGACCCGTATCCACTGTGCATTGACAGTGGCGCAGACGGGTCTTGGGTACCAGATATGGCAATTTGACGGGAGACGCAATTTACGTACCTCTGCTGACAGGCGTAATTTACAAACGGGGGTGCCGTGGCGTTTGCATGCCTCCGGCTGTACAGGACAGTAAATAAACCGGCGCAGGAATTCTTTAGAGCGAGCCGCCTCGTCTGGCTTACCCACACACACTCACGTCTGATCAACTCACAGCACTCAGAGAAAGTAGCATTCAGTTAGCCTTCTTTCTGCTTTTTTCACAAAACTCTGAATTCATTTGTTGAAAAAGATTCTATAGGTTCCGGTCATGAACATTTTTACATATCATCATCCAATTCAATCATTAAATGACGTGGTCTCTTAGAGTTATGAGTACAGGTAGGGCTTGAGCAGTCTTCTCCAGATCGAACGATCTACTGAGATTCTCTGCCAGTTAACTTCAACAATCCTGTATATGTCCTTGCCCCATCGATCGGTGTTAACATATAATTCGGCTCAGATAAGGAGAATGGTCTAGTAGTTTAGTGATTAAAGCACTCACTGTCAAAAGTTAGCCGACTGGGCTCGGATTCAAATCCCTGTGGGGCCAGTTTTCGAGAGTTGTGTTTCATCATATGAGGTATGTCAGAACTTTTCATTATTCGATTCCACCATACACTATAAGTCCCGGGGAAAAGGAACTTGCCGTGCTACCTCTGACGAATCTAACACAATGGCTTAGTATATCTCCTTCGCAAGGATCCAACCAACTTTTTGGTTGGGGATTAAGGTTATTTTTTTCCATTGAAGGAGATAGGCTGTTACTTACAAAACTAGCTTATTCAAGTATATTATTCTTCCTCATGTGCATAATTTAGGTCCCACATATTTCCACAATTCTCTAGCAAGGGTCTATAAAATTCTCGGGCATCGCTTGGTTTCGAAATGTCTCTGTATTTTTTCACAATCTATTATGGATGTTATCCTACTCTACATGATTAGGATACAGTCTTTGAGTGTAAATCAACAATGGGTTGATTCATTACAATCATCATCTGCCATATGGCAGGTTTTCATATGGTTGCTGCCGGGATGCTTCCTTCAAAAAGGCCATGCCCGAATTCCCTCCAGTTCCTTGTCTCCAGTCCAATCTCACCTCTAATGACCTCGATGTCGACGAGGCGTAAAACCATAAGTAAAAAAAAAAAAAACAAAAAAAACATGGTTGCTGTCCATGTTCTCTTGTTGTCTGCCTTCCTTTTCATGTCCATTTAGTTTCCGTTTCACTTGACGTTATCTATGATCTTGTACCACTTTCTTCCTCTCACTCTCCTCCCAAACTAGTACTTCAAGCCGTCTGTTAACATGCACCTCCCTGACAACAAGTATCGATTAGAATAATGAACAGCAATGTTTCCATCGCATCAACTTGTGACACTTCTTCCACAATCTCCGATATTTTAGCTGTATTGCAACTATAGCGAATGATCGAATAGTTTTGAAAATCAGGGACTCCTTTTTCATATCATCTCAACAATGTAGCCAATACCACTAAGCCTATCTCTAAAGTCACAGCAAATAACTTTGTATTATAAGTAGAGACCGGATTATATTCAACATAAAGTGCTAGAAATATGCATGCAAATATGAATGATAAATGCTTAAAATATACATGAAAAGTATCAAAATATGCAGAATTAAATAATAAAAAATAGTAAGTTTTCGTTTTTAATTTCAAAATCAGCATACAACTAGAAAGTAGTTGAATAACGTGTTGATACATATGATGATTAACAATTATGTAACATTTGTTTACTTTTGTGAATGTAAACAATCTGGTACTGTTCCAAAAGTTCAGTTGTATGATTGTTTCTTCGATCTCTCAAAATAATGTTGTAAGTGGATAAGGACCATTCTACATACTCTGAGGTAACTAGACAGTTATTGTTTCTGGAACAAGTTCACCTGTCCCATTATTAAAACTATCAATTTGACACAAAGGTTCAAAGACTGGGTTGTTGTTTAAAATATTTTCAAACTTCACTTTAAGTTTACGCGGAAATACCTCTGGCAATGAGGAGTTAATTTGGTGGATTTTATTCATTTACTAAATATATTCAGTCAACGCCAAAAGTTGAGTTTCAAGCTTTTTAATACTCGTAGGTATGTAGGAAAAATGAGTTCTAATCACGGCTATTTATATTAGAACCGTTAAATGCTACCTTGGATTAACAAACTGCCGTAGCCTCTGCACTACCGAAGTCGTTTACTACACCTTAAATCGATCATTGTAAGACAGTACAGATTGCCTATCGAGTTACCACTGGTACGGAAAGTAAAGGAATATTTGGAAATTTTTCTTTATAGGCATTGTTAAAGGACGGTGCCTTAAAAAACACTTTCTTTGTTGATGAAATCAATTTATTTACATTCTCTTCAGAGAGTAGATGTACTCCGTGAACAAAGCAAGTCTTGGAGGGTTTTGCCTGCCTTGATCGAATAGGGAGCAGCACCTTAGATAAATGCATTCACTCTTTCATCAGCAAAAGATTTAGAAAATATTGTAAATATAGCGAAAATTTCCATCAGCACTAGATTTTAGGTAAAATATCCAATAACCGGTGAGAATGGCCTTAATATGCAATGAATATGCAAACTATCAAATGCATATAATCCGGTGTCTTATTATAAGATTCTATGGTTACAACTGGCCCCATGTGGATTATCGTTGATTTTTAGAAAACCAAGGAGTGACTGTTAGCGTGCTTCGTATTATTGTTTCACGTTGGTCGTTTTACTGGCAGCTCGAGGTGTGTTGGTTACACCTGTGCGTTACGACTCGACCTTGGTCTCGTGTCAGGGGCAGTGCTGATGAAACATTTACATAACGACCTCAGACCGGTATTGGCAGGCGCAAAGTGCGTGCCCAACCGTTTACGTGATCAACCGATACCCAGTCCTTTAAATCTTTAAAAGTACATTATATGGACAATTGACAGTCCCTTTATTCTTTCTGGAGCCCAGTGCTAGCAAGTGTTTTTTTGTTTTGTTTGTTTACTTTTTTTGATGGTGTGAAAAACTTGATGGCACTTTTAATTTGAAAGTTGTCCGGACTGGAGTGCAAAAAAATTCTTGAGGCTGATTACAGAACCGGGCTGAAATAAAGTCGAACTGCATTGTTCACAAATTAGTATCCATATTCAGTTAAAAGCGATTAGTGCAAAAAAAGCAAAAAACTAGGGTTAAGCTGTACGAACATTGTAGTTTTAGGAACAACTCTCATCGGAAGGGTGTGGCTTTGTTGCATGTCAAATTTTTAACAAATTCATGTAACAATTTCAAATTTAGCCATGGCAATGTCAGTAAATTTATTGATCTAATAGCACTTGATTACCAGTTCTTTTTCACGATTTATCTCGGATTTATTCCTCAAGCAAATTACAAATATTCGCTCCTTTTGCATAATTTATTCTCTTTTTCCACTCTTTCACACCACCTTCGCCTTATAATTTTATTAACCTAATAGCAACATTTCTGTCAGACATATAATGTATTTTTTAATGCTCTGCTGCAACTTTTTGGTTGAACTTTTATCCTTATATCGTATTCCACACAAATTATCTTGTGTCTAAGCTCTATTTGCACACAGTGTTTTTATAGCATGTTTGCAACATACTTCTTCAATCAAATCGCAAGCTCCATAGTGATCAGAGCAGACGCCGTCACTGTATTTTGCAGCTATAACTTTTTTATCATTCATATTCAACATTACATCCAGTTTTCTTACTTAAATTTTACTCGTCGTATAAAGTTCCACTTATTTTCTTGTAACATTTGCTTTAATATTGACCAGGTTCTCCTGTGACTTTTATTGACAAGTAAATATTGGTGCTGCGCAACCGTCTTAGGTAGGCTGTTATTTATTTTGCTGCTAAAAAGAGCAATTTGATTCAGTGATGTACACGGAAGAACCAAAGAAACTGGTATAGTCATGCATGTGTAACACACAGAGATATGTAAACACTCAGAGTAAGGCGCCGCGGTCGGCAACGCCTGTAGCATATAAGACAAAAGGTGTCTGGCGCTTGCGTTAGATTGGTTACTGCTGCTACAATGGCAGGTTATCATGATGTAAGAGAGTTTGAACGTGGTGTTATAGTGGGCGCCCGAGAGATGGGACACAGCATCTCCTAGGTAGCGATGAGGTGGAGATTTTCCCGTACGATCATTTCACGAGTGCACCATGAGTATCGGGAATCCGGTAAAACATCGAATCTCCGACATCGCTGTAGCCGAAAAAAGATCCTGCAAGAAAGGGACCAACGACAACTGACGAGAATCGTTCAACGTGACAGAAGTGTGACTCCTCCGCAAATTGCTGCGGATTTCAATGCTGGGCGATCAACAAGTGTCAGCATGCAAACCATTCTACAAAACATCATTGATATGGGCTTTCTGAGCCGAAGGCCCACTCGTGTACCCTTGCTGAGTGCACGACACAAAGCTTTACGTCTCGCCTGTGCCCTTCAACACCGACGTTGGACTGTTCATGATTGGACACATGTTGCCTGGTCTGAGGAGTCTCGTTTCCATTGTATCGAGTGGATGGATGTGTATTCATGGACCCTGCATGTCAGCATGGGATTTTTCAACCTGGTGGAGGCTCTGTAATGGTATGGGGCGTGTGCAGTTGGAATGATATGGGATCCCTGATACGTCTAGATACGATTCTGACATGTGACAAGTACGTACGCATCCTGGCTGATAACCTGCATCCATTCATGTCCATTGTGAATTCCGACGGACTTGGGCAATTCCAGCAGGACAATGCGACACCCCACACGTCCAGAATCGCTACAGAGAGGCTGCAGGAACACTCTCCTGAGTTTAAACACCTCCGCTGGCCACCAAACTCCCCAGACATGAATGTTATTGAGGATATCTGGGATGCCTTGAAACGTGTTGTTCAAAAGAGATATCCACCCACTCGTACTCTTACGGATTTATGGACAGCCCTGCAGGATGCATGGTGTGAATTCCCTCCAGCACTACTTCAGACATTAGTCGTGTCCATGCCACGTCGTGTTGCGGCACTTCTGCATGCTCGCGGGGGCCCTACACGATATTAGGAAGGAGTACCAGTTTCTTTGGCTTTTCAGTGTATAACCAAACATTTGCACACGTGTTATTACCATGCATTGCATCTCCCACGGGAACTATAACTTAGGTCGTTTTCCCTTGCCTTCCCATGAAAGTGCTCGTATGTGTTATTGTGAGTCTGTATGATTGCGATGGTTTGTATGCTCATAGTTATATGTCACGGATGAAAGAGGGGGGGGGGTGAGGGGAGAGGAAAGAAAGAGAGATAGCCGGCCCATTCAGACCTATTCTTCCGAAAGATACCTTACGGGTGTAAAGCTTAACGCTCCCATCCGAAGAAGAAATTTCCATAATACCGGCAACAATGATGTATGCACTCATTCCATTCGCAATAAGGAGAGGCTTGGAATTTTGCCAAGACTTTTATACACATTCTGGAAGCTATGAACCGTAAATTAGCATTACCTGCTTGTCGAGTTCCGATTGAAGTAAATTCGGTACACCAGGGAGCCCGAACAATCTAACCTCGTATCGAGCAGCACACAACGCCATGTCTGACCACAACATCAGCCTGGGACATAGATTACGATCGAATCACCGAAAGCAACATCCATAGCAGTAATTATACATAAGAGACTACACTACTATGAGCCGGAAGCAACAGTAAGCAGTTTTGTGTGGAGTTGCATTTACTCGTACGAACTAGTGTTCCTGTTTATTGAGCCCTGTGATTGGTGAATTGTGCAATCAAGAGCATCTGGTTTTAATGCCTTGATCAACCATTCATAAATTCGGTTTTGCATGGTTTCCTTAAATCATTTCAAACGAATTTCGGAACGATTCCTTCGTTTTTTTTTTTGTTTTTTTTTTCCTTTTTGCTTATGGTTTTACGCCTCATTGACGTTGAGGTCATTAGAGGTGGTAGAGGACTTGGGCCATGGAACGGAGCAGAGCGGAAAGGAAACATCCAGGCATTCGCCTGGATTGATTTGGGAAAATCCTGGAAAACTCAAATCTGGATGGCCGAACCGGGACTCGAAACCGCGTCCTCCCAAATTTGAGGCCAGAGCAGTACCGCTAACCCATCACACTATGTGGTTCCTTCAAAAGGCCACGACCTATGCGTTTCGAATTCCTTGTCTGCAATCCTCTTTCAGCTCTAAAAACCTCATGTTTATGAGCCATAAACAAATAAGGTTAGTCTGAACTGAGTGATTGAGAGACCTCACTTTACTCGGTCTGCAAGCTGCACCTTGCAACAGGTGTTTGCGGCGCCGTATTCCGCAGCAGCTCATGTATATTCCGCACGCGGCAGGCTGTCGGGTCGGAGGCAATATACACCATCTATATCCCTGCAGCCGCCGTCATCGTTTAAAGCCAATGGTGGCCAAACAAGGAACACTGATGCCACTGCACACACGCGTACTTCTCACGAAACCAGTAACAATTCGCAGATAGCCTTTCCTTGTGCAATGACGATCACCCTGATTTTCATTGATGCAACTTTAGTGAGAAAAAATCCTTGAGAACTACCTAGTTGTTTCGCTGGATGCCTGAGGAGCATCTACGAGGGGATTTAAAATGAGCCCAACCGAGCGTAGTGGGTGAGCGGTTAACGATCTGGCCTCGCATTTGGTAGGACGGCGGTTTGAATCCCCGTCCGAGCATGCAGATTTGGGTTTTCCATGGTATCCCCAAGTCACTCGAGGCGAATACCGGGATGCTTCCTTCAAAAGGGCTATTGCCAAATTCCTTCCCAGTCCATTCAAAATACCCTAATGTGAGTGCATATGTATTATGAATAAGAAGAAAACATGAGTAATACTAACCAATAACTAATATTAAAGGCATTGTTGCGATCGGCCAAAAGCTATGCGGACCGAAATAACACAATGAAAACTTGATGAAAATATGTGTCAAGGTTTTCTGAGTTTAATGAGCAAATTAGTGTTGTGAATATAATTGTATTTACAGGAATTAGTGTAGTATTGGCTTGCAGGTGAGATGGAAACCGGTATTAAACAAGAAATACGGAGAATCACTTTGCAGGTTAACGTGAATGATCTATAAAAAATAAGGTCTTAGAAGCACTAGACGGGAAAAATAATACACTCGGAGTGATCAAGGAAAGTGTGCCTTACCGAGTTAATTCAAAATGTCTCTGCAATAATTTATTGAGTGGCATTCATGTTTCAATACAACTGACACAATAACCTTGCCGTCTTTCCGCAGTAATGTACTACCTGAATTCTAAACTTGCATCCAACAGTTTTTTTTTTTTTCACACACTATCCTTTACATGAGGAGTTAAATAAAGTGTTACATTTGTCCTGTGATGTCTGCCTAGGGACAAAGCACGAACAAATAGAGAACTAGATATTCGTTGTTCAGTGAAAAGTGAATAGTTGGGACGCAATAAAAGTTTTTGATATACTATTATTGCTGATTTTGAGGAAATACATTTCTGCTATTACTGTCGGTAAAGATATTATTTGCCTTGATTGACGTAGGAAGAAAAATAACAATTATTTTTCATGTAGTATGTGTTTTGTTGCGATCTCTCTATCTTCCGACAAGGAATTTTGGTAAAGACGGAACATCTGCAATTTTCCTTCTATACTATCTATATATTTTTAAAGAAATTATTAGCATTTGATTAATTAAAGAAGACAAAACATTTTTTAGATTTTTCCCCGCACGATGAACAACGCGTTCGATGTTAATGCAATATTCAAAGTTCATGGTGTGGTTTAAAACCTGAGGTAAATCTCCCCACGCTACGGCAAATAGCAGCCGAGGAGGAAATTTGATCATTAATCTTTTAGCTTAGCTTTTAGTTTAGCGCCGAAATACATTTAAAACTACGTTGAACTTGCACTTACAGCTTTTCAAGAAAAACACGTAATTCGTATCATATATTAATAACCTAATGCCAATAATTTACAAGTTGACAAGAAAACAACGGTTTGATTTTCTTTGTTCCAAGTGAAGTCGCAGGCAAAGCCTGGTAAATAATATTTCGCAAATCCGATTGCCGTGTCAGAAAAGCGTTAATTAATTACGGGATTAACTATCTTCTCGTATTGACGAGTGATTTCGAAGAATTTAAAACGAAAGTGAAGAGGTATCAGTAGGTTCCAGAGGATTTCAGAGGATTAGGATTGGTACAACTTCACTGAAAGACATGCAGAAGGAACATTTAACGAAAATAGAAAAAGCATACGAATAAAGGACAGAACGGGAATAACAATACTGTGTTTTATGATCGTATTAAGAGGATGAGTGAAAAATAGGTACAATGGAACTTTTTGTAACACTGAATTTAAATGAAAAAATGCCTGACGACGAGAAAGATACAGATGGCGGCTGAAGACAGTATGAGAAACTGTACAACTTATAGGAGCGATTGTAGAGGCGTTAGTGAGAATACATGTATCAGATGCAGCCGATGACTTCCACGGTCGGAGTAAATAGTTTCTGTTTTGTCAAGATCGCGCCTTGCTAATATGAAATGAAGGTGTTTTATCCCACATGTTTCGGTCTTCTACTAGGACAGATCTGCGCTGTTCTGTGTTTCACACATGGAGAGTTAGTGCACTGCACATAGCGCCACAGTTAGGCCAGAGAAAATTTCCTACTAAGACGTGACGAAACACCTGCAGCATAGAAAGTAACACACGTATTACGTACAGAAGCGAGAAATATCAGTCAACAATCGAAAATTTAGCTATGGTAGAACATGGTAACCTGTGTTAGAACTAGTATAAATGCACATTCCCTCGTCTCTATACGACCGTGCTTTGTTTTATGGAGCGTGCATAAACTACGTGGCTCCGTCTAGGGGGAAGAGGGGTTGGCTAGAAAGCTACACTGAGCTACGTGGGTGAAAAAAAAGGGGGGGGGGGGTTCCAAGATAAGCCACGAAGCTGCTTATTCATATTATTTGTCACAGTTAAAACAAGGCACACAACAGCATGTGAATATTTATTTCCGTCATTTAACCATCTCAGTATGTAATTTACGATAATCCGACAAGAGAAAATTGCACAAAATATCTTATGGAATCAATAGGGGAAAAAAGCTACGTGCCATTTGGGGAGGGGAGGGGGTAGAGACAAAAGTCACGTCGGGCTACGTGGGGTGGCGGGAGGGGGGGGGCTCACAGGAGGCCACAATGTAGCTACGTGATTTATGGACGCTCCCTTGGCTCCTCTCTCCCGTTGCAGTGCGATCCTGTTGATCGTCGCCCCGGGCGCCTGCTTTATATGCCACCCGCGGTGACTGACGGCAGCTAGCTATCAGCTGGCTGCCTCGCCGCATTGTTCTGCGCATTCGTTCCGAGTCGTCCGGGACAATGCGGTCCAGGCACCTGCCAGCCTGCCAGCCAGCCAGCCTAATGATCGTCAGTTATTGGAAACTAACGGACAGATCCCGCGTGAAAGCATATCGAAAAAAGAGGCCACACTTTCCAATAACTAGCACCAATCGTCACCGATAATTCCGGGGTGTACGTCTCGGCAAGGTTTTGGAATATCTACACGATGCGTACAGTTGGATGATTTCACCTCTGCCTAACTTGCTACCCGCTGTAGATCCAAATATATTTCCATCTGCTCCAGACAATAAATTCGCACCATACCTGATCCTGTCACCTAACGTTTCGTTGGCTCCAGAACTAAAACATCCGGAAAATTAGGCCGGGAGGATTCCTTCAGATGGCCATGGTCGAATTCCTTCCCGTCTCCATTCCTTTCCAGAAACTAATTAACTCGACGTCGAAAAGGCGTAAGGACATAACAAAATATTTAGAACACGTGAAATTTTTAACATTAATTCTTCCGAGTTTAATGTGATCTATTCATCGCCTCCCTTTGTTAATTATTTCAGTTTGTTTCGTAAACGTGTTCCGAATAGTTGCATCATCACCTATACCAGATTTTTGTCAATATTTCCGTGTATGTCTGCTATTTTTTTCTGTGTTTATTGATCCGCACTTTATTACACTATTCACACCATTATTAGCGTGAATATTCCTAAACTGGCCTCTTTGTGTTGTATGAAGAAAAGTTATAAACAGAGAGCTAACTAAAGAATAGCTACTGTGCGTTTATAATCTCTAACAAATAAATTTAGCATGTTCAACAAACAACATTACAATTGAGGAATAATTATACTATATCAAAAACATGTGAGTACAATGATAAATTGGAAATTAATAAATCGAGACAGCAATATCAGCGGAATATGGAGCACTTCCTGCAAGTAATGAAGAAATGCATACGAAAAACTGGCAGCGATGATAAGTCAACAAATCGAAAAGCATATATCAAACTTACTTAATTAGCTGTATACTTTACTTGAACTATAACACTATATGAAGAGTGACTTTACTATAAAACATATTGAAGTAGAGAGGAAAAAGATATTTCCTATAGCATACTATATAAAAATAAAAATATTTTTAAAAATATTATGGGTTTTTACGTCTTGTCAACGTCTAGATTATTAGAGAAAGGAAAGAACTGGGCGTAAGGACCAGGAAGGAATTCGATCGTGTTATTATCGAGCAACCGTCCCAGCATGAACTGATTTTGGGAAAACATGGATAGCTGGTAGCTAATTCGAACCTGCGTCCTCCTGACAGACTTCATTTAGCATGTTTACCCGGACGGATGAATGCAAACTGAGTTGGTGTACGTCAATTCCACGTTTGTTGAGCCGCTTCTAAAGGTCTGCACTAATTCGTGAGTAGTTAATGGTTGTCTGCGTGGTGTATAATTGTACGTACGTGAGAATACGCGACCAGAGCTATATAAATTACTTTGAAGGATGAGCAAAGTGCGCATCAATGTGCCAATTTAATACCTTTTATTTACTTTTAAAAAGGTTTAAAACAGTCAATATATCACCTAAGTTGCGCGTTTTTGGCAGTTAAACAACATACTCATCATGGCAAAGTATCCAACATTTTATGAGGTACACACAGCAACAGCAAGTTTGCTGAAACTATGAGCTCGTGTTTTCTGTCTGTTTCCTGTTCCTTTCGAAAAGTACCGCAAGGTAATCTGTCTGCCACACACTACGAAGCAAGCTTATAAGCACACGCTGATTTAAAAGGCTGTGTCCAAATTTTATTTTCCATCATATCGGAGGACATCACTAAGAAAGATTTTTTCAAGTGAAGATGATGTATCGTTCTTAAATGTCAAGGTTTCATAATGCGAGCGGGTGATACATTAATAACATTTTGTACTAAATTTATCGTTACTGAATACTTGTTGTCGTATCAAACGTCAGCTACAGTTAAAGATAATTGAAATTCAGTATGACGACACAAATATATTCCTGAGGTATTTTAATTGTACGGTTCAAATAATGAAATCATGATAGAGAATATGCCTCCATCAGTATGTTGCGTATAAATTACTCTGTTTATATATATAAAATGATGACAGTCAGTATTTGTTTTCCCCTAAAAGGCCTATATAGAATTTCCTATGTATGTTAATTCCTTACAAACGCTTGTCGTGTTAATTTCTATGACTATGTAATCATCAAAGTGAACCTATAAAAGTATATTAATGATTGTGTAAATTCCTTATGTAAGAGGTTATTAATTTTAACATGGAAATTCAGTACAACTAAACAATTCTAATTCTATGTTACTCGATACAGACTAATTTCATTCTAATCTATATCTATAATACATTATAGCATTAACCATTCTACTGCGAGAAGGAATATACTGCGTTAACCGCGATAAACTCTACATTTATGTATTTTTATTAAATTCTTCAACATTAATTAGCCTGTGCTTTCAGCCTAGAAATGTACATTATATTATACATACACCACATCAGTGATCAGCTACTGTTCGGAGTGATATAGTAAGCAGTTGACGATTCGACTGCGGAAAAAAAAAGAGCTGGCATCTTGTTGACTACGATTAACGCTGAAACTAGTCAATGAATTCGTAACATTGTCTTCCCGGATTTGCAGACGGATAGTGTCAGTAAAATGTGACAACCTCCACTGTTGCCTTAATCAGATGTCGTGCTGTCGAGATCTTGATAGAAATGTATCTGAAAAGACGACGCGGTACCTTATCCAAATACTGTTTTCCTTTAATGACCCTACCTGGCTGCAAACCCTGGAAGACTGCCGGGAAAATCTCTGTTCGCATACGCTATAGATTTTCATTATATTTTCACACAGTAAATATCCTAAGCTTCCAGATTTAAAATAGGATATGTTTGAATTAAGAAAATTCGAGAATTAAAAAACTTTGGATATTAGTTTCCATTTTTCGGTTAATTCTATTTACGCAAAAAACTACTGGTACGATTTTAAAGGAGTTTCGATCAATGAACAGCCTATACAACCAGGAGTGAAAGAAAGTAGGTTTGATTTTGATGTGAAATTAGGAAAACGTATACGCAAATTACTATCCAGTTCCTGTGGAACGTGATTCATGCCAGAGCTACTGGCTGAGTTTTGATAGGATTTCAATCAGTGCACAGCACATGGTTCGAGGAGTAAAATAATGTATGTTTAATTTTGGAGTGACTTGATACAACAATGAAATTAAGATAAATGTTGTAAAGTAGACCCTTTGTTGGCTACCGTTACGGAAAACGTGAGTTGCCAAAAAAGGGAGGGGGGAATTATTAAAATCTAAAATAATTCCTGAAAATGAAAATTACATATAATAATGATGCTATAAGGGGATCTAATAGGTTACTAACTAGAACCATGAATTTCAGACACAAAATAAAACCTCATTTATTGAGTCTTATGGCCTTACAAGGTCGGGTAGTAATTAACGTTACGTTAAACACAATTAGATCAGCAAAAACAAGCAATACCCGACGTTTACAATTCGCCGGAGTAAGCAAACAAAACTGAATGAAATATCTCAAACAAGTAATAAAAACAGCAAAGTTAACATTGAAATAACATGGCCACAGGCCATCAAATTGAAGCTAACATTTTACTGTACAAAGGAAAATCCCAGGGGGCGCCGTATAAAGTGAATGAAAAGCATCAAAATTGAATTAACAAACAGCAAGATGCTTAAGAAAAAAAAATTGAATCGAAATATAAATTCAGCTAGCTGAATTTAAGTAACGGGAGCAGAGTCTTAACCCAGGCGTCGCTTAAGGGCTCATAAGTCTGTTAAAAATCCACTGAATAGTGACCGTCGTTTCTGGTACATTACCATAGAATCATCGCCGTGATGGTGAGCGACAAATACAATGCCACTGCAGCAATGGAAGCTAAATAAGCGGCTACGACCGCGTTATTAGCATAACTTCCGAATAATGGCAAGCATGCCACTCGACATCTCGCTTTCCCAAAGCAAGAAATGATCAATCACAATGATCATCAGAGAGCGTGCCGGGCTGACACGTCTATTCACCAGCTCGTCTTGGACCCAAGTCACGTCCGTTCATCAGCTCGTCTTGGACAGAAGTGATCTCTAAAATGGCTCCTTCTTCTTCCTCGGCTAGTTGCTCGCCACATGTAAAAGAACTCCACGGAATTAGTATTGTAGACCCCAATAAGTGTTCAGGATTGGCTATCTACACATTTCCGTCGTCACGTGTTTAATATCATGCGTCGCATTCGCCGTTTCCTTCGCGCGTTTCCTACGTGGCCTTCGGGGTAGTAGCGGGGTAGGGGGTAGGTCACCGCCCGATTTCGAACGGGACTCAAGCCGGGCTGTCCCGGCGCCATCGAGTCGCCTCGCCTGCTCCATTGTTCCTCTCTCAACCGCCGAAATGGCAGTTTCTAGCCTTCGATATTCAGCCCTTCTGAGCCATGCGTTTACAGAAAAATTGATTTACAATAAAATATACCTTTTTCCGCCCTGGTTTTAAACATACATTTAACCTATCCAGACAACCCTCATTATTTACAATTAATTACACGTTGCAAGACTAAATAATTAATAAATTTGAGTATAATAAAAAAAGGAATTATGAATATAATTAATAATAATTTAATTATATTCATTGTGGGTGACGCTGTCACACCACAATGTGTACGAAACTAGTACCTGTTTAACTGAAACTTTATTCTCGCAGTGGACAATGTAGCAAGATACATATTAGTTGCATCGTTCTATTCGACGTCAACGTGAAATTATTCAACTCTGGCACGATCCCTGGTATTGTACTTCACATTAAACTGTCCCCGTTTTTTGGTGGTAGGCTAATTGCTGGTGCCCAAGACTTCGTTCGTGAATGTCAATATTTTGAAGGTTTTCATGTTTTTGCACGGAATCTTAAATATTTTCAGGATAAAAAGTATCTTAAGTTACTCCCTGCCAAATCAGCAACCCGCCAGTCATAGTTCATCAAAATCGGTTAACACACTTAATACGTTGCAAACGAGTTATTCATATTTGTTAACAGCTGAAAACTGTATCATATTCTAGAACGTTATTTAGGAACATTCTAGAATACTACGAAGATTTTTTATAACACTTTGGTCGAAATATGAAAATGCCCTAGGTCAACTACTTTTAACCACTATTTCTCCAACAGCCCCACAGTTATCGACATGCAACCAGCATAGCGCACGATGGGAGACTCGAGGTTACTACCACACACAAACACCAGTTGCCTGCGCTAGGTAGTTGTGGCTCCAAAGTTTAATATACGGATATACGCGTTTCCTTTTATAAATATGTATAAGATTATTACCTGGTTATACTCTCTTCACTCCCTTCCTTCCTTTCTACCTCTACGAGCTGAAAGCTGTTTCAATGTAGGAGAGTGGTTAATTTTTCCTTTGCCTGTAGGGGTAAGGGCAGCGTAGTGGGGATAGTGCAATCTGACAGTGAGCTGCCTCTGTAAACTGAATGGGCCATACTTGAGACGGAGGAGTATTGAGTAACTGGTAAGGAACTCTACCTCTAGGTCACTAAGATCACACGAAATTAATTAGTTACAGTTATACTTGAAACATATAGATCCCAGCCAGTAGAGCCACAGATAAAGGCTGCTGTTGTAAAAAAGGATGTTTACCCTTCCTTTCTACTGATGCCTCTACTAGGTGCTCTTTTTTATTATGACTGCAAATTATCATCGTCAGTCGATTAATTTATTTATGAATGACCTTCCTGGATTGGAGAAAATCTTGACAATGCGATTACTACAAAAATTAGTCCAATTCATCTGTGCAAGTAACTTGAGTAGAGAAGACTCGACTTATTTTCATAACACTCTGTAAAAAAAAAAAAAAAAAAAAAAAAAAAAAAAAAAAAAAAAAAAAAAAAAAAAAAAAAAAAAAATGAAGTTACGGAAAACAACTAGGGCATAAAAATCAGTGTACAGCACCAAGAAAAAATTCGATCATTTACAAAAATTTCGTTTTTGTTCCTGTAGTCTAGACCATTTACTAAAGCTAATCTGATGTTGCTATAAGATAACTGGTTGCAAAATATCTCTCGGAAATCTAATCAATGTACTTATCTGGAAGTTATATGCATCTCGTGCATACGTCATAGTATTCACATAAGTTCTTGTCTCATTTCGTTTACAGAAACAAAATAAATAACAATTCTCTCGTTGCAGGTGGCAAATCATTTTTACTGTTGGTTCTAATACGAAATCGTCCTGCTACATTCATAATAACTCCAGTTAATAGTCAGTAAGAAGTCATTAAAACAGGTTTTACAACGTTACCCGAGAAGATTATTCATCTTTGACGTAAATAGGACTTCCGAAAAGAAACTGCATTACCGAAAGCCGTATTTAAAGATAGAGATGAAGGCCACTGCAGATGTAAGTGATAGGCCAACACCTGCTGAAGACATTGGACAACGGCTATCACTCATCAGAAACGCTAATATCTGCACGACACTGGATACTACAGCGATTGGTTCACAACAACACGCCGTATCTTTTAATAGGATTGCTTCTTTTCACATCACAGGAGATCGATAACTTTGTGTCAACAGTAATCTAAGTAATGACGCTAGGGAATGCGGTAAACGATCTTCTCGGAGAAATTGTAAGGAAGTAATTTCCACAAGTTAGTTAATGAACTTAATGAATTCGCATTATATCACTGACGTATTCTAAGAGACTCAAGTCTAGAGACCCAAAGTGGACCAAACGCTTTGCCCCAATAAACTACCAGAATTTAACATGCAAGCGTTTCCATTCCCTCACAGATAACTTACATTTTTTACTCCATAAAACTTTTTTTTTAAATCTTTGAGAGGTTTACAATAAATATTTCTTGTAGTAACATAGACATTGAACGAAAAATAATGCACTGCGACGATTTCTTGCAAGGAACACCTTAGACTTCGAACGCTCGATACTGCACGAAAACATGCTTAGAATAACAAGCGATAACTGGAGTTAGTATGAATGTTTCTCATATACATCAATGATCTATGCGACATAATAGGGGGGATGAAATGATTTTGTGCCGATGATGCTATAATTTATCGCGAAATAAAAACCCAGGACGACTGCGCTTTGTTACAAGAAGATATTATGAAAATAATTGCATGGTGTAAAGATTGGCAGTTGGAGTTAAACGCTAAAAAGTGCCAAGTCATGCGTGTAAGTAAAAAGGTGACACCATTTAACTATGAATATACGATTAATGACACTGTCCTTAGAACGGTAGATTCCGCTAAATACCTAGGGGTAACAATTCGTAATAATTTGTCGTGGAATGAGCATATCGAGAATGTAATGGGAAAAGCAAATCGTATGCTCCGATTTCTAGGTCGTAATTTAAATCAATGCACTCAGGAAGTTAAATCGATTGTATACAAGTCACTAGTACGTCCTCACTTAGAGTACTGTTGTTCTGTATGGGGTCCCCATCAAAAGGGGTTAATGGAGGCTTTAGAGAAGGTCCAAAGAAGAGCCGCCCGATTCGTGACAGGTATATATAGTTGGAGGGAAAGCGTAAGTGCGATGTTGAAGGAGTTAGGTTGGGAAGACCTGGAACACCGAAGGCGTTGCTCTCGACGGAAGCTAATTGAAAAATTCACGACAGATGTATTCCGGAATGACAGTCAGCAAATATTGCTACCAGCAACATTATCTCGAAATGACCGTGAAAATAAGATAAGAGAAATCAGGGCCAGAACCGATTCATTTCTGTACTCATTTTTCCCACGAGCGATTAGGGAATGGAATAGAAAGGATTTACCAGGCGAGTAAAATTAAAATCCGACAGGAGTAGCTTTCGATAAAGCACTCCAGCCATCCTGATCTGGGTTTTCCATGGTTTTCCCAGATCACTCCACGCGAATGCGGGGATGGTTCCTCACAATAGCCCATGGGCGCCTCCTGCCATATCCCTTATAACCCTTCCAAACCATAACCCTTTTCGATAGGTGCTATGCACCCTCCGCCACACACTTTTAGTGAATCACGGAGTAATAATAATAATAATAATAATAATTTAAAAAAAAAAAAACAGTGGTATGTGTCATTTACATGCAAAAAGTTGCATTCTACCTCAAGTGACAATTTAATAGAGAGAAACAAATCAACAAGATATCAATACCATATGAAGGAAATTATACGAAACTCAATGACGTCAGTGTATCATTACATTTTCAATCAACAGTGCCAAAAACTATCTGCTTAAAGTACTTAATATAGTGCAAAACACGCATATACAGCAGTACCACACACCTGATAGTGCTTATATTAGTCCTCAAAGTGCAGATGCTGGATTTCGATGAATTGGTTAAAACAAAGTAGAAGAGAACAATGTGCACACCTCACTAAAGCCACGTTATCACATTCCAAATCACTTTCGCATTCACGCAGTACAATATCAAAAGCCACACTAATTACATTTTACAGTGATGATGTTGGTATGCCAATGTCATAACCTGGCTTTCTCAAAGCATATTGCAGCATAGGCTTATATACAGGGTGTTACAAAAAGGTACGGCCAAACTTTCAGGAAACTCCTCACACACAAACAAAGAAAATATCTTATGTAGACATGTGTCCGGAAACGCTTACTTTCCATGTTAGAGCTCATTTTAGTTTCGTTAGTATGTACCCCATGTTCTTCCCCCTACGCTCAATGGAGCACGTTATCATGATTTCATACGGGATACTCTACCCTTGCTGCTAGAAGATGTGCCTTTACAAGTACGACACAACATGTGGTTCATGCACGATGGAGCTCCTGCACATTTCAGTATGCCATTCTCCAGGGCTGCATCAGCGCGTCAGGGATTCCATGCGACGGAGGGTGGATGCATTTATCCTCGCTAACGGAGGACATTTTGAACATATCCTGTAACAAAGTATTTGAAGTCACGCTGGTACGTTCTGTTGCTGTGTGTTTCCATTCCATGTTTAATGTGATTTGAAGAGAAGTAATAAAATGAGCTCTAACATGGAAAGTAAGCGTTTCCGGACACATGTCCACATAACATATTTTCTTTGTTTGTGTGTGAGGAATGTTTCCTGAAAGTTTGGCCGTACCTATTTGTAACACCCTGTAAAGGTGCAGCAAATTGATTGTAAATCAGAGTGAAGTTTCATGATGAAATAACGATCATGTATCTTGCGGTCTTACAAAGTCGGTAATTTTCTGATATAGAGCTTATATTGCCGAAATACTTACTTGGATCAAAGGGTTGGCAATATTTTGTTGTTTTCGGTGGTAATATCTTCAGCATAACATCTTTTTTTGGAAAAGTTTCATCTAGAAGCGTAGGAGCTATATGACCTGACCAGGAAATCACACAACAATAGGCTCTTTTCATTTGTTACATGTTCGCCAAGAACTGAAGTTAGAAAACGTTTTATCATTTTTCCACTTTTGCTTGCCTCCACATAAATGTTTCGTGGACAGGTTGTTTCAAGATTCTTTGAAATATCTGGGCCGAAAGTGCCTTGCGTCTCTTGAAAACACAGGTACAAGTAATGGCGCTAGCAGACAAGTGCGGAGTTCTGCATGGAAATGACACACACACACCACTGTTTTGTTATGATCGCTTGTTATTCTAAACATGTTATCGTGCGGTTCCGAGCGTTCGAGGTCAAAGGTGTCCGTTGTTAGAGCAACTAGTCTCGGGGGGGGGGGGGGGGAATTCCTCGCAGATTTATATCAGCAAGACTTAGTGCCAGCAAATGTTACGACATATCGTGTATACCGTATGTAACACACTAAAAGAGTAAACACTGGTCTTTTAAAGTGTTTTATCATAAGAAACTATCATAACTTTGATTTATTCATACTAAATTTTATATATACATATATATATACAACATAACTTACATACATGTCTCAGATACTGGGTTTCTTCAGCTGCAAATTGTCCCAAAAGGACATCAGTCTCTCTTACGTGTACATATGAACTACAGTCAGGCGGTTCTGAGTCAGCATCTCAAGATATTGCTCGATAGTACAGAAAATGCACAGATAAGAGTGACTCGATTTGTGACTGCTTACCACAGTTATCACAAAATCGTCACAGAACTTATACACAGACTGGGCTGGGATTGCCTGGCAGAATGAAGATATACTTTTTTTTTTAATTGGTTGGTAAACATGTATACTCCCACTTTCATTAAAGAGTGCGATGAAATACTTCGTCCACCAACCTTCTTAGCTTTTAATGAAAAGGGAGATAAGATTGGAGAAATAAGGTGCCTTACTGATACTTACACGATTTTTCCCCCCCATTCGCGCCTCTGCATTGGAATACACAGAATACAAAATAGTTTTCATGTAAAACACCCTCTGCCTTCCAAGGTTTTTGGAATTCGAGAGTATAAATGTAAATGAAATTGTAGATGAACCTATATTCCTGATGTCTGCAAACATTTAAAAAAAATATATTTTTGTTGGCTATAATACGGTGACTTTTGCTTCAGCATTGACTAGTGAAACTGACTATACATTTACATATTCTTAATTCACTGTTGGTTTGGTTTCAGCCACCTTAGAACGCAAATAAAATTTTAGTGTTTCAAACCGAAGCGTCTAATTTGTCTTTTACTTTTATAATGAATAACTGTTGCAGCTACCATAAAAATTTGACATCAAAAAGTCTGATGATAAAATCTGTTATTTCAGCAACCACCATTTCCGTATATATTGCATCTTATGTGTCTGTTATCATTTTCCGATATAGATAGCCTCTCTCACTAAAATTTCACACCAGGGAGCGTTCACAAACTACGTGGCTCGGTCCAGGGGGGGTGTGGGGGAGGTTTGGCTGGAAGGCTACGCTAGGCTACGTGGGGGGGAGGGGGGGGGGTTCCGAGCTAAGCAACGTAGCTTTCCTTTCATAACATTTTTCATAGTTAAAATGAGGTACAAAACAGACAACAGCATGTGAATATTATTTCCTTCATTTAATTATCTCCGTATGTAATCTACAATAGTCTGACAGGAGAAAACAGTCTGGAATCAAAAGGGAAAAAAGCTACGTGCTACGTGGGGGGTAGGGGGGAGGGGTAGAGGCAAAGGCCACGAAGGGCTACGTGGGGGGGAGGGCGGGTTCAGAGGAGGCCAAAATGGAGCTACGTGGTTTATGGACACTCCGCGAGATGATTTTTTTTCTATAGATTTTAATTAAGTCCTTTTACCAGAGACCATACATTAGAATAAATTTTCAAACCTGCATAGATATTTAACCCGTCTGATAATCAGCACAACATCAATCAGTATTCATCATGTGATCTGTCCAATAAGACCATCAGGATTAGTCCCGTGATGCGCTGGTTTCTATTTCGTTACCGATATTGGTATTCACACCATTAACAACGGTTAGATAGATTCTTGAACCGCTTATTCTGGGTGGTAAAGACCGCAGCGCCACACGGAATACCTCGACGGGTGGGGTAATTAAAATGCTTTCGGCCCGGAGTCCAATTTTCGGATCGTAATCTGTTCCATGAATAATACGCGGAGGGTACGGGATAGTTAGTACAAACACAGAGCTAGTAGGTAGATAATCGGCGCGATGCGTCCACCTAATTGTTTGCCTTCATGCATAATTTAGGTCCGTCCCGGGAATATGAATGAGGCGATCTCATCGGTCGCTACCCTTATCGGCAGACCCGACCGAAAATTGAGATTCTGTCTGTCAAGGCCCAGGGCGCTGATTGACGAATTAGTTCTTGTCCAAACATGCAGGCCGCGTATCGGATCCCGCCTCATGATATACGGCTCCAGGAAGTTACTCTCCTTTCAGCGGTGGAAAATCAATTGCAATACATCCCTGCAAGTGTGAATCAGATTTAAACCTTGATTCCTGCTTTGTATCTTCTCCCGAGATCACTCTAAACGAATGAAGGTAAGAGACTACTTTTAAATCAGTATTTTCAATTACATTTCCAACGGTCTCACCATGGTGGAAGGATAAATAATTCAGGAAAAAAGTGGTTAAATCTGTGAATTCTTCATGTGTTTGTAGTTGGGTGACATCTCTCAGTAGACTGACCCTCGACGGTTACCGAAACTTTTAGGCAAATCAATCGTAATTTCACATTATATTGCCAGAATTACGTCGATTCTCCTGTATTAACAGTGCTTTTAATGTACTGGGCCACATAAGCATACCATCTGTTTCTAGATCCACGAAAACAAACTAAAAAATCAGGCAATGCGCTATGTGAACCGGAATAGCAAGTGAACCTACCATCTGCTGTCGAGTAAAATTGAATTCTTTAAGAAACGCTCTTTTATAGTTTATTTGGTAATAAAAAGATAGAGTTTAAAATCCTTCTTCTTATGAAAATGCCTTGTCCCGTGTTATCATGGGGGTTGTTTACCCTTTCATGGTAACGTCTGGGAAGATGAACTAGGGAGGTTTCCCTTTACCTTCTTCATTGTGACAGCGTTCGGTGTGGATGACTGTGATCGTCATCATCATCAAGGTTTTTCTGCTATTCAGCAGGTCCATTCACAGTGACAGCCTTCCAAGTCTCCCTTTGTTCCGCCATTATCTTAGTCTCTATATATTTCCCATTTATCATTATGTCATCAATCATTTTCATTCTTCATCGACCTCTTCTTTTCCCGCCATTACAATTCCCTCCAGAGCGGTTTTAAGCAGGCACTCATTCCACAACACATGGCCAATCCAGTTCCTTTTTCTGTTCCTTATTGTTTTTATAAGTGGCCTTTCCTCTCCTACTTGTTCCAATACTTCATCATTCCTTACTTTGTCTTTCCAACTTATTTTATAAATCCTCCTCCATATCCACATCTCTAAAGTTTCCAACCTCCTTATATCTTCTATGCGTAGCGTCAATGTTTCGGCCCCATACAGTCCAACACTCCGTACAAAACATTTAGTTAGTTTTTTGCTCAGCTTTTTATCCAGCCTTCCTTTGCCATTGCGATTCTATTTTTCACCTTATTCTTGCAACTCATAACACCACTCACAATACCCCCGAGAAATTTGAAATTATTTATCTTTGTTGCTTTATCATCATTTCTTTCTTACTCCTTCTCACCATCATACATTTATTTTCCTTCCTACTGATTCTCATTCCGAATTCTTTACACCATTTGTCTAAAGCCTCTAACATTCTTCTGAGTATCTTGACACTTTCCACCAGCAACACCATGTCATCAGCAAACCTTATGCAGCTAATCCTACATCCACACATGCATGACTATGATAGTGTGTGATTTTGGTGTAGAGAGTTGTTTCTGTTTTGGAAGAGATATAAAACCCAATGCTGTCTCATTTATTCCTTTTCTTCTGAAAGATACCATGAGAGCCATCATGCTTATCGTCCGCATTAGACGAACGAATCACCGTCAATAATATCGAAAGCTCTCATTCCATACGCACTACAGAGATGTTTGGGATTTAAGCCAGGACTTTGGTGCACAATCTGTGTGGTGTGGAATTGTGCACAACTACATCTCGCACCATATCATCCAAGTTGTGCGTGGTCTGGTGGTTAAGGCGTCAGACTAGAGATCGAAAAGTACCCGGTTCGAATCCCTGTCTCGGCGGGGATTTTCTTAGGCCCTTACCCGACCTTCACATCTGGCACAGTGTGCTGTGTAATGTGAATTACGTCAGAACGTTTCTATGGCTCTGATTTCACGTTAAACTGTAGGTCCCCTATAACCGGTAGGATAGCCGGGTTAGCTAAAGGCGGCTACGACAGGGGCGGAATGCGCAGCCAATAGAAACCCTGTCACAAGGTCATTACGACCACACGAAATTATTATCATCCGAGTCCTGATGATGAAAATAACCTCCACCATTAGGACTCAAACCACCTGATAGGGTTATAGAATCAGCAACGGGTACCATGAGTACGGCGGAGACTACTTTTTAAAATTTAAACTGCTTTACGTCTCTCAACAGCGAGGTCTTTAGAGACGGGAAAGGATAGGAGGCAAGAATGGGGGCATGGAATGGGAAGGAATTCGGCCATGGCCTTTAGAAGGAAGCATCCTGGCATTTGCCTGGAGTGATTTTGGAAACCATGGAAAACCCAAATCTGGATGCCCGGACGGGGATTCGAACCGCCGTCCTCCCAAATGCGAGGGGGAGAACGCTAACCGTTACACCGCCACGCTCGGTGCAGACTACTGAGCCAACGGGGAGGCCATAGAATTTGAAAAAAAAATGTAAAAAACAGTTGGGCAGATTATGACAAACCGATTATAGTTCCCAAAATTCACCAAACCATGATTTTCACAGAAATTATGACAGCTATTTTCGAATATACGGGTACATTTATACGTGGTTGACTTAACTGAAGCTTAGCCTGAAGTAATTTGAACGTTAGTTTACACGCGATAAACAGTGTTTAACAATCATCAAAATGAAATTCAACAATTAATGCAATTGGTTTAAATACGTTTAACTACCACTGCTTATTATTTTTATGAAGAAATAGTCTTTTTTTTTTGTTAACTGGTTTACGTCTCTCAACATCGAGGTCTTTTGAGACGGGAAAGGATGGTGGGCAAGGAATGGGAAGGAATGCGGTCATGGCCTTTTGAAGGAATCATCCCGGCATTTGCCTGGAATGATTTGGGAAACCATGGAAAACCCAAATCTGGATGCCCGGACGGGGATTCGAACCGCCGTCCTCCCAAATGCGAGGCCAGAACGCTAGCCGTTACACCGCCACGCTCGGTGAAATAAAGTCTTAATAAAGCAAGATTTATTAATGTTAATAAACTTTGAGATAAATGCAGTTAACCGTTGGAACTTTACTACAATGTTTTAAGTTGGTTGAGCTGCAATATTCATGATTATAAAGAAATAAAACTGTAAATGTTATGGCTATTTATTGTGCTATCATCGCTTACATTGAAACGTCTAAGCTCCCTATAATTTTACCGATAGCTGATGACGGATCTAAAAGAACTTCTGTACTTTCATTCACACATGGTAAACACTGACAAAGCATCATGAAAATAAAATTCAAGAATTCATATTTCACTGTTTTTGTTACTAATTTTAATCTTAGCAGAGCGACAATTTATGAAAATAAAAACACGTTCCCTGTGCAATGGAATAATTAAACTTCATATGGTCTAAAACTTTGATACGGCACATCAGCACCACTACATCTTCCTTTACCAGCATGGATTTGTTGATTAGAAAATTGATTAGCTTGAAAGTAAAAAGGTACTATCTTTGGCAGCTTACAACAGGAAATCCGATGTCAAGTCGTTAAACTTTCAGAACCCTCCTATCCAGTTTATTTCGAAATAAAAAAATGGATTCGCTTATGTCACTTTGGCAATTTTCAAACATTAAAACGCAATAAACTCCTAAAAATGAATTTACTCAGAAGATGAGATCATGACAGATCGATCTCTTGTGATTTAAATTCTCAGAGCTGTTATCTGGAAATCCAGTATGTTGTTATTTATTGCGAATGAACTCAATCAAATCACGCAAAGTTTTGATTCTCGTCACGGCTTGTGATTAAGAATGTATCGACTGGGTAGCTTGAACCAGGGATTGTCAGATTCTGGAACCTTACCTACGCCTTTACTGGCGAGGTTCGATAACTTTTCACTATAACTGGAACTTTGTAGTAATAATTTCTTGTGACGTAGAGGCAGAGTTTTTTACGGCTGCTCAGAGGCCACAGTTTGGAAATAATTTCCTGTCAGTGGGGAATAATATGTGGGACTTGATGCGTACAGTTTCCGCTGTGAGAGGACAGTTTCATTTAAGCAAGTACTATTTTAGTACACTCTTTTTATTAATTTCTCAGTTCTACTAAGTCATTCCAAAATTAAATATACTTTTTTTACGTCCAGGATTATGGACTGTGCATACATTGATTGAAATCCAATCACAATCAATAGTTCTGGCATGAATCATGTTGCGCAAAGAATGGACACTAATTTGCGTATATCTCTTTTCTTTTTTAAATAAATTCTCAGTGTCTATACGACACATGAAATTAATTTTATTATTATTATTATTATTATATAGGTTGTTGAAACCCCCTCTAAATCGGACTAGTAGTTTTTGCGTGAATATCAGTCAGCTAAAAATTAAAACTAATTTGCGAAACTTTTTTTGTTTCTGAGCTTTTCCTTAAACCTGACGGCTTATTTTAATCCTGGAAGCACGGTCTGTTTGCTGTAGGAAAATTTAATACGAAACAATGGAGTAACTTCAGCATTAATCGTTGCCAACGAAACGTAAATTTATTTCGCAGTCGAATTGTTAAATACCCACAGTAAAACTTAACGTAGCATTTGATTAAAGTTATAAGTAGTATTTTAATTTCACGGGCACGACTAGGTGCATTCAGTTTTTTTCTTAGCTCCTTAGAGAACAATGTTGCTCTTGTATTTCATTGGGTACCATCTCCAATATCTTTCGCTCGATTAACTACAGCCTCTGCCCGCGTTGTTTTGTTTGTTGTGGTATTTTTTTTTATAATGATCACTGCTATCAATGCTTCGGTTATTAAGGACAGAGTAGGGATGGGCATTTAAAAAAATATATCGATAAATATCGAAACGATATTTACAAACACTATCGATATAGATCGGGGAAAAACTATCGATATTTCGATATTTTTGGCTACAGGGAGTAATTATCTAAAAAAAAATCATAAAATACATCAAAATATCTAAGAAAATTCTAAAGATTAAAGACACAGGTAGAAATTATACAAACTTTTACTAATTTATTATTTTTTTCAATCAATCAAACCAGTATTCGTCTGATATGGACATCAAAAGGACTCTGTTTTATGTGCTCCCCCGTCAATCTACTCCTGTTGTTCGGTACAGTAAGTTGACTGCAGGACGACACAGAAGAAGCTTGACAAATAAGGTATTTCAGCGCGCTGGAGCACTGGAACTTCACTCAAAACTTTACTGGGTCTGATTTTCTGTCTATTAATGGTTGGTCCAAATATTGCTTAAGCTCATTAGGAACTGAGCCAGAGCTTGGAACCTCTTGAATTACAGTAGTGCTAAGGGATAATAGCTTTTCATGTGCAAACCAAATTGATGCGTTATCTGCGATATATTGTGTTGCTGCTGTAGACCTTACTTCTGGAGAACGTTGTCCGCGTCGTCTAAGTTCCAAGCGAATATCTTTACTTATTGTAGATATCGCATTGGAGAAGTGAAGTGTAGCAGCTGCAAGGAATGTATTTCTTTCTAAAGGACTTAATTTCTCTTGAATTCTTTGGAGTAAAACCTCTTTTACCGTGAATCCTAAAGTGGTCGAAGGAGTAGCTTGTTCCGTTACTTGTCGAATCAGATTTGTAACAGGAATGGCTTGTCACATAATTTGTACCACTAACCTCTTCAGTGGCTTCTTTGAAAGGACCAAACAGGACAATGAGGTCACATATTACATTAAGCTGTTACGTTGCAACCATATCAAGTGTGTTTATATTTGACTGACTTTTTGTAGCTAATATTTTAGCTACAATTGCAGAGAGTCTAATAAATCGTTCTAACATATTAAAGCAGGAGTTCCATCTGGTGCTAACAGCTTGAGTCAAAGTTAACACTCTCCTTCCTTTTCCCCAGATGCTTCTTGTTCAGATCTTAATAGATCCATAGCATTGACAGACTGTTTAAAATAAGTCACAATACTTTTTACGTGATCGCAGAGTGCTGAAAATCAATTATTTTCACTTAACACTCCATCAACGATTTTCATCATCAGGGCTTGACCAGAAAGTTGCAATTTCTAATCACCAAACCTCTCTGCAGTGCGTATGTTGCGAGGGCATAAGATGTTGTTGATGGTGATTCATCCATCGGATGGGAATGTTAAACTTGGCGCCCCCTTTAGAATGTTTCGCAAAAGTAGGCCTGAACATGCCGACACCGGCTTCCACCCTCTCCCTTCTTTCATCTCTCATCCACAAAACTCTATACTGAACCACACAGTGTCACTGTCATACACACTTAGGAGCACTGTCACACTGAGGAAGGAAACGGGGATTTTTTTTTTTTTTTTTTTACTGCTTAACGTCTCTTAACAGCGAGGTCATTAGAGACGGGAAAGGATGGGGGTCAAGGAATGGGAAGGAATTCGGCCATGGCCTTTTGAAGGAAGCATCCCGGCATTTGCATGGAGTGATTTGGGAAACCATGGAAAACCCAAATCTGGATGCCCGGACGGGGATTCGACCCACCCTCCTCCCGAATGCGAGGCCAGAAAGCTAACCATTACACCACCACGTTCAGTGAAACGGGAAACCACCGCAGTTCATCTTCCTGGGACTTTCCTTGGAGGGATATACATCACCCATGGTAATCGCCTACAACCTGACACGGAAGAGGCGATCGAAGAGGATCTTACTATCAGTAAGAACAATTGGTGTCTCAGTGATTATAAAACTAAAATCCGCTCTCATTACATCAATCCAAGACAGCAACCACAAGAAAGTATTCTTTAGTGGAGCTGTAATTCACGAGAAAGATATATGTCTTAATGCATATTTTAAAGAGCATAACAATGAACTTTAGGATAGAGGTTTTAAAGCAACCCAGAACTGGTTTATTAAGTTCAAAGTGCGATAATCACTCCATTCAAACAAAATTTTTCTGTATACTTTGAACGTATTCCCTATAATCCTATATAAACTAACATTCTGTATTTAAGGAGTTTTGACTGTTGACTAGATTGTAGACATTTAAATGAATTAACAGTCATTCATAATGACTTGTGGTTCATCAACCCATTAATTGTTATTCGTAAATAAAATAAAAAAACAGTTAAAAAGATAATATTTCAAGTACAAAGATAAAATAATCGCTTACATACTAACATAAAAATTACGTTAACGTTAAGTTGTTAAAATTTGACAGCTTTTTTTTAACCTCTCAACCGCTGATGAAGCTGTTATATTTCGACGAATTCAATTTTTAAGACACTTTCAGAAGATTGGATATGTATGTATATTTATCCTATATATATATGTAACGATTAAATTGGATACTGAATTTTGTCCGTAGATAAAATATCGAATTGGTGCTTAAAATCGATACACTAAATACAATATCGATGTATCGATATATCGAAAATAAAAATATCGGCGATATATATCGATATTTTTAGAAAAAAATATCGATATATCGATACATCGATATATTTTGCCCATCCCTAGGACAGAGGCCTGCTAATAATTTTTATATTAATTAGTCGGTTGGTCACGTGACCAGCGCGATCTGTGTCATATTTCAAGTTTTACCGTGTACAACAAAAATCACTATCGAGCTACTTAAAGCTGCTTCTGGCTAAATGTTGTGCATTATAGTAGGTACAGCAGTTGTACTGATTTTTTGACTAATATTCAGTAATATCGTCCCATAGCAGTTTAAGATGCATTAGACTGACTGAAAATAGTGCAATTTTATTAGAATATTACTTAATAATTTTTTGTCATTCCCTAATGGAATAAAATATAATATGACGTCCTTAGCAAAGGTTGTTAAAGTTGTTATTTAATAATAGCACTTTCAAATGACACTAGCTTGATCAGTGGCCGCCAATAGACCAAAGTGCTCATTGTCCTTTACTCAAATGGGTAAAATAGTGTGGTGAGTGGTGATGTGACTAGCAAGGGCGTCGCCGCTCTCTCGCTCACTCTCACTATTACAAATTGGTCTTCGGAAAAGGATCGAATGAAGTAAGGAGCCAGGGATCTGGAAATTAGTTCGTCTGTTGGAGCGCTCTTCCGAACTAGTTCGTTCGGAGACTACACAATACTGATTGTAAGTATATCCAACTGGGGGTATGTAACGTCAAGTTGCCTGCATCAACGAAGTTTCAATTCATTGGTAAGGTATATTGGGAAACAGGAACACTATAATTTTGAATGCCGGTATCTGCTTACAGTTTCTTGGTGAATTCCTCCGGCTCGTGGATTTCTATGTCCCGCCATGCAGCTGAATTTTACGTATCAGCACGCGCCACAGGCTAGGCCTCGCCACCTCGTAGCCACCTCCCCGCCACGTTAACATGGCTTCCCATGGCCCGCGCCGGTCCAGTTACCAAGAGCGGGTCATGGGAAGGGTCTCGTCTGTGCTGCCTCTATCCGTCGCCCAGTCGGTAAAGATCAAACGCCTGGGTAGCTGAAACGACACTAGGCAAAGTGGTGGGAAGGCGGTGAGGGCTACCCTATGGCACGTGCTGATCCATAACCCTTCGGGTGAAATGGCGTGGCCTAAAAAACCGTGGGCCGTGGGAACACACCTTTACATAGTGTCGTTTCAGCTACCCGGGCCTTTGATGTTTACCAACTGTGTGACAGATAGGAGCGCGCTATCCCTGCCAGCAGAGGCACCTCCCTTCCCACGGTCCATTGTTGGGTACTCGTCCGGCGCGACCGCTAAATACACAGGCCGTGGGAAGCCACCTTTACATAGTGTCATTTCAGCTACCCGGGCCTTTGATGTTTACCAACTGTGTGACAGATAGGAGCGCGCTATCCCTGCCAGCAGAGGCACCTCCCTTCCCACGGTCCATTGTTGGGTACTCGTCCGGCGCGACCGCTAAATACACAGGCCGTGGGAAGCCACCTTTACATAGTGTCATTTCAGCTACCCGGGCCTTTGATGTTTACCAACTGTGTGACAGATAGGAGTGCGCTATCCCTGCCAGCAGAGGCACCTCCCTTCCCACGGTCCATTGTTGGGTACTCGCCCGGTGCGACCGCTAAATACACAGGCCGTGGGAAGCCACCTTTATATAGTGTCATTTCAGCTACCCGGGCCTTTGATGTTTACCAACTGTGTGACAGATAGGAGCGCGCTATCCCTGCCAGCAGAGGCACCTCCCTTCCCACGGTCCATTGTTGGGTACTCGTCCGGCGCGACCGCTAAATACACAGGCCGTGGGAAGCCACCTTTACATAGTGTCATTTCAGCTACCCGGGCCTTTGATGTTTACCAACTGTGTGACAGATAGGAGTGCGCTATCCCTGCCAGCAGAGGCACCTTCCTTCCCACGGTCCATTGTTGGGTACTCGCCCGGCGCGACCGCTAAATACACAGGCCGTGGGAAGCCACCTTTATATAGTGTCATTTCAGCTACCCGGGCCTTTGATGTTTACCAACTGTGTGACAGATAGGAGTGCGCTATCCCTGCCAACAGAGGCACCTCCCTTCCCACGGTCCATTGTTGGGTACTCGTCCGGCGCGACCGCTAAATACACAGGCCGTGGAAAGCCCCCTTTACATAGTGTCATTTCAGCTACCCGGGCCTTTGATGTTTACCAACTGTGTGACAGATAGGAGCACGCTATCCCTGCCAGCAGAGGCACCTCCCTTCCCACGGTCCATTGTTGGGTACTCGTCCGGCGCGACCGCTAAATACACAGGCCGTGGAAAGCCAACTTTACATAGTGTCATTTCAGCTACCCGGGCCTTTGATGTTTACCAAATGTATGACAGATAGGAGCGCGCTATCCCTGCCAGCAGAGGCACCTCCCTTCCCACGGTCCATTGTTGGGTACTCGTCCGGCGCGACCGCTAAATACACAGGCCGTGGGAAGCCACCTTTACATAGTGTCATTTCAGCTACCCGGGCCTTTGATGTTTACCAACTGTGTTAGATAGGAGTGCGCTATCCCTGCCAGCAGAGGCACCTCCCTTCCCACGGTCCATTGTTGGGTACTCGCCCGGTGCGACCGCTAAATACACAGGCCGTGGGAAGCCACCTTTATATAGTGTCATTTCAGCTACCCGGGCCTTTGATGTTTACCAACTGTGTGACAGATAGGAGTGCGCTATCCCTCCCAACATAGGCACCTCCCTTCCCACGGTCCATTGGTGGGTACTCGTCCGGCGCGACCGTTAAATACACAGGCCGTGGAAAGCCACCTTTACATAGTGTCATTTCAGCTACCCGAGCCTTTGATGTTTACCAACTGTGTGACAGATAGGAGCGCGCTATCCCTGCCAGCAGAGGCACCTCCCTTCCCACGGTCCATTGTTGGGTACTCGTCCGGCGCGACCGCTAAATACACAGGCCGTGGGAAGCCACCTTTACATAGTGTCATTTCAGCTACCCGGGCCTTTGATGTTTACCAACTGTGTGACAGATAGGAGTGCGCTATCCCTGCCAGCAGAGGCACCTCCCTTCCCACGGTCCATTGTTGGGTACTCGCCCGGCGCGACCGCTAAATACACAGGCCGTGGAAAGCCACCTTTACATAGTGTCATTTCAGCTACCCGGGCCTTTGATGTTTACCAACTGTGTGACAGATAGGAGCACGCTATCCCTGCCAGCAGAGGCACCTCCCTTCCCACGGTCCATTGTTGGGTACTCGTCCGGCGCGACCGCTAAATACACAGGCCGTGGAAAGCCAACTTTACATAGTGTCATTTCAGCTACCCGGGCCTTTGATGTTTACCAACTGTGTGACAGATAGGAGTGCGCTAACCCTGCCAGCAGAGGCACCTCCCTTCCCACGGTCCATTGTTGGGTACTCGTCCAGCGCAACCGCTAAATACACAGGCCGTGGAAAGCCAACTTTACATAGTGTCATTTCAGCTACCCGGGCCTTTGATGTTTACCAACTGTGTGACAGATAGGAGCGCGCTATCCCTGCCAGCAGAGGCACCTCCCTTCCCACGGTCCATTGTTGGGTACTCGTCCGGCGCGACCGCTAAATACACAGGCCGTGGGAAGCCACCTTTACATAGTGTCATTTCAGCTACCCGAGCCTTTGATGTTTACCAACTGTGTGACAGATAGGAGCGCGCTATCCCTGCCAGCAGAGGCACCTCCCTTCCCACGGTCCATTGTTGGGTACTCGTCCGGCGCGACCGCTAAATACACAGGCCGTGGGAAGCCACCTTTACATAGTGTCATTTCAGCTACCCGGGCCTTTGATGTTTACCAACTGTGTGACAGATAGGAGTGCGCTATCCCTGCCAGCAGAGGCACCTCCCTTCCCACGGTCCATTGTTGGGTACTCGCCCGGTGCGACCGCTAAATACACAGGCCGTGGGAAGCCACCTTTATATAGTGTCATTTCAGCTACCCGGGCCTTTGATGTTTACCAATTGTGTGACAGATAGGAGTGCGCTATCCCTGCCAACAGAGGCACCTCCCTTCCCACGGTCCATTGGTGGGTACTCGTCCGGCGCGACCGTTAAATACACAGGCCGTGGAAAGCCACCTTTACATAGTGTCATTTCAGCTACCCGAGCCTTTGATGTTTACCAACTGTGTGACAGATAGGAGCGCGCTATCCCTGCCAGCAGAGGCACCTCCCTTCCCACGGTCCATTGTTGGGTACTCGTCCGGCGCGACCGCTAAATACACAGGCCGTGGGAAGCCACCTTTACATAGTGTCATTTCAGCTACCCGGGCCTTTGATGTTTACCAACTGTGTGACAGATAGGAGTGCGCTATCCCTGCCAGCAGAGGCACCTCCCTTCCCACGGTCCATTGTTGGGTACTCGCCCGGTGCGACCGCTAAATACACAGGCCGTGGGAAGCCACCTTTATATAGTGTCATTTCAGCTACCCGGGCCTTTGATGTTTACCAATTGTGTGACAGATAGGAGTGCGCTATCCCTGCCAACAGAGGCACCTCCCTTCCCACGGTCCATTGGTGGGTACTCGTCCGGCGCGACCGTTAAATACACAGGCCGTGGAAAGCCACCTTTACATAGTGTCATTTCAGCTACCCGAGCCTTTGATGTTTACCAACTGTGTGACAGATAGGAGCGCGCTATCCCTGCCAGCAGAGGCACCTCCCTTCCCACGGTCCATTGTTGGGTACTCGTCCGGCGCGACCGCTAAATACACAGGCCGTGGGAAGCCACCTTTACATAGTGTCATTTCAGCTACCCGGGCCTTTGATGTTTACCAACTGTGTGACAGATAGGAGTGCGCTATCCCTGCCAACAGAGGCACCTCCCTTCCCACGGTCCATTGTTGGGTACTCGTCCGGCGCGACCGCTAAATACACAGGCCGTGGAAAGCCACCTTTACATAGTGTCATTTCAGCTACCCGGGCCTTTGATTTTTACCAACTGTGTGACAGATAGGAGCACGCCATCCCTGCCAGCAGAGGCACCTCCCTTCCCACGGTCCATTGTTGGGTACTCGTCCGGCGCGACCGCTAAATACACAGGCCGTGGAAAGCCAACTTTACATAGTGTCATTTCAGCTACCCGGGCCTTTGATGTTTACCAAATGTGTGACAGATAGGACCGCGCTATCCCTGCCAGCAGAGGCACCTCCCTTCCCACGGTCCATTGTTGGGTACTCGTCCGGCGCGACCGCTAAATACACAGGCCGTGGGAAGCCACCTTTACATAGTGTCATTTCAGCTACCCGGGCCTTTGATATTTACCAACTGTGTGACAGATAGGAGTGCGCTATCCCTGCCAACAGAGGCGCCTCCCTTCCCACGGTCCATTGTTGTGTACTCGTCCGGCGCGACCGCTAAATATACAGGCCGTGGGAAGCTAGCTTTAGAAATCTTTAATCTTTTTGTTATCTCTGGCAAAGGTTTCTTTGCAGAGTAGTTTAAAGCGTTTCCGTGTTTAGGATCTTCTCAAACCCATAAGTTTCTTCTACTGCGTAGGATTATAGGGTTTGGTTTAGCTAACAGCGATGTGGGTTGTGCGGAAATTATCACTGAGTATTCGCCGCCTAAGTGACGTCCAGTACTGGCACACAGATTACTATCATCGTGCCGGTCGGGCGAGGCTGTATGGCTGTTGGCTATTGTGTGGGGCCACCTGTCGAGATGAGTCGTTTCTAGGAACAGTGGGCGGGTGGTTCCTTCCTTCCGGGCGACGCGTGGCGCAGCAGCAGGTGGTGGCACGAGCCACCGGACTACCTGCCCGCTCATTACCGGACAATCCCACCGGAAGGGGTCGCCGCAACAGGTGCTGTCCGACAGCAGACGGTACAGTCACCACACACCTTGCATCTACGCTCGCAAAACCCCCAGACGAACAAGTGCCGGAAACAATCGCTGACCATAACGTTTGTGGAGTATTCTTAGGAGAAGAAAAGTTATGATGGTGTATTACAGTCTACACTACAGAATTGGTTGATAAAAGATACATACAACCCTAAGAATTCCAAAACAACATACAGAACGATTCTCCGGTATTCATACAGCGCTATGACTAAAACGGTCGCATCTATAAGTACCGAATCTCTCCAAGTTTGTGATGTACCTTGTGAAGGGTTCGTTTGTCGTTAACCGTCGTTCGCCTCGGTATTCTGCAGAACGACGGTTACATCCCCTTCCTCCGAGACACGTTGAAGTCACGTGCTGGTCAGTTTACACAGATAACCAGTGTCATGAAACTGGCGAAATCAACGTAAAATGCTCTGGTTTCTAGGTGCAGTTTTTCCGTATTTTCGTACGAACGCGCGCTGCACATTCGTAACCTAAAAATACTTCGCATATTTTAGCACATAAAAACTCTTCTCCTGCTGTTCTGCCATCTTGTCCACTGCTGCCATCTAGCGTACACGCAAGACACTAAGCGGAATTTTAAACGTGGTGCGTTCATGTATCTTTTTATTTATGACACGTCTTTGTAGGTCGTATACTTCTCAATACACACTGTTTTGAAACCAGTTGAAACATTTAAGGTAAACATGTACACAGTTTTACATATTATCTTATATATACTTCTGCGTCATATCCTTGCATTTAGCGACAGGACAGAAATTAATCTTGTACTTAAGATACTGCCACACACGCCGTAACTTCCCATTTCCTTGAACTTGATGGAACTCGCACGGATTGTTTTGTCTCTACGAAGTTATGTCTTGAAATTTCGTACGAAATTTCCGATACTTCGTCTCAACTATGAATTCTAAGACACAGAACTATTTCTGTTCAAAAGATGACCGTGAACACAAGCGAGAACTCGATTTCAAGCACAAAGTTGTGGGAAAATTCTCTTTTGTACTTAAGGGGTCAAGGATTGGAATAAATTACTGAGAGAACTGATGAATAATTTACCAGAAACGTCGGAAGAGTTTAAAGTCGAAATTCTTTGAGATCAAAAGAAGGCAGGTAAAAGGAGGGAAAATTGGTTTGTAGGGAAATTTCTAATGAAGGGTGAGATCTATCGCAATTAAATTAAATTAAACAATTTACTTGTTTTGAATCCACTCTCGGAGCTAAAGCAGGCAATATGGCAAGGCACCTATTATATACTGAAACTGAGGAGAGATATTACTCTATCTGTCATATCCACTGTGCAATTAATATCTGAAACACCAAACAGATTAATGAAGCACGTTGTGTATGAGACAGATACATCCACGACCTATGTTTGCAGTTATTACACCTGCTAGGAATCATTCTACTCGATATCTTAGTTACACATCTGTTCCTCAGTTCGTTTTCCTGATAATTGCAACAATACGTTCTTCATCCCACTGCACTAGTTTTGTTGAGGAAGATGCAGTCTCCCACATCTCGCCGTAAATGCGGTTATCGCACAGTACTTGAAGGGTGGGTGGTTAACGCTCAAGCATGTCACTCGACAGGACGCAGGTTCGATGCCCAATTCCGCCATCCAGATTTCGCTTTTCCATGGTGTTCAGAAATTGACCGAGATGTAGAGGGGGATATTTATTTCAAAAGGCATTGACCTAATTCATTCCCGTTCCTTGATGCAGGCATCTCCGGGGCCTAAAGAATTTGACGTCTAGATAAATGGGTCAAGGCTGCATCACGTCGCTAGGGCCACAGGATCAAGGTCGGCCTCGAGCATGGGTGTTTTTAATTATCTGTTGTATCCATCTATTACTGTCCTTCATGGTTAGTAAAGGATAGCAATTTCCATACCTACATACCAGAAGATTAAAAAACACAACAGCCAAAAAAGGCTAATCCTTTTTTCTGTGCTAGTAAAGTCTTCCATACCTCGATGAGTTTTTTTTTACCTTATTAGATGCAACAAACGTGTAAAATTTAAATTCTGTTTTTGACAACCACGCACAAAACGTGCTCGTTTAATTCAAACTATTATCACTTTATTATCTAGTAAATTCTTATTACTATGCCAAAATGTTTCTACAGTAGGAAGCAACAGATATTTAGGAAACATGCCCTATATATTCTTTGACTTGCTTATAATGTTCCGGTTTTATATATATATATATATAAGATACAATTAGTAGGTAACAGTATGAATGCTGCATTTAATGCTATCCCAGTGCCTTATGCGCAAAAAAGTAGCCATGATTATCTCAACGTGTTATACGGGACTATTCAAAAATAAGCAGAATTTGCATCTTTATTTCTCACAAACCATAAAAGATACAAATACGTGTCACACACTACTGGATAGAGGAAGGTTCAAAGTTTTAAACTCCTTCCTATTAGTACTATTCACTGCCACCAACGGCGCTGTTATCTGTTTATGTGGAAATGGCGATGCCATAGGAAAGACGTTTTGTGTGGTACAGTACGCAAAAAGTGAATCGCTTGTTGATGTACAGCGTGTATTTCGTCGTAATTTTAATAAATTGCCACTTTGTCGTAAACAGATTTACGTTTGGCAAAAGAAATTCGTGGAAGATGGTTGTGTAATTGTAAAGAAAAGCACTGGTCTTCCTAGAACGTCAGATGAATACGTTGAGCTTATCCGAAATGCTTTCTCGTGGAGCCTTCGGAAACCATGTCGAATGTATGCTGTAAGACTTGGAATCTTCCTCTATCCAGTAATGTGTGGCACGTATTTATATTTTTTATAGTTCGTGAGAAATAAAAATACAAAATCTGCTCCATCTTTTTGAACAGCCCTGTATTTAAAATAGGCATACAATTCCTTTCTACCTCTACATTTACATTAAGGTAAACAGATACACATACGACCATATGCTTTTCTCTCTCGTCTACGTTGAGGTCATTAGAGGCAGGATAGGATTGTGGAACAAGAAACAGGAAGTAATTAGGCCTTTTGAAGGAACCATCCAGGCATTCGGCTGGAGAAACGAAATCAAGATGGTCGAATGGGGGATTTGTCACGCTTTCAGATATATGCAAACAGATACACGATTTGATAATGAGTAAACGGAAATACTGATTGAAAACCGAACTATTTTTACACGCAAATAGCACTAATTGTGCACTACCAGGTAGACTAAAGTAGTCTGTGGGCAGGTGGTTGGGTGATTGCGGCCGGTGAGTTGGCGGAACCCGTCGGGCGACTCCCTGGCTACGCAGCGCTTCTCCTCGCAAGGTGTTAAACGCCGCTAATTTGCATGCGGGGCTGCCACAGGCTCAGCCGCGCCGTGGCGGCTCGTTTAATTAAATATCACTCGCCACAAACAGACGCAAACTTAGGACCGGAACCTAACGAGCGACTCCCGCTGCGAGCTGTAATTACTGGACCGGACCGACAAATTTACGGTCTGCAGTAATCACGCGGCGCGGCCAGCGATCCCGCTCGCAGATTGCCGAGCGCCGAGAACCGCAGCAAGTGGCGAAAGAGTCACAGCTGTCCCTCAGTGTGGCCACACGAGTTAAAAGCCCCGTCACACTGGACTGGAGGAGTGCAGCATGCGCAGATTAAAATCCAGGGCCCTGCTTTCCGGCCGCCGTTTTTAAGTGGTTTCCCGCAATCACCTAAGCTGGTCCTGGCAGGGTCGCCAGTCTCTGTTTCAATAATTCCAAATTTGACAAGGGGTGTCCATTAATTACGTGAGGTGAAATGGGGGGGCAGCGAAATCCAACCAAGGGGGGAGACGACATAAACCTCACAGCTTTAAAAAGGTCTCCAAAACGTACAAAGTCGTCCCCGGGGGAGGGCGGAAGATCCCTCATGATCTTTTTTTTTTTTTTTTTGTAACAGTTTAACGTCCCTTTTTAACAACGTGGTCTTTAGAGACGGGAAAGGATGGGGGCAAGGAATGGGAAGGAATTTGAAGGAATTCGGCCATGGCCTTTTGAAGGAAGCATCCCGGCATTCGCCTGGAGTGATTTGGGGAAACCATGGAAAACCCAAATCTGGATGCCCGGACGGGGATTCGAACCGCCGTCCTCCCGAATGCGAGGGCAGAACGCTATCCGTTATACCACCACGCTCGGTCTCATGATCTTACCTCACCCTCACCATAGGGAGGGGGGTAGGTCTCGCCAGATCTCACCAAATCTGACCACGGAGGGGAAGGGGAAAGGATTTCCGAAAAAATACCTCACGTAATTTGAACAAAAGTCATATCCTTTAATGTTTCAAAGAATGACCAGAGCTCACGTTTATACCGCTTCTTGAGCTAATTTCAGTTTTACGATGTAGAGATGCAGAAGTCTGATTGAGGATGTTAAGATGATGTAGACAATTACGGACGACAATCAAACTGCAGTTTCAAATTCCGCCGGTGGTTGTCTTGATTTGGATGTTTAGGCGGTTTACTATAATCTTCTTAACCAAAAATGAAACTTGCACCTCAGGAATATGCTGTCACAAGTAGAAACGCGCACAATGACTCATTGCTTCGACTGTTCGCAAAAAGACAGCAACAATGACTTCCTCCATTGGCGTAGGTCGTTTTGAACGATTGGGTCTAGAGGACGAGAAGCCTAGAAAAAGATGAGAACTGAGTATACAACCGCAGGCCGTATTTTATGTAAGATCATATGATGTTTCTGCGTGCTACGTTATAATTTCATCACGATCAAAATACCTGCACCGAGCCTGGTGGATGAACGGTGACGCTCGCACCTAGAATTCTAGAGGATGTGTCTATACAAATTTCTATATTCCACGGTTTCCCGAAATCACTCCAAGCGAATTCCATGATGGATCCTTCATAAAGGCCGTGGGCGAATTCATTCCCGTTCCTTGTATTCAATCCTTTCTTGCCTCTAATGACCTCGATGTCGACAAGATATAAAGCCAGAAAATGTAAATAATAACCTTTACTGGCTAACGTAGACTGTGACAATCATACAGTCCTAGCGCACTACATACTGAAAGCTTTCATTAACAGCTAGGTTAATGCTAAGAATATAAAATAATTTGTTCCAAAAGAGTGATTTGACACAAGTACTCCTGGCTCCTTCATAGCACATTTCAGCAAAACTGAGTCAGGAGACAATTCGATCACCAGCGCATCAGAAAACTTTGAAATATTGCGCGATGTTAGTAGTGTTCCTTTTTTTTTTTTTTTTTTTTTGTAACAGTTTAACGTCCCTTTTTAACAACGTGGTCTTTAGAGACGGGAAAGGATGGGGGCAAGGAATGGGAAGGAATTCGGCCATGGCCTTTTGAAGGAAGCATCCCGGCATTCGCCTGGAGTGATTTGGGGAAACCATGGAAAACCCAAATCTGGATGCCCGGAAAGTAGTGTTCCGTTCCATAGTAGCCCTATATACAAGCGAGCATGCAATCTTTTATGATTCCTCAAGACCTGTTTGCATTAGGTTAATAGGTGCGGTATGAATTCACATGCCATTTATTCTGAAGCAGTCTAAACAAACGATAAGCGTATTAAGAGGACACTGCTAGTCATCTTTTGTCATGACATATAAGGCATGCTAGTGAGCTGAGAGCGGAGTCTATATAGTTTGATTGTGGTTGTGGGGCTTATAAACTGCTGTCCATTAGGGGGCATCCATGAGGTGAAATAGGGGGAGGGGGGGTCCGGCGAAATCTCACCAGATCTCACCAGCAGGGAGGGGGGGGGGGTCTACGGTAATCTCACGTGAGATTTTGCGAAAAATTTGGGGACAGTAGAGCCAAAAAAAGATCTACAATTTTAGGAGGGTATTTCGTCAAAAAAGTTAGGGTGTGACCTAAAAAAAAAAAGTTTCGAGGGCGATTTCTAGGGGGGTGGGGGGTTCTCACGGACCAGATCTCTCCAGAGAGGAGGGGGAGGGTCCGGCCAGATCTCACGAAATCTCACCAGGGGGAGGGGGGGGTCAAGAAATCCGGAAAAACACCTCACGTAATTTGTGGATGCCCCCTTACCACACAGTGCCTGGTACGGCGGCGGTAGCTTAAATAGCTGATCCAACTTCCCTCTTTCTGAACGAAATCCTAAGTTATAAACTGTTCTATACCATACCTCAAAACTGAATTCTCATTGCAGTCTACCAATAAATTCCTGCTTTGCGGATACGAACTCCATTAGAGATTCCTTTCTATTTATCAAGATTTTGGTAGCTGATTTCGACTTAGCTGAGATAAGACGAATGACAGTACCCGAAAGAGTCCGTTTACTAAATCTTAGTTGTGGCTCGAATTGCTCTAACCGTCCCGGGGTGGATCGTGGCCTGTCGGTTACATCAGGGCCACGCGTGGCGTGTATTCTTCCTGCACCTGCCAGGCTGCCACTGCTTATCTACCGGCCGTGTCAGGCCAAGCGAGACGGCTGAAAGCTGCACCGCCCCCGCAATAACTCGACGCCGCTATCCAGCTCTCATTCCCGGTATCTCATAGCCAGGCCGTACGCAGTCTGCACTTGTGATAAACCAACAGCTGATTATTTCTTTGTCTGTTGCACGTCTACTATATAATTTCGTAAGAACATTCCCTCACCTCGGTAGCTATTGTCTGGAAAATGATGACGTCAAAGACCAGCCTACGCTCGCAAAACAGCGACCAGAGATACCATTATTAGAATTTCGTGGTTATGTCAACAATTTAATAGCTAAGCAACTACTACTAAATTAATAGTCATAATACAGTCATTAAGTTTTCTTTTAGTAACGTTTCATAGTTTAAAAAAATATTGATAAATTTTGTGGCTGAAAAAAGAGTGTATCTGCTTTTCAGTAACATGTTGCTAATGAAAGCAACTTAAAAAAATACTCATTGTCTCTGCTGTAACCACGAATGACAATTGTTATTCCCGCTTAGGAAAATTTTCAATCTAATTAAAATTTTCACACCGAGCGTTCTCGCCTCTCATTCGGGAGGACGGCGGTTCGAATCCCCGTCCGGGCATCCAGATTTGATTTTCCATGGTTTCCCCAAATCACTCCAGGCAAATGCCGGGATGCTTCCTTCAAAAGGCCATGGCCGAATTCCTTCCCATTCCTTGCCCCCATCCTTGCCCCCCATCCTTTCCCGTCTCTAAAGACCTCGATGTTAAAAAGAGACGTAAAGCAGTTACAAAAAAAAAAAAAAAAAAAAAAAAAAAAAAAAAAAAATCACCAATATTGTTGCTTAACCAAAGTTTGTTGAATTACGGTTTATTTGCTTTTTATGCATCGTACTCACCACTTTCATTAATGGCTTTTGCTTATGTTCGCTGTACCTGAGTTACTAGGTTATTTTAAGTGTACATCAGACCAAATATGTTACCGAATCGAGTATTATGGAAATCCATTTCTTCGGAGTTGCTCAACTGTTTAATAATATGGAATGTGCATTAAGTCCTCTGGCCTTTACAGATACTATGACCAATGATTACATTATGAGTATTTGCCCAGTCTCAATAAAAACAACGTGATGCTTCGAAGCAAACAGGATTTTTTTTTTTTTTTTTTAATTTTGCAGAGTGAACTTTAAGGGTCAATTACAAGTAAGTTTCTATTTAAGTAATTATACGATTGCGCTATCGTCGCTGTTCGTATTTAATACCTACCTCTATTAATGCTTTTGATTTCATCAACCTCAACAGATTTTATTCACCCTGAAACACTGGTCAAGTTTACGATTGGTCAAATCAGGTCAACCTGTCATAATCTTTGATCCTAGAAACCGGAACTATTCTAGACCCGTGACGATACGCCATAAACAGTCACGGGCTTACCACTAGTAATTTATAATGTTGGTGACAGAGTTTTAATTGTCATAGCATTCAACGTATCTCGTAGCCATGTAATTTATCCCAACTATCCAACTGGGAAAACCGTATCTACAATGAAGCGTAGTTCACCATATACTAGGCACTTTTGGCTAGAAGTAAGGATTAGGTTAAGAGCTTCAAAAAACCGGCTAAAACTTGGATTCCATCCGGAGAGCTCTCAATACCCAGTCCGACAAACCACTAAACGTTTATCTGTTTAGGTCATATTGTACATTTCATACTGGGTTTTTAATATATATGTATACATCAACGACGAAATTTCTTCAATTTACTTACATTTTGAATCAACGAACTTCCAGTGCATTTTGAGCAACGATTTTAGGACGTACAAACGACACAGTCCATGGTTTTTCCCAGTTAAAGAGCGCAGCTGAACTGATTTTAAGGATGTGTTTTTCTTCATTTCCCAAAATCTCTTCATCCTCTCCCTGAGCTCTTTCCTATGTATTCCTTCTTCTAACATACGGTTTGTTGAAAAATTGATGGTTGTTGATCATGCTACTGAATCTGTATCTGTCCTGTATGATATGATCTGTGATTCCGATTTCTTGGAGGTTCTTTTCGATTTGATTCAGATTTCTTGGAGGTTCTTTTCGATATCAAGCAGCCAATTATTTTGGTTATCATTGAAATGGCCAGGTTGAGGATTCTCTTGGTCAGTGTGTTTTATTCATCCTGATTATATTCCGTAAAATTTAATTCGCATTTTTCTGAATGAATCTGAATTTCTTTCAGAATGTTGGTATATTTGATATGATTTTCTTCTCAGTCCAAATTCCTCCTGTTCAAAATGGGGCAAACATTGTCCTTAAAATTTTCCTTTCTTGCTTTTCAATATCTTTAAGAAGTGACCTACCTCTAATAATTAAAGTCTCCGATACGTATAATGCCTCCGGTTTGATTACAGTGTTATGGTATCTTAACTTTACATTTCTGGATAGTGATTTTTTGTTGTATCTGTTCCAGGTGATTCTATATGCATTTTGTAGTTTAGATATATCCCTCTTTGTGTGCTTCACGAATCAGTCCTGCGGGTTAAATAATTTCTCCCAAATACCTAAATTACTTGAAAGAAAATGCGAAATCGAGTTTTCATCTTGGTACGAGAGAATCCTTCCATATAGTGGATTTTAGTGTACGCGGTTTAGAGGCCAATTTTAACTGAAACTGCATGGAGTTTTTCAAGAGAGTAGATTGCTTCTTGCCTGTTGGTGAGAATTACTAGATCGTCTGTAAAGACCAAACAACGCAGGTGAAGTTTATTTTTGAGTAGCCAATGGTCTCCCAGGTTTTGATTACTTTGTCCAGTACATGATAAAAAAGGGAGGTTTTGTCCACTTCCTTGTGGAATTCCTGTTTTGATTTCAAAAGGTTTAGATATTTCGCCTAAGAACATAACTTTGGAGGTAGCATCTGTTAATGTTTGTTTGATTAATTCTCTTGTTTTCCTATTTACTCTGTATTCTTCTAGTATATTAGAAAATATTTGTATGCAGATAGAATCATAAGCAATTTTGAAGACTACAAAGGCAATCATTGTTTGTCTATTTTTACGGTTTTGTAGGATGGTTTTGAGATTTGTTCCGTACACGGCCTTCCTTCCTACCTGATATTTTCCGATTAGATTATCTGTTTGTGTTTCAAGTCTCATGAAAGTGGAAATTATATTATTAATTACAATCAACTAGCTTATTAAGTTTTAATGATGTAATAGGTTTAAACACACCAATCAAGCGAAGTAATTGACTTAATTCCATAACCTCTTCAGTGATAAGATTACTTCATAAATGATGAAACTGACAATCAGCTTTTAACTCAACTTTATTGAGAACGGCTATTTGTTTATAACAATCGGTATTAATTATTTTGTTGTTCCTTACTCTAAACTAATATTAACTTATTGCCGATTTGTGGTAGTAATAGAAATTTGCGGTCATAATAGTAATCGGAGAAATGGAACACGCTCAGTACGCCGAAAATATATTGGAAACTACGTACAAATGAAATAGACATTTCTTATTTAACTGGTTTTTATTCAAACCACCACTCAACCTGATTACAGCTATTGGCTAAATCTTTTCGTTTAAGATGAGTTACCAAGAGAAATGATGAATAATTTACCGAAAACTTTGAAAGAATTTAAAGATAAAATTTGTAGAGGGCAAATGTAGGTGGGTGCAGGTTAGGGGGAAGATGGGTGTGTAGGGAAATTGCCACCGGACCCTGTGCTCCATTGCAATTAAATTAAATTAATAGTAAAGATTCACAGTTATTCAAAATATGTAATCCCTATTTCAATATCTCAGTATCCATTAATGCATATCATTATTGTATTGGTTATTCTAGACCGCTTTTGGGGCAATATTCTCCCACACAAATTTAAAACCGGTCGACTAAAATGTCTCAGTACGTGCGACATCTCTGTTTTCGTTACTATCTGGCTTGTTTACAAAGATATTATAACTACTACCGTTATAAGGGTTAAACACGCTAATAAGCCTGAAATCTCGGAAAATAACAGATAAATTAAATAGAACAAGATTACAATTAAATTATTATAATCATATCCGTATAATATCTCAAAAAAGGCGATGAGAAGCAATTAAATCTGACTTCTATGTCGAGTCCTGTTTTGTCTGGTTACACCAACCAAATTCTCCGGCCGAATCTGTTACGGTCAGCCACACAGCTATCATTAATCGTGGACAGAAATCCCATACACTCCCGCACAATGCTCTCTCTAACAAAGAGGTCCCGGGAGCGGCAAATTAAATACCGAATTCACCGCCGCCGGCTATACAGAGGCAAAAAAGGCTACCGGCAGCTTATGTTTATTAATAGGGAACAATAGTAATTCCAGGCTCAGACAGCGACCGCAAATTCTTCATAGAGGTCGCGATGAAAGGCGAGGAGTCAGCTGGGGGATCATTTATATCTGTGAAGCCGCCGACGAAAGTCTTTGTCTTGGCGTGGGCGTACCGGAGGAACCTATTGCTTACCTCCCTCCAGTGTTTCCCATAACCCACCACTGACAGGAATGAATACACTCAGCAGGTATTCTATTAGGATCACTAACAGTGTTCAAACAGGTGCTACATCAACTGTTTCTTCCTTCCAGCCAAACACGGAATATATTTTTCCTCTGCTGACAGATACCGTACAGAACCTGTATGAAATTCAGACCCAGATACTTACGCTTTACAGTGCTTGGCAACTCACAGCTAATCAATTCGTCAATCGATAAAGTGAAGCTTAAACTAATCTTCCACCCTAGCACTCTACAAAAACTTGCTTCGTGTTAGTTGGTTGATTTGGACTTCAATTTAAACTGTATGTTTAGACACGACAGAGGTAAAATACGTGGACTTTTCATGCTCTGTCACCCCAACTTCAGTTCTAACTGAATTTTTTGCTAGTATAATTTACTAGTGCAACTGGAATTGTAGATGCTAGACGGGGGAGGTGCTACGGGGATGGATGGAATCCTGGTCCCCCTATACCAGGCGTCCTAATGTGGTTTTTAGGCAGTTTTCCGCGTTCACCAAGTCTAATGCTGGGACGGTCCCCAATCTTCGCCTCATAAACAACACATTACACAAATAAAAATACACTTAGCGCACACATAAAACAGTAACATGTTCGCAGACAGATGGAATCACAACTTCCCTCATCTACCAAATCCCAAATCTACCTACACCTACATCCATACACTGCAATTCAAAAACCGTGCGTGGCAGATGGTGCTAAGTACGAATATTAATTCTGCCCATTCCAATCCCGAATAACACGAGGAAAGAAAGAATACATAAAAGCGTCAGCGTCCGCATCTGTACGGCATCTTATTTCATGAATCTTATCCCTCCGGTCATTTCGACCTAAATAGGTTGGCGGAAGAAGTATCTCACTGCACTCATAGAATTTCGCATATTCTCCAATAAATTCAAACACAGATGACGTCGTCTATCTTCCAAACGATACCAGCCCAATCTGTGTACAGGGTGTCCAGAAAAGGACTCCCTGATTTCAAAATTAAATATCTCGAAAACAAAGATCGATAGAGGAATGCAGTAATCGGTATGTTTATCGTGACAGCTGTAAGAAGTGTATACAGCAGTTTGAAATAATAGTTACAAAAGCTGCTAACAGATGGCGCTGTAATCGCCATACTTAATGCCTAAATAGTGATCCGAAGCTCAGGGCGATCAGTTCCACCATTGAAACGTGAAAGGAGGTTACCGTACCGAAGGAAGAGTTTAAAACCATGTACACCATTGATTGTTTTCATACGATTATTTCACTTATGTATGCTGATATGAGCTGTACAGCGTACAGCGCCATCTGTTAGCAGCTTTTGTAACTATTATTTCACACTGCTGTATACACTTCTTACAGCTGTCACAATAAACATACCGTTTACTGCATTCCTCTATCGATCTTTGTTTTCGAGATATTTAATTCTGAAATCAGGGAGTCCTTTTCTGTACACCCTGTATCAATTCTGTGACGCATTCACAAGGGCTGTAGCAACCAGTCACAAATCGAGCGGCTCTCCTCTGTACTCTCTGCACTGAGTCAATCAGGCCCTTGCGATACGGATCCCAAACTCCACAACAGTAATCCTTTGTATGAGCATTACAATTCCTCAGAATACGATCTATGAATCGTAATTTAGAATTAGCTTTGCCTACGACGGAATACGTCGCATCCCGATTAAAAATATCGACTCTGCAATAACGGTATAAGTGCAATAAAGAAGAAGAGATTTTACCATTTTTTATTATTGTTTTGTAGGTATACTACAGTACATAATAAACATTTATCACGACGCTAGGGCCTAGCATTTTGAAGACGCGGGTTTGATACCCGTACGACCATCCCAATTTCGTTTTTTTTTTTTTATTTTTTTTTTTTTTTTTGCTTTTTCGATATATCACCATAAGCATATGCCGGAAAGGTTCTTTCAAAAGATTGTGTATGAAATCATTCCCGTTCCTTATCGCCAATCCCTTTCAACCTCTAACAACTTCGACGAGGTGTAAAGCGTTAAGTAAAAAAGACTTTCGTGAGAAAGGCCTCCTTTACAGTTTTTGCCTCCGCTGATTCCGTCATCTCCGAGCTTGATGGGTTAACAATAATGTTCGGACATAGCATTCGGGAGCAACCGTTCAGCTGCATGTCTTAAAAGAAACACAGATTCCACTGTAACCTGTAAAGGAGAAATTTCAATGGCATTTTAAGATTAGACCTAATGCCACAAACGGATATTAGATCTATTAGTCCAATTATTAAATGACGTGTCCCCTTAGAGTTATGAGTTCAGGTAGAAACTGAGCAGCCTTCTCCATATCGAGTGATCTTGGGCGATCCTCTTCCAGCTAGCTTGAACAATCCTGTGTACGTCCTTGTTCTATTGGTCTGGTGGTCTCCCTTTTCGTCTCTGATAATCGATTGGTCTCCACTCTAACACTGCTTTTGTCCATCATTCGTCTGTCCTCTGAGCAAATGGCACTCCCATTGCCACTTCATGGAGGCTGTCTTCTCGAAAATTTCTGTGACTTTTGTAACTGATCTAATGTCGGTTGCTCTCTTCTTGTCTTTTCTAATTAAACCTAGTATTGACCTTTTCAAAGCTCGTTGGGTCGCTCTTAAGTGTTTCCTTTCGTCAAAATGAATGACAATAAATTCTCTGGATATTAGATAGGATTAACATTTTCCTGAATTGTGTATGTAGCACTAGGACACCTTTTTCCATTTTCACGTGTGATATGTTTTATTTATTCTAATACGAAACGCTAGAATCGGTCGTTCCACGAAATCGTGAACGAAGATACACGAAGTATGTCAGACTGGAACCCCGTATTTTTCCGAGGAAATTTATACTCCCCCGTCCCTAATCATCAAAATGTGTGTCAAACCCTGGGTTCAGATCACTTTCCCAGCGGTAGTCCATAGGCAATGATAGTTATTCATCCTTTGAATGTGGCGTTATAGTTGGGACACCGCAAAATATCTTTCGAAAGCGTAGGGCTCTCCATAGTTAATAAACATACGCACACATGTCGCAGTTTATTTGCAGCAGCCATCCTGTTGAAGGAAACTGGAAACCACCTCAGTTAGAGTTTCCTGATATAATTGCTATGAATGTGTAGTCGTACTTAATATTTCTAAAAAGTCATTTTTGCAACGAGCCATCTTTCTTCATTCATATTTAACCAAAATAGATAAATCGGGTATCATTTTGAAGATTAAGTTCTCTGCTTTGATAAAATCATTAATTAAGAAAGGATTTTTTTTTTTTTTTTTTTTTTTTTTTTTTTAGAAATTTAACCCGTAAATGATAAAATTGTGAACAATGAAGGTCACGAATGTGCGATAGTTCAGAGTCAAGCTGCTAGGCTTCGCTGGAGTCGATAATGAGTGATCTCAAACCACTAGATAGCAGCACCACGTATTACAGTGATGCTGATAAACTGTATGTGTTTTCTTTAGAAAGGAGCTTTTCAGATATTTTGTGTTACTGTTAGAGATACATTTCATCTGTTCCAATTGTTTCTTAAGACGTTGTTTTACTACATATCTTCTTAGATTGACAAATAAAGAATTGGTTCAAGTGAGCCGGTACCACTATCATCCTACTACAAACCACCAACTTCGCTATACATCGGATATCGTTCGTGAAATTTTCTCACGGGCCACCTAGTATTATCTATTCTAACTACCTACATCCTGGGAATCAGTGGTGGTATACACTTTGACTTTCGACAGAAAACTTACCGTTTTACTTGCAGGAAAGCAGGAAACTTGTTAACAGTTTTACCTGTTTATTTTACGCCGGTGACAGCTCTTTATAAAGAGAGATAGAGTCTTGTGCAGAAGTTGCCTCGGGTGCGTACACGGGGTCATTAATGAAGTCATTACTGGTGTTTAGTTTCTCACCGACATTTATTGCGGGGTGCGTGTAGAGTTACATTCAACTGGTATCCACTCCCACGTGCTCTGGGACGCTTGTCCATAAATATCGCTCTTGATGGTCGCGGGTCCGCAGCACACACTGTCAAACAGTATAAAACAGACGCAATGGATGGACTGAGAGGGGAGTAAATTACGTCCGCAACCTTTGCTGGCGACCACTGTTGTGTCTCGCACAATTACTACAATCCACCGTGGATAAGTGAGAGGCTGTACGTGGGATTACGAAATCCACCGCTCGGACGTAAGGCGTACTGTATCGGACGAATAATAAATATGGTACATAATGTTTCATTGTTCATAGCTCACGTGTCCAGTATAAGTGCGAGAGAACTAATAGGACGAATGCTACCAGAGTGGAGGTCAATCTATGCCACCCGTTTGTTCATTTTTACTATGAAATAAAACACTTGCACTGGGAGGTACCTTAAGGCATACAGTGTCTAGCAGTGAAGGAACATTCTGGTTTTAGGAGAAATCTGGTTCGAGCAACAGTCTGGCGATTCAGTGATCAGTTTTACATATTTTTTTTTCAGAAAATGATTCCAGGCGAATGCTGGGATGGTTCCTTCAAAAATCCAGAGCCGAATCCCTTCCTGTCCCTCGTTTCCCGCCCTCTCACGAGTTAAATGACCTCGATGTTATAGAGACTTAACAAAAAAATTCAGTTCAGCTCACAATCCTTTTTTTTACATGTAGTGTTGGATAAATTTTCTTAGTGGTAATTATCGGGTGTATCAAGACAAGATGTTATTTATAATGAAAGCAGTGTCAGCGTGTGACGTACTTGCTTAGTCAAGCAAATGTTTTCCAGCTATAAACATTTTCATAATCTGAATATATAAACAGATTCTCTGATGCTAAGCAGGTTACCCAACAAATAATTCTGGAATACGATGCTGTTAACTCGGAAGGCGTTATTTTGGAAAAATGTATACCAGGATACTGCTGCTGAAATATGAGTGACTTAGAATATATAATACTATCATATAATTTGTTCACTTTAAACTAGCGGCTCAAGGTCATGTTACCCCCCTCCTCACCACCCCCCCCTCCTCACCGCACCCCCCCCCCCTCCCTCTCGTTGCCTACCTCTCCGCACAGACCACTCTGCCAAAGCAATCGAGTTGCAAATCTGTCAGCCGAGCTCTTTCCATTTCGCCTGCAGGAATGAGGACAAAGGAGTGAGGATAGAGCAGAATGACCTTGAGCCGCCACTGTTAACTGAACCCACTAAAGTTCTTAGTTAATTTCGTAAATTAAATCGCAGCTTTAAGTTTCTGATGATACGGTAGTACAGCGGTACAGCGTATCCGTTGACAGAAATATATTTGCATTTTGAATATCGTGGTTCCAAATAAAGAGGTCTTTGAAAATGTCAACAGCTATCGTGATATTCTTTCAAAACAAAAAAAATGATCACAAATAAAGATGATCGACGTTTCTGTCTTCACTTTCGTAAATCGTGGGACTATATTAAGTGTAAGGCAAATGATAGAATTTTAGGCATAAATGTGTTTGCAATTTCAATGTTTTACTTTCCACTGATGAATACTAACTAGATTTCTTGGGCCAAAATCATGATAAACACAAAAAAAGAATTATCGCAGCATATTAGTATAGTGGTTAAAATCTGTTATCTGTTTATTTTTATTAATAAGTAGTTACAAATGGTTAAATATGTAATTATTGTAGGCCATTTCTTCCACAGTTGTTTGTTAAATTAATAACATCCAACAAAAGTTGTGTTGGCGTAATTATTAAAGTACAATTATTCATATAAACTGATTAACATTGGTATTAATAACAACAAGATATTTAGCGACATTTTTCTATTAGTAGTTACAATCATACACTAGCAGGTAGTCCCACCAGAAGTCATTAACGTGTCAATATTTTTATCTTCATCCTGATATATGTGTGATGCTCTATTACTGAAAGGGAGAATAAAAATCAGATAACCAAATTACGGGTTTATTGACGTTATCGTTCAATGCTATGTTATTATACCTAGGGTGGAATCGTTTAGAATCTAAAAAATGTGCAGCCACTTGCTATTAGAACTCGAATGTTATAATCATTTCCAATACTTATAATACGCGCATTAGCTTTCGTTCAGTCCTAAGAAACGCAATCGTTCCTTCACCTTGCCCTAAAGCCCCACGAAACCTGTGTCTCACATCTCATTAGGCATCGAGGCGACGAAAGCGACACCACCAAACTTGTGGCAGGAACTCTCCATTAACCGTGACTTATACTAAGACCCTGAGATATGGACAACATATATCTACGCCCACAATATTAAGTCCCTGGCGGATTTCTAACGCTGCCGGTGGAAAGCACATAATTCAATTTGTCGGCCACAAAGCCGCGCCTAATGCGAGTGCCCGTGAATGGCTCTAATAAAGCCGCAGGTCCCCTCGGCAATCACACGGCGTCCGTCGCCGCTTTCGACGCCCGGTCGCCCGCCATTCGTCTTGATTTCGCGCTCCACCTCTCGTAATAAACTAGTTAACACTGTTATTTATGTCGACCGCCAATTAGCCATTGTGAGGTTCCAGAGTCGCCGAGTGAAGTGTTAATCAGACTTACGGCGGGCGTAAATCAGTGCCATTATGGTCGCATTGAATGCTGGGTGTCGCCGCTTTTGGGACCGTATTTTAGCCTTTCGTTCGCCAGGTCTCTGATCTCCGGCTTTCACAGCTGGGCTGCCGAACGCAGCCTGAAACAACACCAACAACCACGAATTAAATGGTTCTGTTAACCTCTGAAGCAACGAAATTCAACCAAGCTGTCCACTAAGACGTTCCCTTGTCTCCATGAAAGTCATCAACCTTACACCATCAACTTAGGGAAGGTATAATTAGCTGCCTATAAACATGATAATACTCTAACCAAAAAAATTCTGTACATCTACACTAATATTAAAAATGCTAAAGTAACTCTGTCTGTTATGTTATCACGAATACAGGTTAACCAGATGCTGATAAAATTTGAAAAT
>CM061919.1:82082689-82154917 GCA_031002005.1 Vandiemenella viatica | reverse complement strand
CTCGTACGAAGTCACGGGTAACAGTAATTTCTTAAAAGTACCACACTTCGATTCCTACAACTGATACTTAGCTTTCGGTATAATTTTAATACGTGTATTTTCTCCGCTTCACTAAAATCAGTTTAAAGACATTCCTCCATCATCGGAATCTTCTCTAGATTTAGCAAACCTTCTCACTTGGCTTGATGATCTTTGCCCTTTGAAATTATGGTAATATCACATAATTAATTTTATACTTAAATGTTTTATAAAAATGTTTTTAAGCATTAATTTATACAGGCAGTGGGATCATGTACCTCTCAAAATCTCCTTCTTTTACTCCTGAACCGTTGGGTTGGGGGATACTTTTCGGGGGAAATTTAAACTGGGGTGTTTTCCCTTTTAATGGTCATATTCTGTGTTTTATGGGATATTTTTGTTGATGAAAGTGAAAAACGATAAAATGATAACAGACTAATATCACGAAAGTCTTCTGGATCAGTACTGAAGAAATTTTGTGCTGGAAAACAAAAGAAAATTACCATCTTTCATCTAAATAATGTCCTTGCCCACAAGGTTACTTTGGCAATGCAAATACTAAGGTATACGAAGTTCGAATTGTTTTAAACACCTACCATATTTGGCCACTCTTACTTTAGCCTACTTCCAATTGTTAATATTTCAAATTCAGAAACGTTTTGAGTCAAACGATGCGTTATATTTATGTATTTTTAAGGTCTCCTACAACAACCCTTCAGGGATGAAGTTCTTTTATTCGAGAAACGTCCAGCAATGTGTATTGAACTAAAGTGAGATCTCGTAGCAAAATAAATACCTCTTTTAAGTTAAAAAAATATTGTTTACTGCTAAAAAGAGAATGTTTCATCCTGCTCTCTCAATCTGAAAGTTATCTGACTGTTTGGTAGATCGTCGGTATTCCATCAGGAATACAAACCACCATCTGCCATTCTTTAATCATTCTTTATAGAAACCGAATCACCTGGTCAATCGTCTCGAAAGCAAAATAATTTGATTCTGGACTTTTCTCTATAAAATTAATTTTCATCGGGTGTTTGATAACTATCTTCTGTGAAGTAGGTAGCCATGCCTCAACTGGTGATCTACAAGTCGTTACATCTTCGTAGGCCTATGTCGTTGGTTAATATCACTATGGCACCATGATAATATTTGGTATCTTCCATGGAATAAGACTATTTCAGCCCCGGTGGTGGTAGAACTTTTTTTTCTTTTCTGGACCGGACCATCGGGGTAGGAAAAGTACTGGTGCACAATTTCTAAACAGTAGATAGTCTATCAAAGTTCTGAGTTAAATCCCAGACCTATCTGCAGAACTTAAGGGTTGAGAGTGTATCATACTATCGATTGAGATTTGTTCTTCGGATATACACGTAAAATCTGGCGGCCCGGAGGTGTCTTTCGGAAGAGTAGGTCTAGATGGGCATGCGTCGAGCATCGCCTTCTCCGTTCCTTCATCTCTAACTATACCTTCAACAGTCAACACCATGATCTACACATTAAAAAAAAAAAAAAAAAAGAATCTCGCAGATAAACATTGGCAGTCCAACCTCCGTAAAAATTTCTGCTACAGCTCCTACAAAGGAATCTATCATACTTACTGGTTGAGGAACGTATTCAGCTTCATACTGGTAAGGTAGTTGGTACCACATTGTAGAGTTCCAAGAAGCTTTCGTTGGTTGGCGTTTTCCACCACCAATTTTATCTGTCCACTGATCTCAAATTACAATTAACGAAAAGATGGTACCAAGTTAACGTTAAAGTACGTATAGTGGGAGTTTCCGGCCGTTATTGAGGCTAGTCCAATATTACAGTCTCGCACATATCGCCTTCAAAAATAAGTTTCAGGTAACAAAATAATTTGAAAATCCAAAAATGTAATCAGTTTTTATTACCAAAAACAATTTAATTTGAGAGTAGCTAAGAGCCATAATCTTGAATTTCTCCAGGTTTTTATAGTTGGAAAATTATAGCTGGGGGGAAGGTGGCAAAACAAAGTGTTAACGATTGTGGAAGTTAATATGTTGTGAAATGCAAAACTGAATATGAATGTACCAAAATAAATGTACCTTTAGAGGTTTATATAAAAAAATAGATTTTTTGATATTTGTCTATACATCTGTTTTGCATTAATATTATACATTTTTCTGTGAAATTTTATGACGATCGAAGCGAATGAGCCATGCAATGTGGGTGGATGGACAAAATAATATAATGAGGCAATTTTTTGAATCCTAACTACAGACCTGTCATTTTAGTCTTAATTTGCTGTTATTGACGTAAGCTATTTTACTGGAGTTCTCACGGAAATGACAATAGTCGCAATCAACTGGATAGTTTATACATACCATGTCATTTAAAAACACATATTTCAGAGCATTCCACATGTCACCATATCAGTTCACATTGAGGAGGACCTTACTCCACAGTGATCATAATCGACCAGGGTTGATAGAGGTCAGTTCTTCCGCTTCGACTGAAATCATCCATCCTCTCACGTCAATATCACAAAACAATTCTTGTAAAAATAGGACAGGTTTCGTAGTTATTTAGTGATAAATACTTATGAGATCGTTCTGAGCCAAGTCTATACAATGAGTATCCATTTCACTTTCTGGAAAATAATGGTTTCTCTCGGTGTTATGAATCGATGATTTAAAATAAAATATCAAAAAACTCTGTTGACTTAACCATTACACATGTCATAATTTATACTGAAATAAAAGACATAGTATATGTGATTTATAAACGTTTCTCGGGAAACAAACCGAGTGATGTTGTTATTAATGCACAATATTTCGGAGACTTTAATCTCCGTCGCCATCTTCAGGTGCAGTTGTAAGTCTTAAAGTCTGCCTTGAAGTCAGCCTTGAGCGTGTTGTTTGTAAACTGGCATGGCAACGACTAGTGTTGTTATGTTGCCTAGCAGCATCTCAGATGTCATTAGACGCCCGCGTAACACAAAAAGCAGAGCGTTGGTGATGAGCAGCCTCAATTACAGGAATCCATGCATCACTTATCTGGAATCCACAATCCCTGTTTACCAAATCAGACGCGAGGCGAATTTCAAATGCTCCTTTAATGACGCTGTCCCAGAAGCCTCTCGCATGTGTCAACACCTTAGTCGCTTCGAAATCGAAACCATGTCCTTCTGTCAAACTATGTTCCGCCACTGCTGATTTATCTTTTTGCCCCAGGCGAACATGTCGGGCGTGTTCCAAACAACGTTGTTGTACGCACCGTATGGTCTAACCGATGTATTTCTTTCCACATTCACACGGGATGCAGTAAACTCCGGGTGTACGCAGGGCAAGGTCATCTTTTGGAGAGCGCAAAATGTTTCTCAATTTTGGTGGTGGTAGAAAAATGGTCTTAATGCCATTTCTTGCCAGGACTCTTCCGACCCTAGATGTTGTGGCGCCAGAGTACGGAAAGAAGGCTAATTTATCGTGTGGACCATTATCGTATTTATTAGGCCTACGATTCATTTCCCGGAATGCCAACTGTATCTGATGTTGGTTGTATCCATTCTTTCTGAAGGTATCACGGAGATGTTTTAACTCACTAGGAAGGCTGTCTTTATCACATATTGCCCGCGCTCTGTGGACAAGAGTAGTTAGTACTGTATTGCGCTGTGCAGGGTGATGATAACTGTGCGCGTTTAGGTAAAGGTCTGTATGCGTTGGCTTCCTATACACCGTGTGTCCCAAAGTTCCATCAGATTTCTTTATAATCAGAATGTCCAAAAAGGGCAAGCGGCCTTCCTTTTCAACCTCCATCGTGAATTGGATGTTTTTGTTGACACTGTTCAAGTGAAGGAGAAACTTATCTAGATTGTCTCTCCCATGAGGCCAAACAACAAATGTGTCATCCAAATACCGAAAGAAGGCACTGGGCTTCATGGGAGCACTTTCCAACGCTTTCTCCTCAAAATGTTCCTTATAGAAATCAGCTATAACCGGTGACAGGGGACTGCCCATTGCAACTCCTTCGACCTGTTCATAGTAGTGGCCGTCATACATGAAGTACGATGATTGTAATGTGTGGCGGAACAGCTCAAGTAACCTGGGCTCGAAGTGCTGTTGTAGAAGAGCCATCGTATGAGCCAGAGGAACCCTGGTGAAGAGGGAAACCACATCGAAGCTCACCATCAAATCCTGTTGACGTAGGTGAAGTTCTTTAACAGTATTAATAAATTCCACCTTGCCCTGCGTACACCCGGAGTTTACTGCATCCCGTGTGAATGTGGCAAGAAATACATCGGTTAGACCATACGGTGCGTACAACAACGTTGTTTGGAACACGCCCGACATGTTCGCCTGGGGCAAAAAGATAAATCAGCAGTGGCGGAACATAGTTTGACAGAAGGACATGGTTTCGATTTCGAAGCGACTAAGGTGTTGACACATGCGAGAGGCTTCTGGGACAGCGTCATTAAAGAAGCATTTGAAATTCGCCTCGCGTCTGATTTGGTAAACAGGGATTGTGGATTCCAGATAAGTGATGCATGGATTCCTTGTAATTGAGGCTGCTCATCACCAACGCTCTGCTTTTTGTGTTACGCGGGCGTCTAATGACATCTGAGATGCTGCTAGGCAACATAACAACATCTGTCGTTGCCATGCCAGTTTACAAACAACACGCTCAAGGCTGACTTCAAGGCAGACTTCAAGACTTACAACTGCACCTGAAGATGGCGACGGAGTTTAAGGTCGCCGAAATATTGTGCATTAATGACAACATCACTCGGTTTGTTTCCCGAGAAACGTTTATAAATCAACAACGCCGAGAAAGACTACATTCATTGATATGTGATTTATTCCAAGAATTGTCAAACCCGAAAGATATGCGGAGAAATCTTGGCTTTTGTGTATTTGTGTATTAATAAAGCAACAGATTTAAGGTGTGCATCCTGGGCTACTAATGCCATGTGCTGTAATTTGACTGCCATCATAAGTAAATTCCAGTAACCCCTAAACTAATCACAGGAACAAATTAAAATTTAATGTGTTAGTGAAGCTTGTTGGTCTCTATGGTATGAAAGTAATTTAGGCGTATAGCCCCATTAATAAAAAAGGAATTAACCTGCAAATATGCGCGGTAACGTTTCACTGTTGGAATTGATATTTCATAAATAGACAGAAAATCACAAATATTGGATTTTTCATACGATTTGGGGGATGAAAACATATATGCGTAAATAACTGTTTCTAGAATCACGAAAAGTATAGTGGAATTTGGGGACGGAGTGACAAAGTTGATAAAACATTTTGTTTTCACTAACTTCCTATAGGAGGAAGGAAGTAAAATTTAATACATTAGTTAACTTACTAAGCTCCGTCTATAGTGAAAATCTTGGGTGTATAAAGATAATAGGGTAGAAATCGATTTGAGGTTGGCAATGTACAAAAATTTACCAGTGTTAAGACTTTCTAATAATTTGGGAGTAAAATTTTATCTGTACCAAATTTAAGTTTTCTACGATTACTAAAATTATCTGAGAGTTTTGATGATCACATGTGAGTGAGTGAAAAGTCGTCGAAATTACCATCTGAATCACTTCCAAACTAAGAGCAGGAATGAAACAAAATTTAACGTGTTTAATAAAATTGCTGATATATACGTATGTTATATATTTGAGGCAAGTAGCGTTACTCAGAAATTGAGGTACAAATGTGACACAAATCGCTTCCAAACAAGGAAGGGTAGGCAGTGCCGCATTTGACTCGACTTGGCAGGTGTATGTATATGTCAGCCCAGAGAGAGAAGGAGATGGGTGAAGACAACCATTTATCTGCGAATCTTGTCCTCCATATCTGGTGCCAGTATTGTTTTGGATGCGAAATTGGGGAACATCGTAATGCAATAGAACGCTAGTACAATTCCGGCCAGTGACCCCAGTGCTAAGTAGTGCCTAAAGCAGCATGAAATACGAGTTCTTCCTTTCCAGCCGACGTCCTTGCTACCGTCCAGTTTTTACCTCCCGGTCTAGAGCTGACAGTCGAATTTAAAACGCTATTAATCTCTATTCGACTGCCGCCGCACGCCATTATGTAAATGCGCCCAAAGACGTTGCTCGCGGCTGCCCTTCTCACTTGTAATTGCCATTCCGCTTGGTGCACACTACCTGGGTATCACCACTGGTTCCGCACATCGCTGCCTATAGCTGTCTGCTAATTTCCATTGCCGATCAACAAAGAGTCTTTCGCGGCCCGTAGATTCCACAAAATCTCGTTTTTCCGTACTCTTCCTGCGGAACACGTTAAACACGACTTTAACTTTCTTAAGCTAGTAAATTGTTGGAGTTTATCTGCTGAGTTGAGAACCCGGCAAATGACAGATCTCTCCACTGGAACACTGTAACTAGTTAACACTGTAGTGATCATCCAGATTTGAACTGGTTGATGTTGGTCATCACAACCGAGCATGGTGGGTGAACGGTTAACGTTCTGGCCTCGCATTCGAGAGGATGCAGGTTCGAATCTCCGTCCGGGCATCCAGATTTGGGTTTTCCATGGTTTCCCCAAATCACTCCAGGCGAATGCCGGGATGCTTCCTTCAAAAGGCCTTGGCCGAATTCCTTCCCGTTCCTTGCCCCAATCCCATCCCGCCTCTAATGACCTCGCTGTCGACGAGGCGTAAAGTATAAGCAAAAAAAAAAAAGTTGGCCATCATGGATGGACTTTGATCTTTTTCAGTGCGGGGAATTGATTACAACCAGAAAATTAAGCGTTATTAACATCTTTGTTATACATTCGCATTTATTTGCATGAATTTGGAGTAATGTATTGATTTTCATAAAGCAATGTAAAATAAAATGCACTTAAATCCTTGCTCCTCACTGTGTACTGCGATAGTGTCATTTAAAATTTTAGTCGATGTAGCGTAGATCTCCATGCATGCGGAACTAAATTCATCAACTTGGCGTAATGACTTCAGAAATATGGAGTTCATGAAAGTAATTAAAGTTAAAAATGCATAAAAAAACTTCTGCCTTACGCGTTGTTTCGGGATGTCAGTTGTATTTTGGGCTAGCGTGCATTATAACTTAGTAACAATTTCCGTTTACAGTCTTGCTTGAAAATCAAAATGTTTATGCTCGAGCAAAATACAAGTATGTTTACTGCGTCTAGATCTGTAGCAGGAATACCTTAACCCTACTTTTTACGACGAATCAATGCTGATTGCATATTTCTAATAGGCTCGTTGAGTGAGAAAAAAAATCTTACATTTTAAGCTGATATTCTCAAGGAGGCCTGAGTGATTTTAATGCAACTTCACAACTATACAGTGAGATAGAAACCCATTTCTCAAGCCGAGCGTGGTGGGTGAGTGGATAATGCTCTGGCGTCGCATTCGGGTGGACGCCGTTTCGAATCCCCGTCTTGCCATCCAGATTTGGGTTTTCAGTGGTACCCAGATCCAGGGCTGGCGTTAGGGAGGGGTAAGCGGGGTAAAAGTACCCGGGCCCGGGCCACCGAAAAAACTTTCTAAAAAGGTGTTATTTGATTTTTTGGATTAAATGTTCTGCCTTTATGCAAAAAATCAAAGTTTAAAGTAAAAAAAAATCGGGGTGGGGGGCCCGGGTATGCTTATCCGGGGCCCGAGAATTCTAGCGCCGGCCCTGCCCAGATCACTCCAGGTGAATGCTGGGATGCTTCCTTCAAAAGGTCATGGCCGAATTCCTTCCCGCTCAGACGCTTCGGTGCCTTAGGGCAGGGATAGGTACAGTATTATTCGTTCTGTACCTTCTCAATTAAGAGAAAAATTCACAAATCGTGTTGTTCTAGAAGCTACGAGGCCTGCCAGTCTAGTGTAGGGACATTTCTCTGTCTACAACTGTGCTTCAGCAACTTGGATGTGTAACTTATTCCATGGACGTAAGGTAACACCAATTTGTCGCTGTTTCCCAATATATATGATTATAATTACACCAAATATGGATTGCTAGTGTGTGAATAAAAATATTTTGATCATCCTGTAGTGCCCCATCTTGACACCGGTATACCTATGGGGATCTATGGCGAACCTGGCAGCCGGCCGAGCGAAGACTTGGCCAGATTCGATGAGAGGAATGAGTGAATGGGTAAGGATCGATCATAGAAGTCGATCTGGGATCAGAGTGAGACATTCGTGGTAGGATCATCAGGGTGAAAGACTTCGTAAACATGTACTATGTACACTATTTACTATCACAACTGTACAAAATATACAAGTGGTATGCTGAATACTGCTTATAATGTAATGTGCTATTGCGCTACCTTCTGACTTCCTGCTATAACATATGGCAAATGGTTGCTGATATTATAACTGCGTTAGTGTGACATTTACTTTGAGGACAGCAAGAGCTTCTGAGACTGTGGGCGATTATCTATACCAGTAACTCCAGCTCTAGGCATTGAGGAGGACCCTAGCTCCCTATCTATTATTCAACGATGGTTTTCCACGTCCAACCATACCCTACAACAGAGCCAACCTGTTATGCGCTGTTCATCTTCTTCGCGTGCGGAGCAACCACCCCGCGGCCAACGTCTCCGGAGGGCAGGGTGACTCGACGACTGCGTTCCCTCTGCTCCGGCTGTTGCTGGCTCTGACTGAATGACGAAGACAATTCAAGACTACCTTCGATGCCCGTGCAGAGGTTTTTACACCACATCCTACTACGGCCCAGAAGTGGAGGGGCAAATGGTAGCCAATGATGAGGCCGATCCATGCCGTCATCTGTCCTCCTTAACTCGACCATTGAGCACTTTTTCCCTACTATCAGCACTCTGTCTGGTTTCCTAACATACTACTTGCCGTCCTCATTTCATAATTAACAAATATGTAATTTATGAACCAAGCGAACAACTGCGTTCACTACAGTCCGAGAGACTTAAGAATGTATTTAACATTATTATATGCTTGTGAAAACTGTATCAAACATATGTTGATACAATCTCGGATTGAATAACGCAGCAATATTTTGATACTGATCTGTATCTAAATATTGTAATAAATAAGTGGTATGTATGAACTAAACAGATGAATAAAGAAAAGTATCTTCCATAACACACTTTGATAACTTTGAGACTGGAACACATTATTTCAAAAAAGTTTCAATTTATTCTTTTTTGCCTTATATGAAACCAGAAATGGTATAATTGTAAATAATAATAACAATTAATAAATCAACGTCAGAAATTCCAAATCAAATAGAAAATTTCTACAATTTTTGTTTTGTTTTAGAAAATCCTTCATTTTGTATAGATCGATTAGTTCTGACAAACCTTCTATAGCAAATTTTCCAATTTGTTTACAACGTACTTTGCACCAGACATAACTTATTATCAAGTTATTGTCATATCGCTGATTAATAATAGTAAATTTGACAATACGAAGAAAACTGTGAAGCGTACTGTTATCGCAGAAAAGATTTCTGCCGAGGAATAATGATTTTAGTAAACAATAGTTAATAGCACTACCTTTTTTAGCTTGAAACTTTTTAAAGCAATAGATCAAAAACATACGTAATATAGCCACAAGAACAATACGTGCAGTTATTGATGAAAACTCTGTTTAGCAAATATTTCTGCAAGTGCAAAGACTTGGTTTAGAATGACGACAAGGCGACGTCTGTTAAAATGTACGTTTATGACACCAAATTCTTTCCTGTTTCACAAGTGGTGAAAAAATTATTTAAAATTCATGAGCGCGGCAATATACAAGATTCATAGGATGGTTGCTTTACGATTTGTTCCACAAACTCAAGAATTTACCCAGTTTTGAAGAATTCATATGGAGCAATGTTGTTAAAATTCGAAGCTACGATCCAGCCTACGACAATACTACCTGATTGTATAATGATCAGTTTAACTGTATTATATAAGGTCGCATGGACTACGTGCCAAGATTCTTCGAGACATCCAAGGCCTTAGTACTTATTCAGAATGCTCATAACAGTAGCTGTAAAGCAATGGGAAGGTTTTTATTAGGCTACTGAGAAGCACGTGAAAGGGCGCATGGAAGTCACCTGTAACAGAAATCTCACCCTCATCGCAAAAGCAATCGCGAGTAGTAAACGTGACTTTTCACCGTTTTACCAACATAAAAATTGAGCATCTTACCTTGGACTCTCCTCCAGAGACTAGCTGATCGTAAATGTACCAGACAAATAACTGGTCACTTTGGAATGTTAAAAGCGGGGTCGAAGGGCTTGATCCTATTCTTTACGCCAGTAACACATGTCCTGTAATGCTCAGAAATAATCTCTGAACAAAGAAGCGCTTGGTGAATTCCGTATACGGAATAGTATATTGATCACGAGAATCACCAGAAAATTTAAAAACGATTCGGAGTAATGGTTCACTGTGTCAATTCCGCAGGTGGAAGCTAAAATTATGGTTACGTCACAGCATCACAGTCATACACTAGGATACAATTTCAGATTCAGATTGCATTTGTATACATCATACACAAGTCTCAAGAATTGACATTTTATAAATTTTTGATTAAAAACGGCGAGCTAGAATTCAATTTATCAATCACGTATGAAGATATTTCAAAATCTAAAACATAGACAGGATTCGTTTTTGCACAAGAATTTGAGTGGCGCAGGCTTGAGAAAAATAATCCGCATACCAAATTTGGGCACAAGAGAAGGTTTGTTCGTACAATACAAGAGAGATGCATACCTTAATTTCCTTCTGAGTAGGAATTTGGTGATAACGTATACGTCTTAATAACATTAATATCCTGAATTAATTTAAATTTGAATTGCATTTTTCAATAATATTTCTGTAATAAACAATACAGGGCGAAAATTCAAAGATATCTGTGGGGTATCATTGCATTCTACAGTAAATTTATAGATTTAAGGTTAGAATGTTGTCTTCAGCTAGGTACTGTGCTCAGTGTACCGTATTAAATAGCATTATTTCTTATTAGTGGGAAATAAGGGCATAAAGGAAGGAATCCTTTGTTGAATATCGTTTTATTTTATGCCTCTGTATTTACAGGCCTATACCAAAAGTAGTAGGACTGATTTAAAAAAAAAAAAAATTATTGAAGATATCTTTACAATTCCTTAATCCTCTTCGAAATAGCACCCTTAGGCAGCTACACGCCAAAAATTACGATGCTGCCATTGGCCATACGCCATCTGGAAGTCAGTTTCGGGGACGCTGTTGAGAGCCCTCGTCGATGCTGCTTCAACGTCCTGGATTGAGTCAAACCGCTGTTCCTTCAGCTGCCTTTTCATCCGTGGGAATAAAAAAAAAAAAAAGTCAGTTGGAGCCAGATTGGGACTGTAGGCGGGGTGCAGCAACGTGGCAACGCTGAATCGGGCCAACAGTTGCCTTCTTCATCCTCCCGTCCAATGAAGGCTCGCATGAGCAAATCAAAGATCAAGACAATGCTGATCGTGTTTTTTTTTTTTTACCGTCGCGGGGTGATTCATAAGGAGTTCGTTTCCCCTGGGGAAACTGTCAATTCGAACTTTTACTTGCAAGTGCTAAACCGCTTGCGAGACCGAGTGAATCGCGTCCGACCAGTCATCTCCGCCAACTGGACTCTGCATCACGACAATGCACCGTGCCAAGGCGCGCCGTCATGAGGCAACTGTTAGCCCGAATTGACATTGCCGCATTGCTGCACCCCGCCTACAGTCCTGATTTGGCTACACCTGACTTTTCTTACTCACATGGATGAAAAATCAGCTGAAGGAACAGCGGTTTGACTCAATCCAGGACGTTGAAGCAGCATCGACGAGGGATCTCAACAGCGTCCCCGAAACTGACTTCCAGAAGGCGTATGGCCAATGGCAGCAGCGTAATTTTTGGCGTGTAGCTGCCTAAGGGTGCTATTTCGAAGAGGATTAAGGAATTGTAAAGATATCTTCAATAAATTTTTTTTAAAAAAATCAGTCCTACTCCTTTTGGTATATACCATGTATAACCAACATTTCGTCAAATTTATATTTCCTGTCAATAATTGTCATACTGCTAAATTTCTCTGATAAAATGCAAATAATGTTACTGTCCAATGAATTGCATTCGCTTCTCCAATCGAAGTACAGCAAACTGTTATTTGTAATCTGATGCTTACAGTGTAAATGAAACTTTCTATGTACACTGAAGACTTGAAGAGTTATCGCATATGATAAAATATTACGCCAGTTAGCGATAACCTGACTCTTCAGTCTTCCCAGCTCTGCCACAAGGAGATCCTAGTAATACTTACCAACCACACACAACACCAAATGTTGTTATATATTGATTTTGCGAAAATATTTATCTGATAAAATCAAACTCTATTCCTTTTTTACTCTTACCATTATCAACCATACCATAGTGAACATATTACCTCTCTCAGAGGGTAATACTCGTATAGTGTGTAATGGAAACAACCAAATATTGATTTTTTTTACTTATGGCTTTACGGTTCGTCGACTTCGAGGTCATTAGAGGCGGCTTGGGACTGGGGACAAGGAATTCGGCCATGGCCTTTTGAGAGAAGCATCCAGGCATCAGCGATTGAGGCTATGTGCAGGGATATACAGGGTGTCCCAGAAATAGAAGTGCAAATGTTAGAGGAGAGGAGAGCATCCGAACTATTCACGTCAAAGTTCGTCTCTAGACTGCACTGTTGATGACAACAGGTGGGCGTGGTGAATAGGTTGCCTGATCCTCACGCTCACCGGATTTAAACACTCCGAGTTTCTTTTTTAAATCTATTGTGTCTGTAACATCTGTCGATTCGCAAATGGATCTGTTTGTAAGAATCGTCTGCGCTCTTACGGGTATGTAAGAAAATCCGGATACTTTCCATTGTCGCCCAATACATGGTCCGGTGGTGTTACGGGTTCATCTAAAGTAGTGGTGGAAACTTCTAACATCACCTCTAACGTTAAAAAATGGAATATGTTTTTTCCTCCCAATCTCTGCCTTGTGTCCTTTTATTTCTTGTTCCACTGCTACCACTTTCCCATGACGTTACGGGTCACAGCTTCCTATGCAATGGTGAATCGTTTGATGTTCTACGCTTGCTCTTATAATTTGTACCTCTATTTATGGGAGACGTTGCATGCACGGGTAGCTACATCACACAGATTTGATCATCGTACAATAGCAGTTAAGACTGCTGTGCGTCGGGGTACAGGCAAGCGGAAATAATGATTTTTCAGCCCGAGACAATAAACCTTTTCGTCTGGCTAATACTTCTGAATGTCAGCACGGGTCACGGCAGACACCCATCTTTTTGTTTGCGACTGAGAACAACCCACTATTTAAATACCACTGGCATATTACACTTTTTTGAATCCTCGACGAATGATTGTTGTGTTTCAACTGCACTCACCTTGATTTCTGGCAAATATCGATGTACAAAATATAAAAAATATAACTGCATTTGTGAATCATCAGAAAACGTAATCGTGTCAATTAATGCTTGTCCATGTATGGAGAAAAGTGTGGAATGTTTCTACGAATGCTCATTTTTTTGAATATTTTTTTTTTAAACATTAATTTCTTTTAAAAATCAAAACATTTGAAAATGATTGAGTTTGCCCTCACGTAAAATGAAATATCAATTTATTTTTTGAATTAAAATTTGCATTTAAACCGAGTTTTGCTGTTAATATGTGTTCCAGTAATCTATCTACTTTTATGAATCTTCTGTGCTATAATTACGTAGGCTCTCTCCGCCGCACTTACCTCGATTGCTAATAGTAGGCGTCGGCTTCACCGATGTTGACGTCACGCACCGGCCTTCGCTCGCAAATTAACAGTGACCAGAGATGTTACTAGAAATGTGAGGTTATGTGCACAATTTGATAGCTAAGCAACAGCGATGTCTTGAACTGACAGAATACATTCATTAAATTTACTTTCACGTTCCGTTTAACTGTAATTAATTGCGCCAATTCAGTCAAAACGTATGGTATGGAATAAAATTGTATTATACGATTCAATGAAGTTCTTCACATCGTTGCTATTGTAACGCTCCTCGGCCATCTTTGTGTATGAAGGTATTTAGATTGGACACCATATTTGGAGTTGTATTAGAATTTACCTTATGAATATTAAAATTTAAAACGTGGGTGATATTTTTATTGCCTTAATTTTCCTTTGGGTGCGTGCTCACTGTAGCTGGATCATTGCGTTATTTGCTCTGCCATCTTTAGGTATTGAGTTAGATCATCTCTGTCCGTGTTTAACACTTCTATTATTATTTCGAAATCCCTCCAATTTCAAGAGAGTTTATTCAAATTTTGCAGAAGGGACCCTTTAGGTGGAACTCACATCAACTTCGTATTTACTCATATCATCGTATCAGGTTACCTGCTGTGATCTCTTACTCTAAAAATTGTCCCTATTCCAGAGTCATGAGCATACACAAAATATTGTCATGGGCTTACACTACTGTTGAATAAATCTAAAGGATAAGCTAAGGAAACATTAAAATACCATAAATATTGTCCTGTATTTTCTTTGAATCCACCAGACTCTCAAAGAGGCAATTACATACAGCATAGTTAGACAAGGTTGCACTTTATATTCAAAATAATGTCATAAATAGTAATTACAAGGTCCACTTCACACATTCACCGTCACGTAGTTTGTCAGTGTTGCAGGCGTATTTCGTTGGCTTGCGCTTCTGGAATGTTCAGCTGAGCTGAAAATCATGCGTCACAAAACAACCTGTCTTCAAGACAGGTTATAAAATAAAATTGTTAGCAATTTTTTTCATGATTCCGTACAAATATTTACACAACTGAGTAAGTTATAATTTTCTGCATCCATTATAAATGTCTCAGAAATAATTCGTAAATACGTGAAAGTATTTTAAGTTATAATTAGCTACCCTAATTTGTTTCATGAAACATTCCGATACATGTAAACATATAATAGTATGTACAAATAGTCCTGTCTCGCCTATAAATCCCTATTAGATTTATGTTTCTAATAAAATTTAGTCTCCATATTTCAAATCAGAGTAAAGATAAGAACGGTCTTTAATGTCTAATATATACAATGTTATAGTCGATAGAAGACTCATAAGAAGTGATTGAAATAAAGAATAGTAGAATTTACATTAATTCAGTCATTAGCAGAGTCAGAAGTCACTTGATCTTAATTTACTATAATATCACTGAGAGATCACTGAAAAGTAGATACCATGAATATGGTTGCACATGGATTCTTCATTTTCACGTAATTTTTAATGACTTAAACTAAAATATAAAACGATTTACACATTTTAATCTCACTGTTCTCGCTGTTCACTCACAACTTGTGCAAGTCTTCGAGCAATGATGAAAGAATTTCAGTTTACACCGACATTCCATTTCACCTACACCAAGAATTGGTTGCGTTTTATGAGACACCATTCTATGTACAGAAGTATAACGAGAAGTAAGGAGTTCATTTGAATAACTTTATATCACACAGTAGCTCGAGAGTTAATAGCCTCATTACAAAGTCGTTAATTACTTAAAATTAAATTATGGACGGATTATTTTCTACATTTTTTAAAACATATTTTTGATTTTTCCTCTCTTTCTGTGCCGTTTTGACAATCGTGATTAAAACATATAAAGTCAGAAATTACCCGGTAGGTGAACGACACTGAAGACTTATTCGAAGTCCTGTCAGTTAACTTTGATGCTAATTCACATTGCAACTATTCGTAGGAGGTGACGACTGGTGATCCAGTTGCTATGCTCTTCAGTGACATGTCACAATTTGAAATTGACAGTCCCTTCAAGATTCCGAATCAACTGTTCTAAACAAATATAATGAGTCCATATGCTGCTATAAATTTCCATATAACTTCAAAGGTAATACATTCGTATTCCCAAGAGATCAGATGCCATTTAGTTGTTGATGGATATTCGTCCACACTTAGATGCCGTTTTATGCATCGTTTGTTGAGTAGCCATCAAAAGTGATGAAGTTATGGAGAGATCCAAATGGAGAACTGTATGTTGACTGGTTATTGTCTCCCTTCTTGATTCCAGAAGTGCCTGACCATCCAGTCACTAAAGTGGATGAACGAAGTGAGGCTGAGGCTTAAATCTTGGTGCAATACCTCTTAAGACAGTGATAATTAAACTCGTTCACCATAAGGGTTGATTCACTATGCATCCACATATGATGTCATTGACAGATCTGGAACCCGACAGATATCCAAGATGAACTTATTGGAAGGAAAATGTATTAGTTTTTGGCATAAGATCGATGATTGATTGAGTGTTGGGTGGATGATTGTCTATGTTAATTGGCAGTTTCATGTAATAACAGGTACTGTACACATCAATATTTCGAGGAGGATGTTTTCATCCAGAGGGTGATCTAGCGGATGACGCCACTACTCTGGCTGCTCTCTGGAGTCCTCTTCCGTGCCAGGCTGACTGGATTCCTCGCCTGCAGAGTCGCCGCAGGATCGCAGGGATGCAGACGAATCCTCCTTGGTCCCCAGGGTGGCGGCGAGCGCCTGGTTGTCCGGGAGGCAGCTCGTGCAGAGTCCTCGAGCGCGGCTCTGTCCACTGGCTGCCAGGAACACCTTGCCGCACCTCGCGCACTCCTGCTGAGGGTCGCCTGCTGACACACAACGTGACAACCAAATCAGCACAAGAAGTAAACTGAATTCCTTATCATAACAGCTAAAACTGGGGTCTTGACACTGTGGCATTTACACCGGACCATTTTTTTTTATAATTTCTGTGACCAAATTTTCCTCCTTTCTGTATTGACAAGCAACATGGAACACATCAAAATATTTTATTATGACAGTCATCCTCCAATGAATATAGAGACTGCGACCTGCTGTATTCAGATTAATGATAACGATTAATTAAATGTAAATTGTTTTAGGGTTATTCAATTCATAGGTAATTTATTTATGATAAGCACAGGAGGCTAAATTGTTATATAATTTTTAGTTAATGCAAGATTGCTGTTATAAAGGAACAAACGGTGAAAATGCTAGCGGTCAGTGGAAAGTTTTAAACACTGGAATAGCCGGACAACACCGTTCACTGGCGACGCTCTGGCGGGCCGGACACAATAGCGGAGTCCGGGGAGAGAGAAAATGTAAATGCCAGAAGACCCAATAAACTTAATATTTTATTCACCTGTAATTTCACAGCATTCGAGATTCTGACTAACCAGATTAGCAAAACTAATATTAATCTCGATATACCTAAAAGTAGTAGTTGCCCCCAAGTAGCACTCGCTACATTATCAACGGATGATTTAATAAGGAATTAACTTCTAGTAATCAGCAGAAATAACTATAGAATTTGCGGACCAGCGTCAGTAAACCAACTGTCTGTATCTATCAAAGTGTTAAGCAACTGTGTCAGTTGTTTTGAAAGAAGACAATGTCAGAGTTGGAGTGGGCTCTAAAAGGAATTATAAGCAATGGCAGAAGACTTTATAACTTGAGATTCACCGGTGACATTGCACTCTCGGCCAACGGTACTGGCTAATTCCAAACATTGGTTAGCTATCTTATCTATAAATGTAAATCAGTGGGCCTAAATATGATTCTTTCAAAAACAAAAGTTATGTGGAACTCATGATCCTAAGAGAGGATTGTACAAACATTATTTATTTATACATTCCTCTACGAGTGGAGATATATGACCAGAAATTTTCAGTAGAATCAAAATTGGATGGCAAGATTTTGGGAAACATTTCTACACTCCTCAAAACAGATATACCCTCAAATCTGAAGAAGAAATCAGTTTACGATAATTTATGCTTCCCGTGCTAACTTACGGCTGTGAGATCTGGGCATTCAATGAATTCACTATACTTACAATATTCCGAACAGCTAAAGATCAATGCCGTATTTCACTAGAAAAGATAAAATCAGTCGAACACAGATCAGTTATAACGTCCAAAGAGATCTTGGAGAAGGCAGTCACCTTGAAATCAGTATATTGCTCAGAGAAATAACGAAAGATTGAAAACGGTGTTGGAGTGGAGTCGAAAAGGTTAATATACACCAAGAGAAAGATACTTACACCGAGGGAATGAAAACATATGCAGTATCGCTGAAGTTAGCTGGCAGAAAATCGCCCAAGACCGTACTCCTTGTAGAATAGTGTTTAATTTCTATCCGGACTCATAAGTCTAAGAGATTACATGATTGCATGACTGAATTGGCTGATAGTGACGTGATTATGTGGAACATAAAGTTTTATTTAAAAGTCTATCTGAAATTTCAATCTTCCTGCCTCACCTAGTGTTTGATGGATGGATCTAAACTCGCTCTTTGCTCATCCTGTAAAAGGAATCGTCTATACGTTTGTGCATATGTTTGTTCGCTCATCTGATGAGGGATTTTGATGAAACTTTGTACACATGATTTTCACTGACCGATTTAAAATACTTTAGGGGTAAACTAATCAAAGTCCACATCTTTTTGGGTATGGAAGAGTGGCTCATTTAAATACATATAACAAATGGATTCACATGTTTCAACATGTCAAACTAAAAATAAGATGGGTTTAAATCTTCTCTAATCAAATCAGCATGATGATAACTACGTTGAAGTCGAGTCGAGATGTCCCTTGTTCTTTTGAAACGGGTGGGATACTTTGACGAAATTTGGTAAACAAGTTTCTCACTAACCAATTAAAAACACTGTGGGGGTAAATCAACACCAACCAATCTTTTTAGGGGTCTCGTGAGTCATTAAATACATTAAATTTATTCAGAAGTTTCAACCTACCACCATATGACTGTATAATCAAATTAAACAAAATATTTTGTTTTTAATTTTAAAAAAGTATTTCACTAGTAAAATATTAATAAATAAGTTGCTTATACTGTTTACCGTTGTTCCGTTCCCTGCCACACAAGTTTTATAAGATTTTTCTTTTGTTGGTTCGAGGTTTATGGCTCTTCGATATCGAGATCATTAGAACCAGGATAGACTGGAGGAGGTGCAAGGAATGGGAAGGAATTCGACCATAGCCTTTTGAAGGAACCAGCCGATCATTCGACTCAAATCATTTCGGGTAACCATCGAAAAACATAACTGGATAGCGTAATATAACTTTCTTATTTTGTACAAAAACACATTGTACCTACGTGTTTTGGAATCTTACCGATTTTTACCTGAAATGATATACTCAATTATTTTTACTCGAATTCCCTTTTAAACTTTTAATTATTTGATTAATAAATCATCCATTTTTCTCGTCTATATTTATTTAACATTTCTTACTGTCTCCACTTCAACACAACTACTTTAAAAAAGCTTTATTCCACCATACACGGCTGTTGCTTTACTACTCACTATATGCAACCAGAGAGTCTCCTTGCGATATTGCAGCTCACAGTAACAATCTATGGTCCAACGATATAATATTACGACTAATTTTTTTACAAACATCGATGATATGTATAAGGGTTTCGTTATAATAGTCGGAAGAGAACTTCAACCAGCGCTCTCCAGTGTGTTTTGAAAATAAAAATATCCGAAATAACTCATTGTACTCTACTATATATCTACACTAATACTGCAGTTGAAAAAGTACCTCTGTCTCTTTGCTTGTTTGTTACGTTTTCATGGCTAAACCGGTCTTGATGAAATTTGACAGGGAAACACTATATATCATTAGGAAGCACATAGAATTCTTTTTCTGCATAAATAACATATTTTACCACGAAATTTTAAAACTAACAGAAAGGTGACAGACAGACGGGTAGCGTGTGTAAATTTCTGTGATGTTATATCGGTTATTCAGGCGTTGTTTGTCTCGTAATCAGTTTCGGTTCTCTTCATGAGACATGTTCGGTGGTAGAATATTACGGTGATGGCTTCTCCGTCATATCCCAACTCCAGGCTTTTTGGGAACCCTTTCCGTAACTTTCAGCTTTCTATATCCAAATTTTGGCAATAAAATTCAAAGTACACGCGTATGATGTCGCGGGTGACAGCTATGCAGCTTTATGTGTAGCTAGAGTACTTGTCCCCTGGTGCAGGGAGCCGTGCACAGTGGCCGTGTTTGACCCTGGTTAAGTGGAGGGTTATTTGGGAGAGCAGGCGAGAGAAATTACCCGGCCGGCAGCGGGCAATCACGCCATCGCGGCTCTCGCTCGATATTCGATGCAAATTGCCCGCAATTATGCAACGCGGCCGTTGGGACGGTGCGATAGATAAGGCTGTTGCCTGGAATGCCGTTACCGGCTACTGGACCAGGCCTCCCTAGAGATTTATCGTCAACGCAGCAGCGGGGGCTTCAAATAATTAAAATCCCTGCCGTCCAGGCATATTAATTTTTCGGCCCACACGATCACTTTGTTCTAAGCGCAGTACACCACCCTCCAACTGACACGGCGCTGTAGCAGAGGGGAAAAATCTTTAATAACGACCTGTGATACCCGCCAGTGTGGTGCAGTGCGTCCAGACGCTGCACACTGGGCTACAACGGTACCAGGTTCGAATCCCGGTCCCACGCACCAGCCGTCCCGATTGTGGTTTTCTGCAATAATTTCCCCTATCTCCGCCTCATAAACTACAAATTTTCCAAACAAAAATACACTTATCAAACAGAACACAAAAAATTACACATTTCAGACAAATAGCAAGACAGACATGGTTACGCTGTGTCTAACAAACCTGGTTCAAACCTGGAGGATACAAGTCTTTCTCCCCCACTCATGATTCACATTGGCTACTGTGACGAAACCGTGAATATTACATACATTTTGTAAGTTGGTAATGTGATCGCAGATATACTTATAATGTCTTTGGAGCTTTGCAGTTGGCTAGCGCGCAGGAATACAGTACGGTCGGTAGAGTCCAGTCGACGGAGTCTAGCGGGTCGTGGCCGCGAGTGTTTGTTCCGTGTGTGCGCTGTAATAACCCGCTAAGGGTATCACCGATGTTCCGATGACTTGAATATTATGTGGACAGTGCAGAAGTATATTGTAGACTTGTGAACACTGTATATGTTGGTTCTAAGTAATATGGTTTGCTGTAGACTGATTTTGGTGAACTGCTACGGTACTGCACAGCGTCTATTGTTTAATGAATAACTCACTGTTTCCAACCTTATTTATACTCGAAACTGCATTCTTTGGTGACTAAGATTAGCAATAGTGTCTGGTGGCTTGCTCTTTTGGTTATGTAACTTCAGTGTAATAAAACTTCGTGAAGTGTGAATGCTGGCACGTGTGTTTTAATTTGCTTCTTGCATGTGCCCTTTGACTGTGATTTATTTAATCTATCCAAACAGCAAAGCTAACCAGGCTGGCGACCGGACGGCATTCGAATCATTTACTAAAAGCAATAAGTTATAAGTGAAGGTACTGAACATTGTGTCAAGTAATTCAGCTCCACAACTGCAACGTCGTATATTTAATTAAAAGCCCCAGTAAAAGCCTGTTTATTTCCTTACACAACCTGTGTACAACAGGGGGACGCTGGAACATGCTCCTCGGTTAACCAAATCGAAAAAAAGAACTACCATGCCTACAGAATATTTTTTCTATTGTTGCTAATAACATCAGAGCCGCTGAAATTGCAGGAAGTAATGAGATCGAGACTGGTGGGTGACTGGTTAAAGTTCAGGTTTAGAATTCACGACGGCGAGGGTTCGAATCATCATTAAGCAATCCAGATTTCGGATTTTGTTGGTTTCCAGAGATTGCCATTCAAACGATCATCTTGATATCCCATTGTGGGATTCGGTCACAGCCTTTTGCAGGCACCATTCCGGCAATTTCTAGGAGCAAATTAGGGAAATCTTGGAAATCAGAAATTAGCATGGTGGGGGATCGAACTGCGGAATGTAAGGACCGCTCATCGGTCACGCTCGGTTCATTTTCCTATTCCAGCTATAACCACCTCGCTTTCCGCAAGCTGTAAAATAGTAATTTAAAGCTAAATAAATGAGAATATTTTTTTCACAAACATCTTACAAAATGTGCTAAAAGTATTTTAATATTCCTCGTTTATACACACAAATTAGTTGATACTGGAGACAAAACTTAATCACTTAAATAATAGCGTTTTGAAGTTCGTCTGGTTACAAAAATATTTAAAAAATTAAGAATGTCTATATTTAGGAGTGAAAAAAATCTTCATTCTCCACTCAACAAGCTTTAAACATGGTTACCTCACAGGCTTAGATAGGGAGGGGGGGAATCTTTTTTGCATTTTATTGGATCCACAATAATATTTTACGAAATTACGACTTCCATATTCGGTTCTGGGTCAACGAATCGGATAGGATAAGCCAATTTGAAATCTGATTTTCAATCGGTTTAATAGTTATAGGTCTGTAAAAGACGGACTGAAAATAGAGTAACGAAAATCATATACAGTTGCACGCTTTGGCAACATCATTAATTAAGAAATTAAATTAGAAATCCCATCTGTAAATGTAAAAGTATGAACTATCAAGGTCACGCGTACGCGATAGTCCAGAACCAAGCCGCTAGGCTTCGTTGGCGTCAGTAAGAAGTGGTCGCATTACCACTAGATAGCAGCATGCCATATCACAGAGATATTGAAAACCTTTGTGTGTTTTCTAGAGTAATGAGCTTTCCGGACATTTTTGTTTCTGTTAGGAAAACATTTATTCATTCCCAATTGTTTCGTACGACGCTGTGTTTTATCTGTTTCAGTTGATCAATAAATAATTATTACAATTGAGCTGATTCTTGTTTCATCGTAAAACAAATTAGTTTTGCGAAATTATGACTACGGTATTCGGCTCTGCGTCTATGTATCATATAACGTAAGTCAAACTGAAGTCCGAATTTCATTCCGTTTAAGAGTTAGAGGTATATGACAGACGGAGAGACAGTGAAGTAGCAGCAATAGTACTCAATTCCTTTTGAGTACGGAACTGTAAAAAAAGCATGTTTCTGATTCAGTGAAGAGTAGTCAAATCTGAGCAAGCACAGGGAGAGGAAAATGTTCCACGAAACACTTTACCTCTGCGAGTCGCATGTGAAGCGTGTTGATACGTGACCCGCTGTTCAAACACATTAGGCAGTATCCGGCGCCAGCAGCACGACAGATTCCTCTCAAATTGATCTCAATTCCTCGAAATTACTCAGCATTAACTCGGTCTCCTCCACCGGCAAACACGGCCATACTTAACCCGTCGCAACCCTTCCTTATTACTGCTGCTGCAACAATTCATTTTCTCCGATCTTCCTTTTGTCTTCTCCCCTTTGGCCTCTTCTCCTCTGACACTGTGTCTATAGAGAGAGACAGAGCGCCCGGAGCAGTAAATACGGCCGCACAGTTTCTATTCGCCGTCTTAAAAGCCCTCTAATTATGTCGTGTAAGGGTCTGTAACGCGGGCCACGTGATGGTGGAGAAGGGCGGTCGCTTGTAATCCCAGTCATTTGGGAACACTGGACGGCCGGCATCAAACGGATGATTCGGCCGGTAACTACCGGCCATGAATAAAATTCCACTTTGGTAGGCCACGACAGTCCAGCCCTGGGTCGGCGCACGCCAATTTCTAAAGCATCGGTGCAGCGGACGATACCCACAAAAAACTCACATCTCGCAGCGCGACAAAACCGCAGCTCCCATTTTTCCACCTCCCTCTCCAGTCTTCAATGGGATTTCATTGAGGCGCAGACCCAAAACTCATCCCTCTGTTATTTAGTTCGTCGACGTGATTATACAGATCGTCGCTTTTTGGCTTCTCCGCTTTGGGGCAAATTAAACGACAATTCCCTTGCGGCTAGATTCGTTTAAGTGCCGATCCGTTCCGAGACGAGAAATATACACCGCAGACGACCGTGGTACTGAAATTACACCTTCGGAGAAGGTTCGGCAGGTAGTGCCTTTCGTTTTCTCTCACGAATCCCTTTCCTTGCGTGCGTATTTGCGTGGAATTAGTTCCTCATCGGCCTATTATTATTAAATGCGCTTTGGCTGAATGTATAGTTTTGGGTATAATGTATTCAACCGGAAACTGACATTACATAGTGCGGTTGCATTCATCGAAAAGCACGGCACTGAGAATGTTAGGTATTTCCTGGGTTGAATCGAAACATACCTCAACTACTTAAGAATCATGTCAGCAGTTTGTTTTCAAGCAAAATAATATTGAAACATGAATTAGACTATTATCGTGAAGAAGTGGTTCCTAACGGAAAATCCATCAACAATTAATTAAAAGAGAATTAAAATTTTATGCAAATAATAAAACTAGATTTGAGCGGTCTAGTGGCTCAGCGGTTAAGGCATCTAACTGGGGATCGAAAGTCCCCGGTTCGAATACCTGTCTCGGCACAGCTTACTGCGTAATGTGAAGTACACCAGAACGCTCCGTGGTTAAACTGTAGATACCCTCAAGGGCTGACAACCTTAGATATAACACTGATGTGTGTACATCCACAAAAAATTTAAGCCAAGCAAAGGCTTAACGTGGTCCTAGTTATCCCAAACGAACATATATACATAAGAAACTAGATTTAACATATTTATTTAAGCTTGAGCCCAGCCCCCTTGGTAAGTTCCTTCGACAGTGAGATCACCACGCTCAGGAATAAGCTAAGAAAACCAGATATTATGGTGACATATTTCAGTTATATTACGTTTCCAAGTCGCATTTTGAAGACAGCATAAGTGGTGGATCATTTACCTACTCCAGTGCAGAAATGAAGTACAAGGCAAACAGCCCAGCGGAAGACTAAATACTGGAGGAATAAGTGCTAAAGGGAGGTGAAATTAGAAATGCTTATGTGTAAAACAGACCCGGCCAGTGGCTAAAACCGTCTGGCCTTAGAACTAAACACGGCTTGAAGTAGATGTTGATATAACAATTAATCTTAGTGGAGAGATGTGTAGATTTACCTTCGTGAGTCTTCATGTGGGCACGCAGGTTGCAGGCCAGGGCAAACTTCTTGTGGCACAGATCACACGCGTGGGGTTTATCTCCTGGAACAAAGGAATGCGACATTAGACCTTGCAGTCAACGACAGCTTGTGTCGCAGAAGCAGCAAACGTAAACAAAGAGATAATAATTTATCTGGTAACTCTATACTAAAAATAAATCTGTGACAGGGGTTTACCTTTTTGTTCTGGCCTCACGCAAAAGCTAATTAACAGATTTGGATTAGATTTTCACAGCTCGTAAAAGTATTATTTGACTTAAAATCCGAGGTAAAGGAATGAAAATCTTCTCTGAACATCAAATTCTTTTACATATTACCCGGAAAAAACTTTAGAATTACATACCATATTTTGACGAGGTTTTTCATGGTTTTGAAGCATAGAGCCTGGTATTTTGTGCCAAAAAACGGATATTGTGCCTCTAAACTCGATAGGTGGCCACTGTGCAGTGAAATCAACGAGTTGAATTGAATAGCGTGGAGCACTTGCTCCCTTGGCAGTTTTTCTTGTCATTTATTTTTTCCTTTTATTATCATTATTACTTTAAATTACCTCACCAATCTACATTTCCCATGTACAAATTTTAGTTTTAAATATCTTCAGCCGTTTTTGGTAAATTATCCATCACTTTCTCTTTTAATTTATTCCAATCCCTAATTCCCTTATCCATAAAAGAAAATCTTCCCACTCACTTATGCATGAAATCAAGTGTCAGCTTTTTCTCCTGGTCATCTTTTACCTTCCATATACAACTCCTAATTCTTCGACCAATATCTTTTCACACTCCCAGCATACTCTTTATCCCCCATCTGTCTTCCAGTTACCACGTATCCAGCATCCTTAGTTAAAGTTAAATAGATTAATAACAAATTCATTGATTCTCAGAGAAGAGTTAGCATAATACGAATTTGTAGCAGGATATGACGGTGGGAGACGCTTTTCTATGGAAGATACGTCTAAGAAAGTATCCCTTACTCTGTTGATTTATCACATATTTAGCACAAAATGTTAGTAAATGAATGAAGATAGTTTATAAGTCGATGAAGAAATGAACGAGTGTTTTTCTTTATCGCATTGAGAAGCTACATTATCACCAATTCAGTGCACACACTACATCATTGTGGTTGAAAATAACCGGCTCTCTGAATCGCTTATAGTTTCACAACTTACATAATATAGTTATAAATATTTTCACCTCTCTAGTGGTTTGTCACTGCTTAAAGTGACCTCCGCATATACGTAACCTGTTAATTTTAAGTATGAAAAAAATAACTTATGTTGCCGATGTGTAGTGGCCATGGAATCACGATATATTCTTCGCAAGCTCAAATCTATATTTAATACCGAATGCCAGAATGGCTCCTTTCAAATGCCATGACTGAATTCTTTCCCATTCTTTTCCCGGCGCTTATGACCTTGTAAATAAGTAGGGGGTTTCCTGGACCGCAAGTCAAAATTCGTGTTACATGTCGTAATTTTCAAAAGAAGTAGTTCTTACAGGTTTCATTTTTGTGTGTCTAGTTCAAATGTCTGCGTTGTGGAACAGTTGGTTGCCCTGTTAATGATTCTACAGTTATTTGTTTGTTACTATCATGACGGCGAAAATGTTCAGATATTACTACTTGCCCTCCTTTCAGGGAATCATACACCGTTACATTAGGGACCGGTAAAGGTTTTTCTGGTGGAAGAAATCTGTTGCAAATACGGCAGCGCGTTTGCCATCTGCGGATCAGGATGCGAGCCGGAACAGATATCGATTTCTAGTAGCGAGCAGCCCATGTTTCGGCCAGAAGAATGGCTGACAGCAGTTTTTGCGGGCTCCTGGGGCCACTTGGTATTCAACAGGTGACGGCGGACGCGCATAAAACCAGCCTCCAGCTACTATAGCTGTGGACAGATTAATTGGCGGGTCAGTGTGAACGCGCTGTTGCCGTACTTGGGGACAAACTCGCGATGCGCTCTCTTTCTATCACCTGAAAATTGCAACGCTGTGCGGCCTGTGTTGCCTAGTCCAAGCGTCAACAGCTCGCTAACCACCCCCAAACCTTCCACCTCCCTTTCACTAAAAATGTGTGAACCTGAGAATCGGAATTAGAAAGTGTCAGTGTGAGTGTGAACTTGCTCGAGAGAGGATATTTTGATTTTTAGCGATTTACGATTTTTACGTGCGATTTAAATAATTCCATTTGGTTATTTATTAATTATAGTAATTTAGTTTAATAATTTTACCGAACAAAAAGTGCAGTAACTTATAATTAGGGAAATTTAGCAAGAGAATCTTGCTACTAAAAATGGATACTTAGGAAGAGACTTATTCTCCTATTCCAGGTGTTTCCGAACTAACGACTCCCAACAAGACGCAACCATCGACAGCAGAACCACCGCGGCTGAAGCAGACAACACAGTAAATCTATCATTCACAATGTTTATAAATATTTCAAATTTCTTGTGGACAATGATCGAGAAATTTTGTCTTCTACATGTACGCTAGTAGGAAAAGACTTGAAAAATATGGACGTACTTGATATTGACGAAATAAAAAACTGTAATGATTTGTTACCGCAAAACGAACCATATTGCGAAAAAATTAGGGAATGGACAGGCTATTTGCGCTGCAGCTTGTGGTTGTCGGTTTGAGAACTGTCCAGCGCGTGTGTCGTGAGGGAAAATAACCTACGTTTGTTTCTCGAAAGAAAAATATGAAACAATACAGCACTCTAACAAAGCTTAGCGACTTTGACAGTCCTTTGTCAGGAGGACAGTACACGAATTTTACGATAGTGATGAGTGGTAATATATAAACAGATAATTTTGTCGTTAATTATGCAAGTTTTTCAGTGCAGAGGATGACAAAATAAAATTTTGATTTTAGTTATAAATATACAAACTGAAAATAAAATGTTACAAGTGGACTTTTAGCCACAAATAAAAGATGAGTATTTCCATAAGTTTCCTTAGTCTGTCGAGAATTTTATTTTTCTGCGCAAATAATAGAATAATAAATAACAGGTCTTTGAAACCTCCAATTATATTAAACGCATCTGCAATGAATAACTTTCTTAACGAAATGACATGCATCAATATTTTATGACAGAATAGTGATCATAAATTACTTAAAACACTTTACAAACCATTACTACAAGTAAAGAGGTGAATACAACTGTTACGCGCACGGCTTGGCAACGGCGCATTTGACGCCACCCGCCAATTAATCTGGCCAGAGCTATAGTACTCGACAAGTCAGCGGCGTCCCATAAAGGCTCTCACTATCTTCAGTTCTGCCAACACCATGCAGCAGATTCCCATCCTCGTGACAGAGAGCAAAATCTGACGGGTGATAGAACCTCGTCGTCCCAATTTAACAATAGCATTATAAGAAAAATACATCAAGATGCAACAGGTTTATAAAAATGTGCAACGTTCATTATTGTAGAAGGCAAGGTAAGTAGTACAAAGAACATCTATTGACTTAAAGACCTGTTATTAATGATGCTATTTTCTTGGATTTTCAGAAAGCTTTTGACTCTGTACCGCACAACCGACTTTTAGCGAATATTCGAGTGTACGGTATATCTGACCAGATTTGCGAATGGATACGCGATTTGCTAACAGGTCAGTTACAGGATGTCTTTGTTGACGGGGAAGCCTCTTCTAAGCTAGATGTTACTTCGGGCGTTCCTCAAGGAAGTGTAATAGGACGACTTCTTTTCTTAATTTTTATAAACGATCTCGGTGACAATGTTAATTGCATGATGCGATTTTTTTTTGTTGATGATGCACTTATTTATAGGGAAGTGAGGTGTTCTGACGATTGCTTAGAAATTCAGCGCGATCTGGATGTTATTTAGGAATGGTGCCGTAAATGGCAGCTTACACTTAAGTGCAAAAAGTGCAAGGCAATGCAAATAAGTAATAAAAAGACCCCGTTTGCTCACGAGTACAAAGTTAATTCAGTTGTTGACACGGTGGATTCCCTGAAGTATCTAGGCGTAACAGTACAAAGCAACATGAAATGGGACTTGCACATAACTTCCGTCGTAGGCAAAGCTAATTCTAAACTACAATTTTTAGGCCGTATTTTGAGAAGTTGTAATTCTCATACAAAGGAAATAGCGTACAAAACACTAATGCGTCCCCATTGGGAATACTGTTCTGGAATCTAGGATCCGTATCGCAAGAGATTGATTGACACGTTAGAGAAAATACAGAGGAGAGCCGCTCGATTTGTGACCGCTAGTTACAGTCCTTATGTAAGTGTCACAGAGCTGATACGCGGGTTGGGCTGGGATTGTTTGGCGGACAGACGACGTCGTTTTCGTTTGATTTTGTTGGAGAATAGATGAAAATCTTTAATTTATGTGTGCAACGAAATACTTCTTCCGCCAACCTAATTAGGTCGCAATGACAGGAGTGTTAAGATCCAAGAAATAAGATGCCGTACTGATAAATTTATGTATTCTCTCTTTCCTCGTTCTGTTCGGGATTGGAATGCACTGAATTAGGATTGGTGCTTAACACCCTCTGCCACCCACACTATTTGTGACTTGTAGAGTATAGATGTAGATGTAATGAACTTCCACCAGGATCATCTTACGAGCACCTTAGTTACTGTGGCTATTTTCACCGTGGGTGTTCAGTTTGCGAAACTGAGGTTATAAAAACCGCCCTGTGAATGGGAAGAAATTCTGCTAACTTCTTTAGAATGAAGAAATCCGGAATTCTTCTGAATAAATTCAGGGAACCATAGAAAATCTAAATCTGGAAGACCTAATCGGCAGCTTCCTGAATTCCAAGCCCAATCGTTACCCGTTCATCTAACTGACTTGGTCTCACTCAGGCTAGTTGAAAATCGAATGACAGAGAAATTATCCTGACCATATGCAACGTCAACTCAAGCCTATCATGCCTAGGATCAAACCATTACCGGTGTGAATCTCCTCGGATTGTTTAAGAACCGAAGCTTGTTGCCCTTCGTACCTTTCATTTGAGTGTTCAAGCTATGGAAGAGAATACCAATTTCCCTGCAAAATTGGGTGTTATTTACCTGGAATTTCTGAGCATTTTGTGGCTAAGCCAACTGTTCATTCTTTCTCTTATCATTGATACCTCTCTAAACTCTTTTACTGTCCAAAATTCAATTAACTATCTTCATTAGTTGACTGCAATGAAGCGCTTATTCAGCAAAGTATCTTTTTTATTTCACTATCGAATTTGGCCATCCTCCAATGTATTTATATATTATTTACGAGTATGTTTCTTTAATTTCAAAGTGTTTTTTGACTAACAGTGTGAGGGACAACACAGGAGACACACAAAGACACACAACATCTAATTAAAACCATATACGAGATGTCCAATGTTAGAGTTGAGCCGAAGAGATCACGACAGACCAAGAGGAACTCCATCAGGCCGATGGGACAAGAAGATACAAAAGGTTGTCGGATATAACTAGCAGAGGATCGCTCAAAATCGTTCAACCTGGAGAAGAATTCTCAGGTTCTACATGAGCTCATGACTCAGAGAGGCCTCATGATTTAATGATTGAACTGACTCAGGATGTCGTTGGATAGACTCGAACCGGCGACCATTGGTACTACGGTGCCAGGTTTGGAAAAATATTTGGGTTACAACAAAAAGATGTCGAATTAAGGTCCAGGACTGGTGATTGTTGGAATGTACAGTGTAGGATGATTCAATCGCTAGGTAATGATGAAGACTATTAATCCGTCTTCGTATTTTTGACCCACCCACGAAGAACCGACGTGATGGAATCTGCTGGCTTCTGACCCCGGGGCAGTATCACTCTATCGAGGGTGGCCTCCGGTACACGCCCCCGAGTTAATCGAGCATATAAGAATGGCAGGTGGTAGCCGGCCGCCGAGGCCTCGAGGGACGATCTCTACATTCCGCTGACGATCGGATCTGGCACAGAGTCCATGTCGAGCGGACGATAGCGCATCTGCCCCGTGGCGGGGCCCACACTTCCAGTATCGTTCAGCGGGTGTTATCGACAGTCGGGATCTGGCAGCCGCCTTATTATGGAAATCTGGCGTTAGTTACATGGTAGGGCCCGTCATTACGAGGGCCAATGACGTGCCGGCAAACAGTAGCCACGGCGCCGCAGGGAGACCACGAAACACGGGAAGCTACTACTCCAGGTCTGACCTCAAGCAGAGTGTATGAAGCTCTCATCGAACCGCATATCGACGAATGACCCATCCTGCACCGTTCTTGGTACATTGTCAAGAAATTTGGGTGATGAACGAAAGGAAAAAGAAAATAGTATTCCTGAGGAGAGGTACAGCATTTTTCTTCTTCTTGTCGTGTTGATGACAGCATCGAATACAAGATAGATTTTCCGTCAATACCGTGGCTTTTTCGATATCTGATTGAGATAAATTAACTGTGGACATGACAACAAATGTTCCATTTTTTTGATCTCGCCGCAAGATCGTGTGGTATCTGGTTGTTCTCCCAGGTGTACTCACGACGTCTTTTAACTGAGGCCTCCCGGGACGGATAGCCAACAACACGCCGTATGAACGGGGCCACCTCTGCTATCGGGGATGAGACGCTGCTACCCACTCCATGTCGGTAAACATCATAGGCATGTGTAGTGGTGCGCTGTTGCCATCGGTTTGCAGCAGAGCCGCGCACCCCTTCTGTTCTGTTAAGTGCTCTGTGCCAAACGACATTAGGCAACGTGGTGAGGAGGTGGTGGCGAGGTAGCGAGAGCTAAACTGTCGTGGGCGCTCATCTCTTCACTTCAGCGTGCGCCGTCCGTTACAAGACGTCGTGGGAACGCAGCTTAAAGCGAGAGTGTCTTTGCAACTAGCAACTCCAACTAGAAATCTGTTCAGTGACTTCCCATACGGGGAATGGTTGTTCAGATCCAGGTGGTAGACCCTGTTTCGGCTACATCCAGTCTATATAATGTCGCACTATTTTCCCCCCAGGGCGATATTAATAAGATTAGGGAATGTGAAAATTTTGCGAATGATATTTGATAAAAAGCGAGGTTTGTGGTCTGTAATAGGCTGAAAGTAGAACCAACACATTCGTATCAATTGTTTACTTGTCAGCTGAAATAGGTATGTAGCAAAATACTTACAACGTCTTATGAGACAATTAGAAATGGTAAGACGTTTCACGGACAGAAACAAATATATGCGAAAAGCTCCTTACTCCTGAAAAAACATACAGTTTATCCATATCTCTGTGATAGGTTGTGCTGCTATCCAGCGGATATGCGATAACTTCTTATCGCCGTCTGAACTATCTCATTTCGTAACAACAAATCTTTATTTTTCAACTGACCTATAACCTGTTCAGTTAACATAGGTGGCTCAAGGTCAGCCTGCTCTATCCCCACTCCTCTGCCATTACTCCTACACGCGAAGGGAAATTTACCCCTACAGAGCGTACAGCATCGAGAGGTAGGAAGGGAGGGGGTGTGGAGGTGAGGAGCGGGGCCAGGTAAAGGTGACCTTGAGCCGCCACTTAGGGTGAACAAGGTATAATGCGATCATGGCTCGTGTAAAATTTCGATGTGAGGTGCTGCGATCACTCCTTACGGACTCCAGTGAAGCCTAGGGGCTTGACTATGAAATATCGCGTACCCGCGACCTTGATTGTTTATAATTTTGCTATTTATAGCTTTTTTTCGAAAAATTCCTTTCTTAATTAATGATGTTACCAAAGCGGAGAACTCAGTCATTAAAATGATGGCAAATTCAATTTGTGCTATTTGTATAGGTTCACTCGGAAAGCCTAGCTAGGCTTCATTAGCATTTAGATATTATGGCCCATTTCCTTAATTGCGATAGAATCGACAATTGAACAAATTGATTCTATCGGAATTGAGAAAACGGCTCATAATATCCAGAAGATGATACCTCATTTGTCGATTTGTGTTAAGTATGAAGGGGGAACCACATCACCAAAAAACATCTTTTAGAAATAATGTATATAATAAAGAGAGAAATGAGACAGTAAGGAATATCGCAATTGAGCTACTGTTACATTACATTCAGGGGCGTAGCTACAATGGGGCTAGGCGGTGCAGTGCACCGGGGCCCTCACGCTCAGGGGGCCCCAAGCATATTTCAAGGGGCCCCTAAGCGCACCTCTAGGGGCCCTCAAGCGCAGTTTAGAGGGCCCACGAGCCTTCACGGCAAACTGGCGACCTTTTTTTTTTTTAGCTCTGCCGTCGTCTAAGGGGCCCCTGAGATCACAGGAGCCCCTCACTAAGGGCCCTCGCTGCTCAGGGGGGGGCTCCAACCACTGCTCGGGGGCCCCAAAAGAACAATTCAAGGGCCCCCATCCTCAGTTCAGGAGGCCTCTACCAGCACACAATGCAAAAATACGTCGCCCGTCTGGCCTGAGGACCCAAAATAATTTTTTTGCACCGGGGCCCTTGTTGACCCATCTACGCCACTGATTACATTTAGATTACAATGGTAGAAAGGAAAAGATGAGGCTGCTAAGGATGATATTGGAGGTGATCTTAAAGAGACCGAGAGGTAAACTGACAGACAGGAGTTACGAAAAGTTGCAACTAACTCACGTCTTCCACTGGAGCCAGACGAACACAAGTGTTTCCCGCATTCCCGCATTCTCGCTTTCGCCGACCCTGTTCATCTAGTCACCATTAATGCTCAGACCTACTGAGCGAGAAAATGAAAGCAACTTTTGCGTTCAGTATCTATGCTGTCTGGAATTCATCCGTGAACGACGTTGAAATAAGAAGAGGTTTAATATCTGCTGAATTCGTTTTAATGTCTACTAAACACAGAATAAATTACATAGCTACAGTAGCTAACAGCATTATAGTTTTACATTGTTGTTCGCTAGAATCTTTGAAACCCAAAAGCTTATTGTCCACACTGTAACATCTCTTCGAGACAACAGATATCTTACATCAGCACAGTACCGTCTCTTCCACGTAAGATTTCAGAGCCCGGTATCGTCCTGCCTCTGAAAATATAACCCCTCTCCTTCACCTAGTAACTAATTATGCCTATTGACTCAGATGAATAGCTTTATCTTAATACCGTCATTCAGATCCTCCGCCTCGATTATCCTTGTACATTGAAATTAAATTCAGTTCTTGCTATGTTTTATATGTTTCTGCTTTCCATACAAATTTATTAATAGCTCTCGTTCCCGTTTTTTATATCTCCTTTTATCTCGTGAGCCTTCACTAAATTATATGCCGTGGTTTGATTTTTCGTAATCGGGAGGACGCGGGCTCGAATCCCCGTCCTGGCATCCAGATTTGGGTTTTCCATGGTTTTCCAAAATCACTCCAGGCGAATGTCGGGACGCTTCCTTCAAAAAGGCCATGGCCGAATTCCTTCTCGTTACTTGTCCCCAGTCCCATCCCGCCTCTAATGACCTTAGCCGTCGACGAGGTGTAAAGCAATATAAGTAGGAAAAAAGAAGATATTTCGTCATGTTCTAATCTTTTTCGAAATGTCATTTTTTTGCACTGCAGGACAATCGAATTAGTAATATTTGTGTATTTTCGTGTAGATGACAAGGAAAATTAGTTTTTATATGTATTCGAGAAGAGACAGGAAGCTTTGAGTCTACATAAATCCATGACCCATAAAATATTTCCAAAAGCTCTCCATTTATTAGTCGTACTGGTCGTTATCGTATGCATCTTATGTTTTAGTTTTGAGGTTGTATTAATAATACTTGGTTTGTTAACATTGAACTACAGTAACTTCATAATACCGATTGTCTCGTGTGGAAAATTTACTGTAACAGGAAACACATTGGTAATATCATTGTGTTAATCCACTCTTCAATTCCCTCTCGCTTCTGAACGTTTCCTACTTGTTAAAATGTTTTAATTATCTTGGTAGATTTACGAGAGTTTTGTTAATGGCAATTCTTATTTCCTCACGCAACTAAAAGTGTATTTAAAGATGGAAGTTTGTGATAACACCGTATCTTATCTGAACAGAAGATCCCATTACCCAGAGATACTATATTGCTGCTTTGCATAAGTCGAAGCGGAAACAAACAAAGGTTCTCATTGGACAGCTTCCTTCTTTATGATAATGGTTCATTCAAGTCGGTTATTAACTTGAAGGAAGAATAAATGTTAATATGGATTTAGAGTATACTGTTCCGTCATTTAAATGATAATGCGACCATCTCCACTGCTATGCGATAGCCTGTAATTCGATTCGATATAACAGGCACTGGACAGGAATAGGGTTGCCTCATCACTCACGTGCATTAAGAGGAACGATCACAATTTATTGGTGTAGTGTCTTTAATTGCATTTGTGTGGACTTCGACAGGGGTCGTGATAAACAACGTGACAGGGTTCCCGCTAGAGTGAAGCCAAAACCCACGCCTTAATTAAGTTCACCTGCCACCGTCGTTACGCGAAGCTGAAGCCGTCCCAAAATTATGAGGACCGGCTGCGGGATAGGTGAGGAGTTACGACCAGGTGTGGGGCTAATCTTCCACAAGCACCTCACGATGTTTATGTCACCCTCATAAATCAAAATTCCTTAGACGCCATTTACCAATAATTATGAGAAAATTTCGATGTTACGTTGATTATACAGAAGTTGTGTTGGGCTGGAGACACTAAATGGCTCTGGGTGTAGTGCTCTCGAATTCGTAGACTTTTGTACACACCAAGCGTGGGGAGATCGCTAACGCTCTGGCCTCGCATTCGACAGGACCCTTGTTCGAATCCCCGTCCGGGCATCCAGATTTGGGTTTTCCATAGTTTTCCGAAGGCCGAGATGTAGCCTTTAAAAGATCATGTCCGAATTCCTTCTCGTTCCTTACCCCCATTTTTTCCCGCCTCTCATGACCTTGACGTTGACGAGGAGTAAAACTCATAAGGAAAAAAAAGTTTTTTTTTTTTTTTTTTAGAGTCTTAACGCAGTATTATCTTTACTATCAATGCTTATGGTGGAACTGATTTGTTCAGAACACAGACATCTTTCAGCAGGGAAATCCTTGTACACTAAAAATATTATTTTGAAAAACAATTTTAAAACATTACGGTAAATTTTAGATTTTTTTTAAAAGGTTACAAAAAGTATTTTGCCAAAGTATTAAATATCCGGTTTGCGAAATTCTCTATCGAGCAATAAGTTTAGTTATCACTGTAAATTAAGAAAGAATTTTACGATAAGTATTTTTAAAAATAAAGAGAAAGAAACATAGCCTTAAAAAAATGCCACTACTTTCGGGTGAGTAGTGAAAATAACGTTCTGGAACGTATTATGGTGGAATTGGAAGGACGGGTATTATTGTACGTTTTTGGAAAACTGTTCAGAATATTGATCACTCACAACATAAACACAGTTTATACATGTGTTTGTTTATATGGAGGATTTCTTAACACGAAGTTACCGTTTTGTTCATAATTTCTATGCTCATCTGTTTTTGTTAATTCTACATATTAGTAAAATACAGAAACATACAGAAGTTAATTTCATTCAACGATTTTTCTTTTGTTAGATGCCTTTATTTTTGATTGAGAAGATGAACATCACGAATGCTTTAATAGACCTTTAACTTCTTCCTATCATAAGTAATGTCGAAAAAGTTGATTTGCTTGTACAAAAAGTTTAAAAATAAATATTATTGTGTATGAAAGTCTTTAATAAGTAGAACGATATCATTTTGGAAGTCCTTTTACTTCTATGTCAACACTTCCGACGTAAATGTATGTAGTTCAGTGTTGCCAACTTAAAGCTGCTCCTCTCACAATTATTCCTGGCAGGTTGATCCAGATGCAAGCTGTTAATTACTCAATTAACGTCGTGTGGTGGGTAGTTGGCCCTCCTGTCCACCTCTAACACAGCTAGCCGTACTGCTCTTATTTACAATTACTAGCACTTAACTAATACCGTGCAAGCCGTTACAGAACATTAAGGATTTCTTAATACAGTTTTAAGAAATCATTACACTGTTCCACTAATTCTGACAACCAATTTCATACTATTGAATCAATATATGAACATTACACACATTATTTCATCAAACTACCATTCGAGGAGTCCATACATGAGCTTTCCCCCGCAGGCAGGCAACAACCAACCATATTTTCAGACAAAGAGTGTATTATTTATTACAAGCCTTATCAAGTAAGATGCTGTTGCTACCCTGTTCACTACACAAGCTACAATCTGTGGAAGCCTGCTTACATTTTATTACAATTAATTACTTTAATTGTAGTCAGAACGTTATTAAGCACATATTGTTAATAGCAAATTAATAATTTAATCATTAAAAAAAATCACTGTACAAAAAAGAGTCGGACACAAATGTCACAACTCCTCAAGGACAATAATAATAATAATAATAAAGAGAATGATTTCCTAAGCAGGATGTGTACTGTGTAGTTATTATTTTCTGAGAAAAATTTACGTAGACCAGTTTGGCTAAACTTATGGGTTTACAATGTAGTTGTGTTTGTGAGTGCAAGCATCGTATTATAAATTACAAAAATTAGGGAGACAGCATTAATAAAAATTGCGCGGGGCGTATTTTGCTTCGGTAAACCACTCGTAGCTAGCTGGTAATGTTAGTCTGTTTGATACCTTTCGAAGAAGACTTGTATTCGAAGCTAAGATGCAGAATCATTCTACGAGGAACTGGCACAAAAAAACTGTGGTGCAGTTTTCTTACGACCTGGGTTGTGGTTAGTTAAACTGTAAATATTTAAGAGCGGTGAGTGAGACTACGCGAGCCGGCAATGGACAAAACCTGCGCCCAGCAAATAGTCGGCAGGTGCTATTAATGCGTGAAGCATCCGAGCACGAGAACGACGTGGCTCATTCCGTAAGCCATCAATCACTAGGTTTTTACTACTGTTTCAAAATTAAAGTCAAGAGTTTAACTACTTCTTGGAGGGATTTCCATATAGTGCAGTTTATTTAACCTTTCCCACAAATCTATGTTTGTTATTAATACCATAATATGATGCTATACCATACCATACCAAGCATATCAGACTCTACCACAACTTATTATATCGTACTGTAAATACTGTAATATACAGGGTGTTACAAAAAGGTACCGCCAAACTTTCAGGAAACATTCCTCACACACAAACAAAGAACATGTGTCCGGAAACGCTTACTTTCCTTGTTAGAGCTCATTTTAGTTTCGTTAGTATCTACTGTAATTCCATATCCCCCATCGTTTTTCTGACCTCAACCCTCTTGACATCCATTTATGGGGGCATTTGAAAGCCCTTGTCTACGCAACCCCGGTACCAAATGTAGAGACTCTTCGTGCTCGTATTGTGGACGGCTGTGATACAATACGCCATTCTCCAGGGCTGCATCAGCGCATCAGGGATTCCATGCGACGGAGGGTGGATGCATGTATCCTCGCTAACGGAGGACATTTTGAACATTTCCTGTTACAAAGTGTTTGAAGTCACGCTGGTACGTTCTGTTGCTGTGTGTTTCCATTCCATGTTTAATGTGATTTGAAGAGAAGTAATAAAATGAGCTCTAACATGGAAAGTAAGCGTTTCCGGACACATGTCCACATAACATATTTTCTTTGTTTGTGTGTGAGGAATGTTTCCTGAAAGTTTGGCCGTACCTTTTTGTAACACCCTGTATTATACTGAACTGCATTATACTATACTATACTGCACTAAATCACCATATCATACTGTACTATTCTTCATTACATACTACACAGTAAAATAATTTACTGTACTGAATTACATTGTAATATACCGTTCTATGCAATATTATACTATTTATTCTATACTATACCATTAAAACTCTACTGTACTGTACTATGCCGTACTGTACAATACTATATATCAAACTATACTGTGATAAGATTTGGCGGCAGCTTCGCCTGTATGGAAAAGTGCACGCACACGTTAAGGTAGATTTTCAAGCAGAAGTATTAGTGTGGGATGTGGATATGTTGAAATATACCCTAGGTTCCATTTGCTTGCTAAACATCCACTCAACCCTCACATTTCGCAGATCTATAGAAAAAACCCAATAACTTTGAGGTGATCACTTCGTGAAATTGTATAATTTTGAAGGATACATTTTCTATCATTACAGTCGGACTTATATGGTTAGCCTATAAACTGCTATCACGATTTAAAGCTGTAACAACTTTTTTTATACATAATTCAAAGAGACAAAAGTCAGTGATAATATTCACAGAATACAAAGACCAACATCGATAGCCCGTTGCCATTATAAACCAAAGGTTAATCGGATAAATTTTTTCAAAAAAACTAATTTTGTTATGCCACATACCACGAATAGCAGAATTGAGCAAAGTTACTTAATTCCACCTCCTCCCCCCTCCCTCCCCCGAATGTTAAGACTTATTGGAGTGTTAATCTGTTATGAAATGTGTGACTTCTGAATTGTATTGAGAATCTTTGGTATCTTAATTATAATATACAACCTCTGAGTTTTATTATGAATCATTGGTCCATAACATTTGGTGATAAGAACACATTATTATTTCTTGCTCCGGTTTTCCGTACAAGGGATGCCACAGAATTTAAGTTAGATCCGAAGGTTCCGAGCTTTGAAAATTCCATCAAAATCTGTTCTATTAATTTTACTTGATACCAGACAAAATTATTTCCACAGATACAGATTGCTACAGATATGTAAAGACAGAGACCATATGTCATCTCATCAACTTGACAGGTCAGGAAATATTTGTTTGCCGTTATAAGTTCCTTCCGAACCATGTCCTCCATTTTCGGCTACTATCCTAATCATGTTCTGTATCTCATCCCTGATACCCTTATGTGTTTGTTCTGACTGCAATCTGTGAACTTTGGCTAAATCCCTCACTTCCTCATTTCCCATTCTGCTTCATCTCATATCAAGCGTCCCATGAGTCCCACCTCAGTTGGCTGATGAATATTCCTCACATATCTATTCAACAAAGTCAATGTAATACAACTATAAGTCAAAGCTAATATGTAATAAGTTCGGAAAATAGGTTTTTGCATTTCGGTACAATTTTCCTGTTCCATGTTACTTCTCTAATGATCCTGGAAAAATATCCTCCAGTTTGAGAGCTGCTGATTAACTTCATCAACCAAATCATTTTCAGTTACTATAATAGTGATTTACCTATATTTCTCTCAGATTCGATAAAGTTTAGAGACTTTTCCTTTATTTGAATTATCAGGTTTTTTTTATGAATGAACATGAGATCATATCCTTTCCCAGATATCGATTTGGTCTTGTACGATTCTTTCTATCTATTCCTCCCTGTGATTTAATACGATTTGTGATAACCCGGTAACAATTTAAGTTGTTTTCAATTTGTCAATGAAGAATAAAGAAAATTAATTAATTTTAGCATATTTTTGACAGAAGTATAATAAAATGTTTTCAAAATGCTTACAGAACAACGTGAGAATAGTTGACAAGGATGGGGAAGAAAGTTGCCCACGGTCTTTATCAAGGAACGGTTATGGCGTTCACAAACAGCGAACACCATGGAAATCAGATAATGGGACAGAAAAACTTTTTAAAACAATTTCGCAGACGAAATAAAACTTAGCAGTTTTTGTTGCAGCAAGAATTTGTGTTCCTTGGGTTAAATTGCCCGTGGCAGTGAATTAAATTAATATGAGGTTATCTGGTTCGATCCTAGATGATGACCCAACTAACCAAAATTACGAATTACTCGAGGCACGACTCTCGCTTAGTCGAACTTTTTTTAAAATACAGTGTGCCCGCTTTATCTGTGGAAACGCCTACCAAATATAAATGTTGACTCTAGCAAAAGTGTCATTGTTCCAAGTTCTAGTCATACCCAAGCGAATAGTAGCCTTACTGTCCATTTGTTTAATATTCTTATTCTTATTGTGAATGTCTCACATTCAGTATTTGCAAAAGCCCAATATCAACAATTCCGGAGCTGCAAACTAGCATCCATTCAGCCGCTCAAAAAGTAATTCCCGGGTCATACAAACGGAACTAAGCGATCATTTATCAATTGATAAAGGACGTGTATTAATGAGGAAGGCCACCAGTTTGAACAATTAATGTAAATTTTAAAATAAAAAATACTGTTGAACGTAACTGATGTATTCATTTGTAGAAATGGAATGACATAACATTACGCAGGTGGCGAATTTATTTATTTATTTTGTTTGTAAATCAGAATATGAATTCAACTTGAAAACATGATACTTCACTAAGATGTCACGACAGTTAAAGGATTATCTATTATTTATCGGACACTCTGTATGTACTCAGCGTTTTTAAAAAGAGAATAACATGGACCGAAAATAGAGTAACTACCCCATATCAAGAAAGGCCAGAAACAATTTTCTTTGTTTGTCGTCAGTGAGGAGATGTTTGGCGCACAGTACCGGCTGAATGCTGAGCGGCATGGGGTTTATTCCGAACATCACGCTGCTCTGCTCGGTTCACGACTGCCATTCAAGTGTGAAATGAGGTAATGGCAATAAGGCAGCGCACAGGCCGCCTGAATGCCCCCGATACGGCGGCTTTCCAATTAACATGTAAGATGTTTACGTGCCGCGTTTTTGCCTCCGCGGAGGCCTCGGCTAGCGTGCGCAATCGGAAGAGAGAAAGGGAGGGCACAATTAACTGCCGAGTAAAAAAGAGAAACAAGTGCCGCGCGCTGGGGGCGAACTGCTGCGAGATAAGGGAATAAAATTTCGGGACGAATAAGAACATAATTAACCGGTCGGGAGCCGAGAGTGCCCGAGTGGAAGCCGAGAGTAACCGAATGGCCGGTCGGCTGATTTATAAGGGCGGTGTTCTGTCTGAAGTCCGCTACCGCTTCTAAAAGGAACCATCTCGTAATTTGGGCGCTCCCTAGCAAGAAGAAGGAACTGGAGGAAAGAGAAGAAGTGGAAGGAGTAGTAGGGGAAGGGGAGAGGCTGCGGCTACTGTGCGTCGCGGCTGATGTATAAAACACTGGAGTGGAGAGCGATACTGCGATGCTGCCCGGTGGGAAAACTGATAATATGCGGCCGACGTCCATTCATGCCGCTCTTTGTTCGAAAACACGGTCCGCGGACACAGGTTGAACACTGAACACATGCGCTCTGGCGGCGAGCAGTGCGTGATGAAAGTGTTGTACCACACGGATCAATGCTGGGGCCAGATATAAACGAAATTCTCATTAAACAGTAATCTTTCTTCCAGAACCTCACAAGATCTGTTCGCAATACAACTTACGACTGTGTCTTCAGGGTTAAGAAGCCAATAACTTAATTGGCATTTTAGGTACGCGCAAAATAATACTTGAAAACACAAGTGTCAGTGGCACAGGTCACTTATCCGCCATTGACATCCTAAGACAACTAAGTAATTAAAACAATAAAGAAAAACAAAGCGTAGTGTATAATATTAGAGATAACGCTACAGAAGTATGTTTTGGAATACCAAATATTAATGCTTTTAATTATTTAAGGGTGATAAAGCTAGTGAAAATAGGGAAGGAAAGCGAGCTATCCGCCATTTCAGTACAATACTATTTGGTTATAACACCACAAAAAGAGTGAGACAGCTAAAATAGAAAGCAAAAGTGCTATAGAGATGGAGATATGGGAAATAAATAAAAGGAATATAAGAAGCTGGTTGCCTCTGAAATGTACTGTTTGTGATCAACTTGCTGTATCTCAAGATTAGATTATGTTAGAAAAGGGAAAATTAAATAGATCACACAATCGCTAGATAACATCTTAGACAGCAAGTGGATGATGTAATTTGATAGAATACAAAAGAAGGTGTATGAATGGACTTTTTCTGAAAGAAGAGGCGTAGTAGATCGTCAAGATGATATAAAAAAAAGTATTTCGAAGGATTACAGGAAGGAGATTAAATGAACTGAAAAAGGTGGATGTTGAGAAACGAAAGACACGATAAAAAAGTAAAAATAATCGTGATTATGTAAGTTCTTAAAGTCATCGCTCGGCGGGGTTATTAAAGCAGAACCCAATATCAATCTTCCATACCATTTCACTGATTCTAACAGTTCATGAAAATAAATGTCAGATGCATTTAAAGCCATACTCACCTAAAGGCTAAACCGATCACTGAGCTTTCTCGTCATTAGGTCAAATTTCTGGTACAAAAAATTTTGTATGTTGGAAAAATGATCTGTCTCCTGTATCTGATAATTTATTTATTTTTATTAATGGCTTTACACTTCGTTGACATCGAGGTCATTAGGCGGGATAGGACTGGGGACAAAGGAACGGGAAGGAATTCGGCCATAGCCTTTTAGAGGAAGCAACCCGGCATTCGCCTCGAATGATTTGGGGAAACTATGGAAAGACCAACTCTGGATGTCTGTACGGGGATTCGAACCCACGTCCTCCCGAAAGCGATGCCAGAGCGTTAACGGCTCACCCACAACGTTCGGCGGGTGATCTACCGGAAGAAACTAAAACGGTCTGTTTCTCCGTCAAATAATTTATGTTCGTATCAAACAGTATATTTGCTATAAGTATTGCTTTAAATATACAATAAATGCATCCGCTCGCCTCTAGATAGATCACTGAAGTAAAGTGATCTACTATAATGTGATTTCGTCTCTGATTATATTTAATATTTTCAAATCCGTTCACACTCATCAGAAATTCTGCGAATCCATGGGGTCACATACAGATCAAGTTCGTATTTCATCAAGATGACCTTTGATAATATAAAAAAAAAATAACTAATTTATGATGTAAATAACTTTTATAAAGTATTTCCGAAACTAGCGACCCGAAACATCATTCATAATCTACAGTAACATGTAGAACGTTGAAGTTTACAAGAAAGCTATAATGATCCTTCTTGAATTTATGATTTCCGTTATTTATACGAAATTAATCCATCAGCAGATAAGTATTTTCGATGAAAAACAAGTTTTTATTCGATGGATAACGTCATGAATCGAATAGTAAATATGTCGCGAAAATACTCTCCTAAATTTTTTTTAAAAATTACGAGAATAGGCTGAGAAAAAATGCACCAAAGCTTGTAGAGTTCGAACGAAGTGATCTGCAGAAGTGTGCCCGGTGGCATGTGGAAGTAACATCCCCTCTCTATAGATCTTCAAACTTCAATATGGCCACCGAAATGTGGTATACTCAACTTCCGGTTGCGCTATATCACTGTGTTTACATGTATTGTCGTCGCTACGAGGTTTATTAAAAACGGAATTACGCCTGTTAATCGTTGCATCTACGGGTGTTTGGCGATTTCGGTGAAAAATAAGGGTCTTAGTTATCATGTTTCTTTCCAAGATAAAGACCGGTGAAAAACGGTGGGTTATACAACTGCGGCATGGAAAAACTCCATCGAGGTGGACCCGAGAGTGTAGATGTAATTTGGCTAAATCGGATTTTAATTCATTGCTTGGCAGCTGTCGTAAGTGGTTGCTTGATTTTTACGATTTGAATTCGGAGTATGAAGTGTTTGTATAAACCTCGTTTGGGCCTTTGCTGGTAATCAGTTATTTATGTTGTAGTTGCGCTTAGATTACGGTAACCTCACCATGATTTTCTGTGCGTTGTTTACTTTTTCTGCTACATTCTATGAGAAAAATAACTTTAAAATTAGTTTAGATCGACTAAAAATCTATTTAATTGACAAAAAGTATTAAATAGTTTGGTCAAGGTAATCGTTTTTCACACGCGTATTTTTTAAAAAAGTATATAGCAGATGACAAAAATTTATTGCAGTTAAGATTTTTCTCGGTAGTTGAACAATGCATAATGTGACCACCATTTTACAGGAACGTAAAAAAAAAAAGGAACAATGGTTAAAACCTAAAGCGGTTCTCAGACTAAATTTGCCGTCAATCGACGCATATTTTGCAGTCGACCAGCAAGATGGACCGATCTTTTAAACTCAACAAAAGAAAAAAAAAACTAATGTGCTAATATTTACGTATCATTATGAAAGATCAAAATTTATTTTCAGGGTCGGCACGAAACTCGTTTAACCAATCTTTGGGAAATTAGCATGTAAAAGAACAAGTTCAACTTCAAACAATGTTTGACTGATGTTCAGGAGTTCTTCTGTCCTATATTACATGTAAATACATCGCAAAAACTATTCTAAAAACAGTGATAAAAAACTTCGACAGAAAATCAGACATTTATAATTTTAAAATGATTTCAAGCAGTTCAAAATGAGGAATGAATCGCTGGCTAGAGGCCCAAATTAAGCGGTAAATTCAAGGTTCAATTGGCTTTGATGATTTGAATTCATATATGTTAATCAATTCTTGCTTAGTATACTTCTACAGATTACTTGCTCCGGCTTTAAAAAATAATTACTTCAGCTTTTTAACCGTTAAATTTTCGTACACAAACTGCATCTCAAACGAAAACAAACGCACAGTGGTCAACCGGAAATTAACAATACCACACTTTAGCGTGGTGGCGCTACAGGTGACGAAAAAATAAACTAATAAGTTACAGAGCTCTATACGCATGCGCAGGTTCGAAATCGTTGAATTCATCCAGAGCATTATGAGAAGCGAAAGTACGGAGACATGTTCTAGTGCTATGCCAACGCGAGCTAAACAGCGTGTTGTAATCGAATTATTAATTTTCTTACGCCTCCGATCTTGCCATTTGCGATTCCCCCCCCCCCCCAAGGGTAATCATCTCGGACTATGAGGTGAAGGCGTCTGTCAAATTCCTGGGTTCGAGAAAAGTCGGAAGAATTTTTGAGTGACGGAATAAAAAACTTGGTACACGTTGGGAGAAATGTGTTAGTATTCACAGTGACTATGTTGAAAAATAATAAGCTTAAGCATTGTAATTAAATGTACTTTTTCCTATCTTACTATTTGTTTTTTTATTTGTGTTCTGCAAGCATGTGTGCTTTTGTTTTCAGCCTACCCTCGTATTCCAAGATAATCATTTTCTGTCTTCCACATCCTCGTAACTTCTCAACCGTTTAAATTATAATACTGTAATTGCGCACTATCTTAGATCTAACTAACCTAAATGCAACTAAAACGTAAAATTTCGAAAAACCGTTGGTGATAATAACAGTTATTGAGGGTCTTCTATTTATTCAGCGATTAGTGGAAGATATTAACCTTTTTTTTTTTTTTTGTAACTGCTTTACGTCTCTTTTTAATCCAGGTCTTTAGAGACGGGAAAGGATGGGGGGCAAGGATGGGGGCAAGGAATGGGAAGGAATTCGGCCATGGCCTTTTGAAGGAAGAATCCCGGCATTTGCCTGTAGTGATATGGGAAACCATGTAAAACTCAAATCTGGATGCCCGGACGGGGATTCGAACCGGCGTCCTCCCGAATGCGAGGCCAGAACGCTAACGGTTACACCACCACTCTCGGTAGAATAAAAATATCTATTTCCCCCTTATTTCCGAAACTAATGAAACCAAAATTCTTTAAAAATGAGCAATGATTTGTAGGTTCTTAAAGTTTATAGGTTATTATTATTATTATTACTATCGTATGCCAAATACAACAAAAGAAATCTACAATCAAATAACTATATCTATAGACTCAAGCCATCTTCTGGCAGCTGGTCCAGCTTGATGCAGTGTGAGAAGGCCTCCAGATAATCTTCTTGCTGGACAGTCCATCACAATGTGGGCAGCAGTTTGTATACCACCACAGTCACACAACGCATCTTCACGGGGACCCCATTTATGCGTTGTTTCATTGCACACTCCGTGACCTGTGCGAAATCTGTTCAATCGATACCACAGACGCCTAGGCAATTCAAACCCTGGAACACAGGTTGTCGGATCTTTTATAAGCCCACAATTGTGCGGGCTGTTGGCTTCCCACTCCTTTCTCCACTCGTCATACAAGTTAAAGTTGTTATGTCTGAGACTGGCTGCATCCATGTAGGCAGGTCTCCTCGATTTTAAACGTGCGCGAGGCAGGTGGTGAAGATCATCTTGCAGAGGAATCATTTTGTTTTCCTCCACTCCTTCCAATTCTCTAAGCAATTTCGATTTTCTCCTGAGATGTAGCGGAGGAATGTTGGAAAGTACAGGCATACTGGGGTAGACCTAATAACACCGCTCACTGTTCTCATAGCAGCGTTAAGCTGGGTGTCAACTTTGGCAGTATGAGCACTACCAAGCCATGTAGAGCAACAGTATTCTGCTGGGGAGAATGATAAACCAAGGACTGCTCCTCGAAGAACTTGAGTTTATAGGTAAACTACGTCGATCATGTGATGTCTGATGATTCGCACTGTAGACAGAGGAAGTGTGCAATGAAAACTATTTTTTCTTATTCATGGCGAGGACACGTTCCACGCTGGAGCACCCAATGCAAATAGAACACGTCCCGTTTAGGAGATGTATTTCTTTGTCGATGTCAGGCAGTGTGTGACTAACATCAGGAGGCCTCTTGGAGCATGTCTTTTAGGATTACGAAACAAGAGCCACCTCCGCTAGCGGCCAGCTGCGACATATGTCCACTCCAACTTCACGATCAACTGCGACGGACATGCGGTCACTGCTGGAGTCGTAATTAATGAGATCATAATCTGCACTGCCCGTCGCAGGAACTGGAGCTGGACGGACATGGGCTCATTACGTATGGATCTGAAGAGTCGGACATCAGAAATGTCCTTCACCGCGACACATACATTAATGTCAGCTCCGAGGAGGGACGGACGCAAGCCACGGCACAGATAAACAATCGGAGATTCTGCACTGGCTGGACCATTAGAGAGGTCGACCGATCCTGTTTGTCAGCATCGAGCGTCTTCTTCTTGCGTCCCACGCGAAATGATCCGTATCTCGGTATTCGACCTACCGAACCAGCGCCTTGTCAGTGAGCAAATAACTACAGCGGTGTATATACAGATTGGTATCTGTACACAACGGATGGTCATTTGGTTAGCAAATGTAATCATCAGACCGAGGCTCCCGTTCTTTTGTTAGAATGAGGCAATAGCTTTTCCCGAAAAAGCCCCAATGGAGCAACGGAGAGTCGGTGTGGAACGGAAAAAAGAGATGGAGGCTGTGTGGCATTGCCAGTGAGTCAAATGCTGCTTTCTTTTTCTACTTGTCACCGTGATACCCTGTGTCCCACTCGGGGTATTCTCTAGGGAAACGACGTCACGTACGAACGCGTAACAGCTTTCTTAAGAGGAAGTCGTGCGCAGTCTTGGATGGACGTCTCTCTGTTATTTTCTTTATCCCTCTCTCTATCCCACACACATACACATAGAGAGAAACAGAGACAGAATGTATCAAGATGGAAGAATGTGCAACAACTGCACTGATTTTCCACTTGCGTGACGATTTTGTTTTTGCTTCGGGTTCCACGCTTTCTTCTACATCTACATACATACTCTGCAATTCACAAAACTGTGGTTGGCAGAGGGTACTCAGTACCAAAGCTAATCTCTTTGTTGTGCATTCCAATCCCTAATGGTACGAGGGAAAAAAAGAATTGATATAAGAATCAGTGCGGCACCATATTTCTTTAATCTTATCTTTCCTGTCATTACGACTCTAATATGTTGGTGGACGAAGTATTTCACTACACTCGTAAGTGAAAGTGGGAGTACACATATTAACCAATAAGTTTAAACGAAACGTGCGTCGTCTATCTACCAGAAAATCCCAACCTAGTCTACTAATAAGTTCTGTGACGCTTTCATAAGGACTGTAGCAAGTGGTCACAAATCTAGCGGCTCTTCTCTGTACTTCCTCTATACTGTCAATCAACCCCTTACGAAATGGATCCCAAATGGCACAACAGTAGTCCAAATGTGGACGCACAAGAGATTTGTACGCTATCTCCTTTGTTTGCTCATTACAATTTTTCAAGATTCGACCTAGAATTAGCTCTACCTACTAACTAATTAATGTGTAAGTGCCATTTCATGTTCCTTTGTACTGTTATTCCCAAATATTTCATAGAATAGACCATATCAATAACTAAACTTTTTAACTCGTATTTCTGAACAATTTGATTCTTTTTGTTAGTTATGCTCATTGTCTTGCACTTTTTACAATTTAGTGTAAGTTGCCACTCAGCGCACCATGCCAAAATAACATCCAGATCATGCTGAATTTCTAAGCAATCGGTCAAATTCCTTACATCCCTATCAATAACTGCATCATCAGCAAACAATCAAAAATGCTTTTCACTCGAGATCGTTTGATGTATGATATTAAGTAAAGAAGTGGTTCTATAACACTTCCTTGAGGTACACCCGATGTAACATCTAGATTAGAAGAACTTTCTCATTCAACGACGACATACTGCGACCGACCAGTTAGAAAATCCTTTATCCATTCACAAAGCTGATCCGATATACCGTACGCTCGAAGCTTCGCTAAAAGGCGGTTGAGTGGCACAGTGTCAAAGGCTATCAGAAAATCTAAAAAAAATTGTATCTACTTGTGAACCTGCATCAATAACTTTCATTACGTCGTGTGTAAATAAGGCCAGTTGTGTTTCACATGATCTTTTCTTCAGAAATCCGTGTTGATTTGTTGTAAGCAAATTATTTTCATCTAGAAAATTCATTGTTGTTGATATACAGATCAGAGCTTGGAGATTGCCTATGCTTATGGCTTTAAGACTCGTTATTTAGTCGGTAGATGCTCGTGGAGATGGTTGGGCAAGGACAAGGAACTGTGAAGAATTTGGTGATGGCGTTTTGACGGAAATATTCCGACTTTAACCTAGATTAATTTCGGGAAATAATGAAAAAGCGAAATCTAGATGGCCGAACGGGGATTAGAACCCTATCTTTCCGACTGCTAGGCCGGAACATTGCCGTTCAAGCATAACGCTCGGTGGGGTGTTAGGGGATTGGGAAAAAGAGGACTGAAGTGATTTCGTAAGGCCATGGACGACTGAAAACTGGAGGGCTGGGCGGGGTTTTGAGCCCGCGTCCTTCGGATCTAGGACCTAGCGTTAGCACCCAATGAAAATATTTGTATCCCCTAAAAAGTTAAAAAGTTTTATAAAGCATTACTAATTTTTAAAATGTATTTATTTACTTTTTGCTGTCTGATTTGTTCTTTAAGAGATAAAATAAATGTATGGTTATTTTTAATTTCTATATTTAAATGCTACAGCTCAATCAAAAATGTAAAATATTAAAATTAAAATTATTTCCAGAAATACTGTAATGTATACAAATGTGGTAATATTATTTAAGCTCTTTTGTTGTCTGTTTTTGGCAATTAAACTTACAATGTTCGTATTTTTTCACTATTTTAAAATTATTGTGGTTGCACTTCCTTTAATAATTTTTGTAATCCTAGTGATAGAATAAGCATAAATAGGAAATACAATAACCAAATTTGATTCGGGATCGGTGAATAATGGAAGAATTTAAAGCAAAAATACCCAGGGCATCAGGATAGATTTTTCTTTTAAATGACATATCATTCAATTATACTATTAAAATACAGGAAAATAAGATCGAATATACTTTGTTTTGCAAAGATATCTCTTTGCTTTACTATACAAATTTTGGTTGGTCATGTTCTGTGCATTACTGCAGCTGTTAAGAAATACTGACGTCATACTGGCGTGGAAGGCAAGATAAACATAGACAGTGGCAGTCTACGCCTGCATGTGTGACATCGGTATTTACGGCGTGCTATCTGCTACTGCGATGTGCAACATTTGCCTTGCAAATCTTCCGTCGTCCGACTCTTCCCTGCCACACCCCGACCTTGCATTCCGGAGGAACGTCCGATGGAATGGAAAAGTCGCAGTTAGCCTCTGTCGGAAGTCTTATTCCACATACCTCAAACGTATTTAATGATTCCGATAGAGAGAAATTCTGCAGTGCCTCTGTGTCTTGAGTCCTAACAATTAGCCATAATCATCGGATTTATATTATACTAGCTGTTACCCGCGACTTTATACGCGTGGACTTAGAATTTTTATTGCAATAATTGGATATAGAAAGATGTAAGTTAGGAAAAAGTATCCCAAAAAACACGGAGTCAGGATAACATAACGAGGAAGCCAACACCATATCACTCAACCATCGAAAATGATACATGAAGAGAATCAATATGCAATATCTTTTAAAAATAGCAATAAACTAAGGTGGGAAGCCCGGGGGGTGGGCGAGGGAGGGGTGTGAGTGCATCTTGTCTTTCAGTTTGGTCGTCTCTTCTTTCTTCAACACATTAGTATCACATTCTTGGTTTCTAACTTCATCTGCTCGTGGTCTGCGAGGCATGTCAAAAAAGAAGACGAAATATGCTGATGCCAGATTTTTTTTTAAATAGACACAAAATAAGAGTCTGGTGCAGCGAAAATCAACATACTATATAATATATTTTGTCTTCTAAACGAAATTTATGAATAGATCATATACGACCAGACTATCAGAGATAGACCGATATAACATCACAGGCAATTTGGCATCATTCAGTTAGTTTTCAAAATATATTGACAATAAGTGTTATTCATCCATGAAAAAATGTCCTGTATTCTTCCTAATTATATAAACTATTTCCACGTCAAATTTCATCAATATCGGTATATCCGTTTAGTTGTCAAAATGTAACTAACAAACAGACCGACTTACTTTCGTATTTATAGCATTATAAGGATAGATCATACGCAAGCTGAGGGTCCTATATACAAAAAAACCGCGTATGGCAGTTTAACGTGGAATCCAAAAAATGGAAGGTAAGCGTTGCTCATAAGATCAAAAATAAAAAAGTCTCCGTAGTATGCTAGTATAGTTATTTGACTGGTAAACCCCCTCCTTTGAAAATAAAATCAACCTAGCGTGCCTCTTTATCCAGGTATATTGATTTAATACTCTCCCTTGTGCTGGCGTTATTCGTCAGCTTGCTGCCAGGGAACCGCACTAAGTTCTGGAGGCCCTCTTGGAGAGATGAATCCTCTTTTTCGGCACAGCCTGAGAGGCCGTCTTAATTGCACAGCTGTCGCGGCTCGGGCGTGCCTGTGATTTATTCCGCCGTTCCCGGCTTCCATTAGGTTGCAGTGTCGCGCGCGCTCCACGACCGATGCTATCTGCCTGGGGACCGCTCCGTCTCCGAATCTCGCCATCTAATTACGGCTTAATTACACGGCTGGCCGGGCAGGCAGCCAGGTAGTACTCTCACTCACTGAGCACTTAGGGAGACTCGCACCTCGCCAGGCCGATAACCATCTCGGCTCCGGCGCCGTTTGCCAAGGGTTTATTATCAGTCCCTGCTCACATTCTCGATTGGTCAACATGTTACTTCGTCCCCTAGAACAATATTGTTTTAACGTAAAAAAACATCAATTATGATTTAAAGACTTAAATTTTTTGGAGATTTGAGAGCAAATAACTGGATGGTGGACGAGGCATTGGTTGAGTCAGATCGGAAGACACTCCACCGATTTTAGTATATATGTGGTACAATTCTACGAACTCAAAAATTTAAAGCCCGAGAAGAGATTCAAACTCTGACGTACGGTTGCGAATCGTAAGTAAATAACATACAAGACAAAAAGAAATACATTTATCTGAAATGAAGTTCTTTAGAACAGTGAATGGGTATTCCATGAAAGAGACGAGAAGGAACGAGGAAATCAGGTAATTCAATATTTCTTCTTTGATTGGAGGAATTTCCCAAAAAGGTCAAATTGGAAATTTTTATTTATTTATCGTATGATTATTTAAAAAGGCACACAGTAGGAAACATACATATCACAAGATTGTACAATTTCATGTCTCTAGATCTAATGTTTTGATCCAGTCAACTGCACTGATCAACGCATCATGTATTTCCGCTATTGTTCCCTTGTAGGCCCGAAGATGACAGTCGGAAACGATGTGATTAATTGTCTGTAAGGTGGCTCCAGAATCTACCCAGCCCCATTTGTGTAATAAGGGACCGTGCAAAAACTACGTAGCTCGGTCCAGGGGGGGGGGGGTTGAGTGGTTAGCTGGAAGGGTACGCTCGGCTACGTAGGGGGAGGGTGGGGGGGTTCCGAGCCAGGCCACGTAGCTTTCCTTGCATAACATTTTTCACTGTTAAAATGAGGAACTGAACTCACAAGAACATGTGAATATTTAATTCCATCAGTTAATTATCTCCATATGTAATTTACAATAGTCTGACAAGATAAAACAGTACAAAATGTCTTCTGCAATCAAAAGAGAAAAAAGTCTACGTAGGGCTACGTAGGGGGGGGGGGAGGTTCACAGGAGGCCAAAATGGTGCTACGTGGTTTATGCACGCTCCCTAAGCAGGCGCATCTGCCTGGTCTTTTTCGGATCCGATTGATGATTCTCCACTGCCGCTTTGGGAGATCGAAACCTTTGAACCGTACTGAGGGGTCCCCAACTAGATTTTTATTGGCTACTGATGACTTTTCCCACCGCGTTGGCCACAGCTTGTTGATGTTGAAAGAGGACTCTGTAAGGTTGATTGCTGTGCGCCTTGGCGGGTTTCTTGGTTTCAAGCGTTGATGAATAGGCAGCTCAGGGTTCTTCAGGATAGTTTTCCAGATTTTTAAGAGAGCTTCTGATGGTCTTACTGTTGGGGGTGAGATGTTGCATAGCAATGGAAGCCATATGGTGTTCGTAGGCTACTCTGAATGCGTCCCGTAATTATTCATTAACAGAGTATGACAGAGCTAAGACTGTGGAACTTAGTACCTGAGCACTGGCTCCACATTAAGTAACGTTGGAAGTACTGTGTTCTAAGAATGAGGAGATTGAAGAATAAATGAGAAGTGAAAAGGATTGACAAGGCACAGTAAACCAAACATTTTTAGCAACGCAAAGTCTGAAGGACAATCAGATTTAAGCTATCCATGATTTTCACATCACTACAAAAGAATATTTGGATGGTTCCTTCAAAGTGCCATGGCTGAATTCATTCCCGCTCCTTAGTCTACCCACCTCTCCATCGCCTACAGTCACTAATGACCTCAATGTCCATGAGCTGACGTTATTGGTAAACCGTGGAAAATGGCAAACACTGGTATTCTTGTGCGGAGTTCTACAAACTTCCGCGATTGACTGGGACAGAATATGACTCCGTCTAAAGTTTTCCTATCAGTGGGGTGCGGGAGTTGAATTTTAATTCAGATTCAACAAATCCGTCACTATTTTGTTTACAGAGGCCACAAAGTATCGAAATGATACAGTTTCAGGCTTAAACAGTCGATAGTATCTGGTGTCAGTTTAAAAAAGATTTCAACGGTACAGAATGGTAAACAAGCCGCAACAGGCCATTCTGAGATATCACTTGTAGCTCTTCCAGTCGTCTAATAAACCGGATAACAAAACTAGCATATGGAGAGATTCCTCCGTCACATCACAGCTAAAGACGTGATGTGGTCGTCATCACCAACTCCACGAAGAAAACAACAGTGCAGTATCGTTAAAGCGCCAATCACGGACAATGTGTTCTTCACTATCTGAAACCCAGTAACGCCTCCTGAGATATTTCATGCTCTACTCATGCTATCACAGTTTATTTGTCTATGTGAATTAAAATAATTGAGACTCTTCCTTAATATCATTTGGTTTCACAAATGTCAATTTCTGTAAATGTCATATTTTCTATTTAAAATCCAAAAAATTTACCTTGTGCAAATAACAGTTTGCATCTACTGGATATAGCGATTACGCTAAAACTACTGAGGTAATAATTTGTCATAATACTAAGTAACTCAATTGAAAGACATATTATTTTCAAGCAGAAATTAGGTTGTGATTCCTTGCGGAAATTTGTTGTAACGGAATCGACATTTCAACTAATAGTAAGACGAACTATTCACCGTTGATCTTACGTCTTGCGATGGACTGCCACTGTATATCGACGAGTTGTAGTAATATCTCCAGTAATTCCAATAGTTTTTACACTCATGCATGTAATTCTGCCGAGCATCAATAGAACGGACCGGGCGGAGCCCAGGTTCCCGAGTAGCAGCCATTCTTACTATGGTTTTTAGGCGATTTTCCGCGGCCATCATGGAGGGTGTCGTGACGGTGCCCAATCTCCTTCTCATAAACTTAAAATACACCTATCACACGCAGAACATAGTTGCACGTTTCACAGACAGATGGCAACACTTAACTTTCCAGTTGGTAAATCGTTGGTGAAGAAGAAGAAGAAGAATTAGGCTGTGATTCAGCTGGACCATACATCTTGCTATTGACTACCACAATTTTACAACGAGTAGTTGTAGCTGAATCGTTATCTCCAGTAATCCCAATAACTGTTAAAGGCGATTCAAAATAACGATGTATATAAGAAATAGTCATGCTTGACAATCAACCGAGCACCAATAGAATCTAAAAGTAATTCAAGTTAAATTCCTTAGGCCTTGATCTTCCTACCTTTTACTACATAATTAATAAAGTGATTAATGACATTTCAACGTGACATTTCAACGTACACCATGTTCATATGTAGTTTAGTAAGAGAGCTGATCATAAACTAAAGTTACAAAGCATGCTGTGAAACATGTTCTTTTCATTTCATACAGCCAACTGATATGACATACGTCAGATTATTTTTCGACATAGTCCCTATATCGGTTTAGGTATTTTTCACTTCGTGGGATGAGTATGAATATTCTATCCTGGTAAAAATTCTTTCCTAGCCTGATCAGCGATGAAGTCCCGAAGTGTTTCACCGCCTCGTCTGAAGCGAATCGCCGGACTTCTAGGTGAGGAAGAAGGTGAAAATCGCTTGGAGTGAGGCCCGGGGATAGTCGAAGCTGTCCCAGCGAAACCACTTGAACACTGCGATCCTCGTCGGTGACGTTTTCTCTACCAGCCGCAAACTTTAACATCATTCTGCGAGATGCTGACGATATATTACAGTCTATCCGTAATCCTCTAATGGCTAATATTGAATTTCAGCAGTGGTTACATGTTTCGCCCACCGATATCGAATACTTGAGCAGATTTCTTCGCAAGATCTGTTTTCCAAACGACTCGCCATTTGTGTTTATTTACAATTTGTGCTGTAAAACTGCACAGTTGCCAGCCGCATGTCTTAAAATTACCGCACCGTATTAGTTTCTCTATAACTGATGACACGCCTGGAATATCGGTCTTGTTACCTTAATTTCTGATCATCTCTGGTAGAAGAATGAGGAGATATTTTTTTTAAAAAAAAAAAAACTGATGAAGATAAGCTACCAGCCGCTGGCTATGAGTACGGAGTTATCTCAGGGGAAAGGATCGCTTCTTCTTCGTCAGCGGCAGACGGTTCAACCGGACTCTTCACACGCAATCGGGCCGGACGCGTTATTAAGTAATGGCGGCGAGGTGACTTACGGGCGCCCACTGCACGGAATACCTGTTGGGTGGCGGAGCGAAAAAGAACAACCGACCAGAAGGTCGAGCCGCGGAGGGGGTTATGAGCGGCTCAGTAAATCTCGGCCACAATTAACGCAGCCGGCTGCCTCTTCTCACGCTAGCGCATCCAGTCCTAAATTAAAATCTTGGCCCGGTGGCGGCGGACACGCCAGCGCCAACAGCAACAACAAGCTGCGACCGGGCGCCAGATGGACGGCCGCTCCGTGTTTAGTTATTGGTCAATTACCATCCAACACGCTCCGACGGGAAAGTTATGCTCGATATGTTGGGCGGTAGCAGCGGCGCCCCTGCGGCGGTAGGCAGCCGGCAGGGCGTGATTTGTGGGCACGCACGGCGAATTCTCTCCGCAGCGTCCGCTGTCCGAGACAAACGCGCTCCAGCTCGTACGTGTTTTCACCTTATTCTACATTTAATAAATTTCAGCGATGGATGTACGACAATTACAGTCTCGTAGTTTCCGTGTTAATCTATTGACTAATATGAGAATAAGTTCCTTCATTTAATTAATGCAGGTAAATAGTGCTTCCACCAACGTGTTTGGGTCACAGTTGGAGGATAGATGACATCAAGTAAGAGCAAATTAAAGACGTGCTGGTCTTTAAATCTTGTGAGGTACATGACCTCACTATTCATAGAATTTAATACTATAACCATATTCACATTTTCACATTCATCAGATATACTCTGATATTTGAGTTTTAAAAAGCGTCAGGCCACGGGAGGAGGAGGAGCTTTGGTTGGTAGTTTTTTTTTTTTTTTTTTGTGTTTTTTGTTTTTTTTTAAAAAAGGTTTTACAGAAAGATAATGAAGGAGATCGGATGTTGGAAGGATGCCTCTCAAATAGTTTTTGGTGGGAGCTTCCAATTTAATTTGAAAGATAACGCCCGTGGGCAATGAAGAAGCAAGATTGAATGGATAAATCGTTATTAATGTATGATTGAAGACACGTATTTAAAGAAAATAAAAGGTAACTAGTCGAAAAAGTTTGACGAAGTGTAAATAATAAATAAATTATTTGTGTTGATATTTACGAAAACATTGCAATTTGTTAAGAACACCAGAAAGATTAAGAACATACGGTTGTGTCAATGATGTATTAAGATTATTATTTTTCAGGTAGTTTTACAGTGTGGATGTTAAACCTGAATTCCGACGTTTAGGTAATGAATGTGGACCTATCAAATAGATCCGATACTGGGAGACGAAAAGTAAATACAATTATTCTTTTCTATATTGACTGAATTACAATGAGAAAGTCCAACAAATATATACTGTGAATCATGAGAAACACATTTAAAACCTGACAACAAAGTTTCGACTACCCGAAGCGTGAAGAATTCTGATGTCACTCATATAAACAAGCAAAAAATTCCTAGTGACATCGATTTTTGGACAGATTTTTCATCGATTTTTTAACCAGTGAACACGGATTTTAGAAAAAAATACCTTAACCATTAGTTACCAAATCATTCCGCTAATTATTTGGCAGAACTGATTCTTTTCTCCCCTCGTATCACTAAGCGGTTAGTGCGAACAAAGTAGAGTTTAGTTTGGTAAAAAATATACTCTGTAACTCACGTTTTTGGGTAAATCGTTGAGTATTGATGTAGATATAGAAAAGATTAAGAATTAATGGCAATTATACTTCCTCCTATGGTGTTTGATTTAAGAGTATCAAATTACATTTCAAGGAGTGGAAAAAGCTTTCATTACGGACAAACGATAGGACTTGGTATAGAGTCTGCACGTTAAAGGTTTGGGCTAAATAAGAATTTCCTTCGGATTAATAGAATTAATAGAATAAGGGATACGGAACCACTGATGATCGGAATTGAAATTTAGTAACTTGATGTCTTTAAAAAAATGCTAGGAGTAATGTCAAATTGTTCCTCTACATCTTAGCGTCCTTACTAAAGTTAGAGCTCAATGTTACCCTCTTGCAGCAACACTTTAAAGGGTGAAATGTAATAACTAACCACATTACATCTGTAATGTTACTGCTTTTAATGTAAACCAAAGTTGAAGATGAAGACTCAAAGAAACGAAGACATCCAGTAGTTGCCAATTTCTTTATTAATTTAAAAGTAAGTTGCAGCACTAGAGATAGCCAAGACAACTAGGCGAATCGTGATCCTCCTACATATGATCAATATTTTCTTCAGTACACTTAATCCTTAGTGTATCAGTTAAAAAATACGCGCATAACTTCCACCTTTGTCTTTCCACATAGGAATTTGTTAATTAATCTTGTTGATCATAGAAAAGTAATACGTATAATTGATTTTAAAGACCGTGTAACATGCACATTTGATAATAGTTAATGTAAAAATACTTTTATAAATTTCACTTTAAATAGTATGCTGCAATTACCGTTTAAACGACTCTCCTGTTTTCTTTTATCTTACAAGTGGTGACATATGGAATTGATCCATCATGTCGTTATTTGAGAAAATTATGCTAACATTCCCTTTCGATGATTCGAAATACGACTTCATAACGAGAGACGTAGAACTTTAATAATTGATCCAAATGAAATGGTAATTTATCGACGTCAAGAAGAAATATAATTGTTCGTGAAGATAAAAGAGGATAAAATTATCATGCAGGTATATGTTACTCGTTCTAGTGAAACAAACGATTGCCATATTAATCATAAAAATTATTATTCGTTATATTCTTCTTAAATGCTTTTTTGTTTATTACGTCATATTCTTTTTAAGAGCTTTCTGTTCGTTTCCAGCAAATTGGTTGACAGTCAACTTGTCAGCTTTAAATCCCTTGCGAAAATTATTCCGCCATTTTTCAATAAAACTGTTTAATATGCAAACCGTAAGCAGCAAGACAGCCATAGATATTGAAGAATATGTGTTTCAAAATCATATTCCCGAGTTCTGTGATTAAATGATCTCTATTTTTGAACACTGTAGATAGCAATGTCCACAAAGTTGCAACTTCAGCAGAAATCTAAAGCAATGATCAGAAAAAACACAACAAATAAAAACACAACAAACAAAACACTAAAAAAAAAATATAACAAAGGAAACTCCAAAAAATACAGAAAAGATAAATAAAATGCAAAATCGGGTAATTTATCATGGCAGATATCTTTTTCTTAAGTTTGGCCTCCTTGGCTGGAGTAGATGTCACGGTTGTTGGGTTCCAAATGAAAGCCTTATCATAATCCATTTACATTTTAAGACTGTACGACATACATCATAACTATTGTTATTTGAATTTAGATTAAAAATCCAATCGATATGCTAATCACGCTTATTATTCTTATAATTTTGTTAGTCTCTTGTCGGTTTATGCCTGTGTTTGAGGAACACTGACCCACCACTCCGAACCTGCGTGGTGGGTTGAGAATTTAAGACTTAGGGGAGCCACTTAGTCCCGGTAGCAGCGATAAAGTCAAGCGACTTACGTCTGCGGCAACTGCTTCATTAGACCGACCACTAATGCTAACGCCGACATCCAGGAGGTCTTCTCTGAGAGCGCCAGCACCAGCGGAACAGGTAGCCGGACCCGCACCGCACATTAAATTCGCGACGCCCGCCACTTTCACGCTTCTTATTTACAGATGAAGCGTGGAGGTTAATTCCAAAAAAGTATCACGAATGTAATTTCTCAACAGTTCCTACGTTTTTCTTTTCTCAGTTATTTTTCCATTAATGTTTATTTATTAGTTTGAGAACCTAAAGGAATGACTGCCATTTATCTTCATATAACCTTTCTAATTCACCGAACACGCGAAAAAACAATTTCAAGCTGTGATGTCATTTGAATCTCAACTGAGAAATATTGAGCTTGAAAGAAAACTTTGAGTTAAATAAATTTCTTGTTTCAGTGGTTATAGAAGTAAACTGTAGTAGTATATTACGACGAAATGAGCTACTAATGCATTTCAGCAAGTGTGACGTATTGAATGTTTAATGAACTTGGATATCAATGAGAATAGTTTCGGGTAACTGTTGGCGGCAGAGGGTGCTTGCCACCAAAACTAATATTTTCATTGTGAACCCAAACACATGATAAGAAATTATAGATACAGTCTTACTAACAAATCACAAAATTCAAGATTTAGTAAAAAGTGTAATGGTCTAGGTGATTGAAAGGCCTGAAGCAAGAATGAATGTTGTAATGTCTTTCTTCCAGTATAGGGTAGTGAGCAAGAAAAAACTGATTTTCGTGAAGAGAATTATTGTTACGTTGTCTGCCTTTGTTTATACAAGGATTTGGAAGAGTTGTGTAGCGGTACAACATTAATCCTATTTTATGATCACCTCTAAAACAAGGAGTAAGAAGTCTAGCATGACGTAAGAATACGTTGAGAGCGTGGATGAAACTGGAGAAATTGTAAAGCAATTAGTTGTACTGTAAATGGTGAAACCAACTAAATTATGTAAAGTTTATTACGGCAGCAGACAAATAAATCACACAAATGTGCAAGTGGTAATTAGTGAGTAAGTATGAGGAGTTGTGTGATAAAAGTTCTGTTCGGTTTAATTTACAAAGTTGTTGATGAAAACGTAATCGACGAGTGTTTGAAAGTAATGTAGTAGAAATCAAGATAAGATAGCGTAAAAATTTTATGTTAGATATTGATCGAGGAAAAAAACGAAGAGGTTTTGGAAATTATAACCCAAGAGCTATCAACATAGCACAACTAAGTTTAAAAGGAAAAAGTAATTAGTTTAAGAAATTGTCATCAAATGGAAACGCTTGATAATTGCACATAAAATTAAACATAATCGTTTCTTTCATGGAAGCTTTGTCAGTTGTATCCCGTGTTAAAGTTAACATAGATAGGTTAGAGACGATAGTATGCATTGTTAGCTTGAAGGAACTTGTCAGAAATATATCACGATTGAGGCAGAATTTCGTTTAAAAAGAGAGGGAAACAGAGCGATTTTAAAAGAGTTTTATAAATGGACACTCTGACCCATGGATCTAGCTAACTGCTTAGCAACTTTGAAACTAGTACAAATAAGAGAAGTGCGAAGAACTATATTTGTGGGCGTGAATCAAGTTCTAATCCATTTCATCTGTAGAATTTTTCATTTTGTTTGTAGAATATTTACAGAGGATTTTAGTCATCCGATTTCAGTCATCCGATTTCAATCATCCTATGTGTGTAGCTGTATGGAAATTCACGATGTAATGCAGCATAACAATGTGATGCAATGAGCGTTGTGTTTCTCATACAGAGAAGCAGGCTAGGTTAAAATGTAACGGACGTTTGTCTGTTTGTGTGAAAGAAATATATAAAGAGGGGTAGAGAATGAGCAGATTTTCTTTACATTAATGACATATGTCGTACAGCAACAATGTAGCACTATGAGCTTGAAATGCTACATTTCTAGTACCTTAAAAAAAAGTAATACTATTTGATTGCTGGATTTTTTTTATTTTTTAAAAAAAATCCCCGATCGCTACTCGTTTTTGTTTTTTTTTTCTCCAAATCTCACCCATGTTTAATGTCATTGACGGAGAAAACCAAAGCAAAAAATGAATATTGTTAGATTAACGTGAGCCCAACTTATCTTCTTCAGCTGAACATTGGCAGTGTCAGTGTATAGCCACACTCATAAAGAACAGAAGAGAAGTTCGTCTCTTTACCATGCGTTGAAGTCTCCGGCGCGAGCGCCCGGGCAGCTCGGTGACTGCTTTTTGCGGTGTGCCCGAGCCCAGCAGATGGCTGCGCGCGATTCTGTCGCCGGTTCTTCTCCATCATTCTGTCTTAATTGACAGCCGGGGCCCCCAGTAAATTCCTTTTTAAGTCCTCCCACCGTTCCTCCCCTGCCCGTCGCCAGCCTTTATCTTGGCCCTTACCTTTTTCTCTTTGTACCTCGCCCGGGCCGACTGAGTCCCACTCGAGTGCTCTCTGTCCCCGTTGGTTGACCTCGACTGCCGTTTAACGAAAGACGTAGTGGGCGATAAATTTCGGGAGTGGATACTTTCGCCTGCAGTCTGTGCGGTTACTGAAAGGTCTGCCCGGTGCCACTCCGTCTCACAACAGAGTGCGCTCCCACTTTCCCGTTGTTTCGCGGTAACTTCGCTCGTAACTTCAATCATTCTCCTACCAATTTTATGATGAAGAATGTGATAAAATACTGCAAGTTAAAGCTGAGAAATTTAGCAATCAATATTTAACTGTAGAAGTAAGACAAATCGAACAGTAGTAGCTAAAAAAAAATTGTGAACTTAAATCTCCGGTACAAAATCCTCTTATGTCTTCTTGGTCACTGAAGTTTTCTTCGGATTAATACACTATTTTAGAGATGAGGAGATTAGTTAACAACACAGAAATCATCTATGAAGCATAAATATATAACTTCAACGCAATGTCGATTCTGTGATTTAATTATATTTGAAATACACCAACATAATAGAGAAAATTATGGTAGGTGTCGAGAAACAGTTAATGTCAACCATTTTTCATGGAATTAAAATTTAGCTGTCAATAGAAACTGCTGCAACTGAGATCACTGAAATGGGAGTAAAAATCAAAATAATATTGACTAATCCATTAAACAGAATTGCAGGGTTCGATAAAATACTAAAAGCAAACCATAATAATACTAAGAAGACAGGGAACGGATTTTAGGCAATATAAATTACAAACGCTAGGTAAAATGTACCATCACTCACCAAAGTTGAAGGCTATGACGAGTGAAAAATAAAAGTCATTTGATAAACATCAGCGTGTGCACACCTCCCGAACCATATGGCTCGTTTCCTATCACATGAGTAAGCTGCAAAATTGAAATATCGTATATGTTTTTGTTCGTCACGTATGCTTTTCACTCGTCCGAGCCTTCAACTTTGCTGAGAGATGAATCATTTTCCCTATCCTTTGTTATTTAAAAGCAAACCGTAAATGATATGTGTTGGCAGATGAAACTATTTTGTTCTTGGTGTAAGAAATAACACCTAAAAAAACATGAAAAAGATGTGGGGATGAAAAAAGAAACTGAAACTCCAGAATTACTTGAATTAAAATAATATTTGGGTTCTCTGAAGTAATACAAATTTTTTGGTCGCCTAAGAGCTAAAAGAAAAAGAACCAATCTCCACACTGAAAACGAGATCGAAACATTATTTATCAAAAATATACCATCTGGTTCGTTTAGGATATTGTTTGTATCCAGACTATAATTGTTTCTAAAAGATATAAACTTGAATTCTATGGATAGTTTGTGTTTTGTTTAATAATTACATGAGATTGAGCGGAGAGAAATTTTGAATTATGTAATTGATCAAATAAAATAAAAGAATAAGCGAAAATTATTTAATTAAAAAAACAATCTACCAAGGTTAAGCAAAGTCATTCAGGTACAGCGTGATCTTAACCACCAAACTCGGAAGAAAGACATATTCATTATAACCGCTTATGCAACAATCAAATGAATGTTAATGTGAATAAACCATATTTCAGCTAAACTGAATTTTCCATTTTTAAGTTTTCAGTCATCGATTTAGAAAGATAATTCTAATTTCTTTCCCCGTTTCCTGTCTGATCTCTATTTAAAAACGAATATAATTGTAGTTCTTATACAGTAATAGACTTTAAACGTCTTACTCGACAGTAATACTGCCGGTAACATGCTGCATAAATTATGACGTCATCCCTCTTAAATGCTACAAGCAAAACAATACGCTAGAGAAACAGCAGTGTGGAGAAAAATCTCATATTTCTATAGGTCCTTATTAATTGTTCCTTTTTTGTACCTGGTGTACGTTATTTATTGCATTAAATTTTAACGGCCCATCGCAGAATTAACTAGACGCACTCGAAGCATTTGGTTTCACTCTTTAATTCGATCTTAATTACGATCTTCGGCCGAACGAAGTTTAAATTAAAATACGAGCGGCACATTATCTCATTAATCGATAAGGTCGCCGTGATTTATTGGAACAGATAACGCCGCAGTACCAATAACCCACCGCTTGTAATCAGTCCCGGGAATGAGAATACCCGCGCGGCCTTCTCCACACGTGCGGCCGCAGGGCTGAAAAAATGGCCCCCTTTTTATTTACCATAGAATTGAGCTTTTATTTTTCGATTACGGGCTGTGACGATGCAAATTCCCGCGTGTGCCACCGTAACGAGTAATTAAAACGGTTCGATGACTGGAGATAACTCGCGCCGCGCGGACGGCCTTTTGTTTGTGGTTCCAGCGGTTTTAATTGGTCGCTCTGTGCCCCTGCTAAATACCCCCGCTCCATCGGCCATGGCAACATCCAGTGTACGACACATGGCACCAACAAAATCTTCTGTACCAGACAAACCTTGTACAGTTCAGCTGACGTAACCCAACACTATGACTGTAGAAGGTCAATAAAGACAAAGTGTTTGCCACGCTTGGTCTCCCGGAAGTATTCCTTTAGCCCTTTGTGTGCAGATGACGTCTAGAGACGTCATGCTGATACCTCTGTGCTGATGACGTCTTTAAACTTCCACTGCAAGTCTTGTCTCCAAGGGAAAGTATTCGTTTAGGTCGAAGCGGAAGTAGATATAGCAGTTTTTATCACTTAACTGTAGTCTAAGTAAGCCTATTTATAAAGGCCCATTCCCACGGTGCTTGGTGTGGCAGTGCGCGCCTTTCATCTTTTATCACCTGGCGGTGGGTCGAGTCGCGCCGTTCCTGCTAGCATATGCAGCAAAGATGAAAGGTGTCCACTACTACGCGCCGTGGGAACATTCATACCTTTAAGCGAGTGCAATTTCATAACGTGATTGATCCTCTGTGCCTATGGCAGCAATAATAAGACACGTAACGATATTAATGCGTTGTTGTAACACATGTAAACTCGTTTCAGTAGAAATTCAATTCTGCGCGTGTAGAGACGTATCTTCCTAATGCTATATAATGTAAATCCGCGTTCCCACGACGTCTTGTAACGAAGGCGGGACGGGACGGATACTCAACAACACGCCATGGGAACGGGACCGCCTCTGCTAGCGGGGACGAGACGCAGCTACCCACTCTGTGTCAGTAAACATCACAGGTGTGTGTAGCGGTGCGCTGTTGCCATCGGTTTGCAACAGCGGTGCGCACCCCTTTTGTTGCTATAAAGTGCTCTGTGCCAAACGACCCTAGGCAACGTGGTGGGGAGGTGGCGGAGAGGTAAGCGAGGGCTAACCTGCGGCGTGCGCTCGCCCCTACACTTCGGCTAATGAGGTGCCGCCTCCCTTACAAGCGATCGTGAGAACGCAGCTTTATAATCACACAAGAATGAAAGGTGGAGGGAAACAGCATATTGTTGTAAAACGTGTCACATAACACCAGTTCTACAGGACTTTGCTTCTCAGAGTTTCACAAAAACATGTGAATCTTACACTTTTTGTCTTGCTGGAATAGTTAGTTCAATATTTATACGGGGAAGTCAAATAGACTATTGTGGTTCAAAATCAGTTTAGGTCCCTTGTGCGTGACAGAGATGAATATTTACATTGTTAAATCGATTTTGGTGACTTTCGTCGAGGAGTATATTTCATATTACTTCCAGTTTTCGTATGTTTTGAGGGTGTGAATTCGTATAAACAATTGCATACATTTCTGTAGTAAAGAAACTATTCCTACCTGCCTGTACATGCTCTCGTATTGATTTACAGTACATCATATCTTTAGATGTCATTCGATTTTTTTGCTTATATTAAGGTTTTTCTAAAAGAAGATTACTGTTAACAATAAAGTGATGTACTGCATGCAAGTAAACAAAACCAAATTTCAGCACTGCGGTCGAGTATCTTAACATTCCTCCCGCAGCGAAAGGGTTACGAAAGAAAACTTATTGGCGTGATTATCCGTTGCTATCCCCACTGTAGTTAAAGTTGCAAGGTATTATAGTGCTAGCATATGTGAAGATGACAATTACGCATATACCCGCAGTGTGTTTCAGGGCGCTGAGGCGTCACACTTTGGATCGGGGAGGTACAACGGAACCATGCACGAACCAGGCCCTTGAATACCGACCTCCCTGATCGCGTTTTCTAGATGGTTTCCCATGCTGAGACGGTCCTTAATCTCCGGCTCATAAACTACACAGTTCGCAAACAAAACTACACACAAACAGAACATAGATACTCACTTCTCAGATAGATGACAACACTACATTTCCTTGCAGTAGTGTGGTGTCTGTTAAGTGATAGTAAGCAATCGGTCTCGGCGGCTTAAAGGGTAGCGCAAAGACCTCGAGGTACAGTGTTTGTTAATATTATGTCATCCACACTATGAATAATTATGCTGCAGGTGACAAACTCTGCATAAGTAAATCTGTAAGCGTATTGAGTCTGTCTGGTCTTTTGTTAAAAAATCACTTAAAGAGTACCGAACCAGGGTTTTAACTGTATGAAAGGATATTATTAGCTTAAAAACGGCAATGTATCTTATCACTCTACATGACCGGGGGATGGAGCATGAAATGATAATTTTTTATTAACGAGAACAGAAAGGTGCCACGGGTGAGACTGCAGCTTACCGAACGTGGTGGGTGACCGGTAAAGCTCTGGCTACTCATTCGGTAGAACACGGGTTCGAATGATCCTCCTGCATCCAAATTTTGGTACTCAATGTTTTTCGGAAATTAATTTGGGTGAATGCCGGAATAATTTCTTTTACCAGCTATGGCCAAATTCCATTCCATTCCTTTCCTTGCCCCCAGTCATTTCCCCCTTTAAAAGACCTTGAAATCGAAGCTAAAAGCCGGAAAAATAATAATAATAATAAATCAAATTACATCTACCATCCAGACTTCTTTCTACACTTTTAAAGATAACTACCAAAGATCACCTACCATCACACATAAACAACATTTTGGATTCTGTTAATATAGTATATGAATACGAATCTTTGGTTAATTATTTCTTTAGTTTTCTGAAATATTGTTTAATAGTGTAATGCAAAAAACATAAAACGCCACATCAAAAATATCCAAAAAATTGTGATGTTTCCTTCACGATTCTGCATTTACATCCGAATAGCTCAGAAATATAATCTGAGAAACTTGACACACAACCTGCTGGCTCGAGTTTAGGAAGAAACTGGTTTTCGATGGTATATCTATGGCTTTACCAGTGACTGTCACATCGAACAAAGAGGGCACTTTGATGTGAGAATTGAGAGTTTTACCATAAAATGCCACTTATACTAACTGTGTACATTATCTTAAGCACTCTACAGTTAGATACATGATCTAGTCTAAGAGCGGGAAAATAAGAAATGAGAAAACTTTCATCTATGATCAGTCTTGAATTTATCTCGAGATTTGGAAGGAGGAAATGGAGAAATCAATTGTTTCTTCGGTACAGCTTGGGCCCGACACACAAGAGAACGTCGGTTCAAATCCCTGTCGGGCCATAAAGATTTTGGTTTTCCATGATTTCCCCAAATCACTTCAGTTCGAATACCAGCATGGTTCTTCAAAAGGTATTGGTCTGATTCCTTCTCTAATACTCGACGTCGACGGAGCGTAAACTCAAAGCAATAAAAAAGACTATTGCGTCATCTGTCAAGTAATGTATTTCAATCAGCAGGAAAGTAAAGAGTGGCACATTACTTTCTGCACCAGTTCGACCCTTTCACCTGCACTCGAGCGCCAGATCTTCCTCCGTGAGAAACATCCCCACTCGTAAAGTTGCTCCCTTTATAATGGAAAATAGCTTCCGTTTTTATAGCTCATTATATTTTATTAGATACGTTCAATTTAATTTGGGACTGTTTTAGTGTGCTGTAAAATGTTAATGGCTCCTGCCCACTTCTCGTCCAGCACCGGTTTTAACGTTTTACGTCGAACCAATACTCAAACGGGTGAACTGAAATGAGGGATGCTTCGCTGTGCTGAATATGGATGCCGCCGCAGAGTGGAACATCCCAGCGGAGGCATAATGGTATTCTACCGCGTCAGCTCACGTATAGGTTAGAGAACGACCAACAACGCCTTGAAAGGAGCGAGGAAGACGTGTAGAAAGTGACACTGATGTAATCATTAAGTGGTCTCAGAATTACACAAACTAATCTGAACCGCTTTTTCGTATTTATTATTTAAACAAGGTGAGCCCTCAAGAAAAATGATTCGTTAAATGATTTTCTAGTTCTCTGCTCGTATTCTCTGTATAAGAATGCAATTAATTTTTGTGCAGGATTGAAAAAAAAAAACACAAACCTTTAAACTGAAACTAATTACTAATCCGTTAAATTTGTTGTTGGAATATGTATTCAGCTAATTTTGCTAAAATGTTTTCTTATTCGTTAATAATGTTTTACTCATTAAATTATTATTCAGTTAAAATGTTATTTATACAAACGAAATTAAATGTTCCTTGTTCAACGTTTTTAAAGGAAAACACATACATTAATGTTTGGACTTTTTCAAATTATCACAATATATGTATTGTGTGTGAGAGAGAGGGTGTGTGTATTAAAAAATTAAATTGGAAATGAAGTTCTAACCAAGTGTGCATAAAAAAAAGATATGGTGTGAAAATGATAAAAGTTACGTGAGATAATCAAGGAAGATGATATATTTGATATTAGGTAAATAATACGTATGTTATTAAAAACATCTATATATAAATTTCATTCTTTGGTAATTGACACATAAGTCACCAGCAAATACTTTCTTTATATTTAAGCACACATTGGATGTGTGATAAAAATTTTCTTGTAAGAACCGAACTAACTGTAAGATATGTGATCAGGAAGCTACTTGAAGAATAGAAAGCTTCGTTCCTTCGATGATCAAAATTATACCGAAAATTTTAGAAAGGGAAGTTTTACGGAGAGGAGTGAAATAATCACACCATCATTTAAGCCAATTTCTGTTCATTTTGTTTTCGTTGGTTCGGAATAGTGTTTGAAATGTAACATTTTCGTCAAACATCCGAAACGATACTATAAAGATCTACTTAGTAAAATAATTTATTCATTTGCCCAGAGAAACAAATAAGTATCCATCACAATTTTTATAAATTGTTAAAATAAAACTGATAATCTATATTACTTTACCAATACTTGTGATATGTTGGGGCATTTTAAGGAAAGACATTTTTCATAGTGAATATGTTAACTTAAGGGCCACTATGGCCTATTCTTGTATTATGAACCTTCCACAATTAATGTTTATTTAAACACTGCAGAGATGAAAAACAAAGTTTTAGAAGGTAATCTGAAATCTAACAGCATTCTATTTACCAAAATAACTGCCTCACAATTTAAAACAAATACTGAAAATTATTGTTAGTTAAAAACGAAAACTGGAAACTAAAGAATTTTGGAAAAGTATATGTATATTTTATTCAATACTCAAGCAGAAAGTTATTTCATAATTTGAAGTGAGATTTAGATTATTTAGGGTATACCCCGAAAACCTATTAATCATGAAATTAGTTCTTCACAAAATACTGAGATACGTCATTATAAAACAGTTCTGAAACCAATAATTTTGTATGCAGCCGAAATCTTGTTTCTCAATGGTGCTAAGGGAATCCAGGGAAAATTGGCGAAAAATTATTAGATGAATTCTTGGTTCCAACTTCAACAATGGTATCCATCAAAAGAGCTCCAACAAAGAATTCTACAGCAAAATAGATAAAATCACTCAAACAATCCGCAAAAAACTAGCACGATTCAATTGTCACCTCAAACGAATGGAGTAAAACAGACACTAAAAAATTCTTTATTTAATTCAAAACCCAAAACTGTAATATCCAGATTTGTAAATATTAGAGATGACCTTCATTTGTCGGGATAAATACCCGAAGATGCTTCTGATAGAGATCATTTTCGGAAGAAGTTTGTGACATATGGGTTAAACGAGACGAACGATCCAAAAGAATACGTGGTACCCCTTGAACAAAAGAGCGTAAACAGGCCCATTCAAAACCAATGAAGGACGTCTGGACCAAAATGAAACGCGCTGTCTACTGCAAGAAGACTTAACGGGGTCCTAGTTGGCCTCAACGAATATATATATATATATATATATATATATATAATACTAACTTGTCACTTGAGAGTTTGTTTGAAGTTGTTAATAATGTGACTGCAGATAAATGAAAAATTTCACCTTTATTCTTTATATTCGTACAGTAGATGAGGTATTTTCCTTCTAAAAATAAGTACCTTTACTAGGATAATTGCTATATATATATATATATTCGTGACTTATCCCAGAAGACTGAGGTCGAGTACATTTCTGTTGCAAGGCGGAGCCATAGTTGAGCAGGTGCTGAAGTGAGTGGGTGCCGCAAGAAATGCCTCTGCGGGTGCACGCTTTGTGTTGACAACCTGAGCGCAATCAACAGCAAAAAGAGCTCAGGCTCGGCCGTTATACAGGCCCGTCGACGGATAAGGAGTCGACTCAATCAGCGGCTGAGCCTTGTTTATTGGCGCACTAGACAGCACGAAGGCAAAGAGCAGTGACAGTCGTGTCAACGGATAGCAACAAAACGATACAGCGACAAATTTGACGTGTTGACGGCCGTACTCGTGGCTTCATTAAACTGTGTCCCTCAGTAATCAGAGGCTTCGCTTTCAGGGCCGGCACTTAGCGGAAAGGTCAGCGATGACTGTGTAAGACCCTAAGACACAGTTCACATTAATTACCATCTTCGTGAATAATGCAGTTTGTGTTTAAGCGAAGTGGTTGGTTGTAAACATGTAGGACTGTTTCTCGAATGTTTGAAATATGTTGTGTGAAAATGCTGCGAATGAGCTAAATAGCCGTTGTAAATGTGTTAACAGTTTTACAGTTCCTGGATCACTGTTTAAAGAAATTAACTGAGAATAACGTGTCAGCAAATGCTAATTTACAATATTCAATTACAATTTTGTTAATAGAATATTTTTGTGATTTCATTTAAAATTGTTTCAATATGGTTGAAAAGAATTTTGTTCTAGTTTTAATTGTTTATCTTTAGTCAACAGAGAAGACTGACGGTGCTTTTGTGGTTATCGAAAATTTTCTATGCTATGTATATAGACTCCTAGTAATTTCAACAGGGAAAGCTCGCTTGGAACAGTGCTAACACGATTTTACGTAATTTCTGTAATGTAATATAATTCCATAATCTTCGGATGAAGCTTCTGATGTATACTTTTATGTGTCTCTTCTACGGAATAAAAGTAAGATCATATGTTGTTAACAGGTTCATTATTTAAAAAGCTATCAGTCAAAGGTTTGGAGAAGTTTTACATACTTTATTTGGGAGTTAAACTCAGTTGACGACCCGACAGATGCGCAAATATTCAGATATATAGAAGTTACTGAAAAACATTACTATTCCTAACAGTTTGACATGGCGACCGTGAAAGGTCACAATTTGTAATATTCGAAGTTGTATCACAACTGGAATTGCCTGTAATAAAAGTAGCCGCCGATGTTCAACGATAGAGTGAACCATGAAACAAATAGATTTTTCTTCTTCGACTGCTCACAATAAAATTCTAAAGTAAAAAAGGGAACAACTTCTAAATGGAAAACACTTGTCATTGAAGGCAGACAAGATCATACATAATCACGAGACAACCATTTCAACAGAGTCTGGTATACACATAGTGCATATGTGGTGCACTAGTGTCTTACTTGAACTACAGAGAAAAAAATAAATATTGTCTTCCATTCTCCGTACGAAAAGATACTTCTGTTTCCTTGTATCATATAGTTTCTGTAAAGTCTCTGAATAATATGTGCCAGACACAGAATGAATAACACTAACACAACCAAGAATAATACTAATACCCTGTACATTTTACGTAAAAATATCATTTACCTATACTCGTCAAATTAAATAACATATAGCAATATTTCCATTATTTAACACTCATTCCAACCGTGAAAACGCCAAATCTGAGTAGCAACTATCAGGCAGTTTTTTTATTATAGGACTGTGTGTATAGATTTAAATTAAACACTCCTACCAAACATGCTGTTATGATTAAATGTAAATAGAATGAGAGTCAGAAGTGTACACCACACTATCTTTCAGTTATTAATTGAATTTAAAGAAAACTATTTTAATAATGTTTTAACTTCGGGA
>CM061919.1:81993055-82081689 GCA_031002005.1 Vandiemenella viatica | reverse complement strand
AAGGGGTACCGCGTATTCTTTTGGATCGTTCGTCTCGTTTAATCCATATGTCACTAACTCCTTCCGAAAAAGATATCTATCAGAAGCATCTTCGGGTATTTATACCAACAAATGAAGGTCTTCTAATATTTACAAACCTGGATATTACAGTTTTGTGTTTTGAATCAAATAAAGAATTTTTTAGTTAGTCTGTTTTCCTCCATTCGTTTAAGGTGACAATAGAATCCTGCAAGTTTTTGCGGATTATTTCTGTGATTTCCTCTATTTTGCTGTTGACTTCTTTGTTGGATCTCTTTTGATGGATGCCATTGTTGAAGTTGGGACCAACAATTTCTCTAATAATGTTTCTCTCTTTTTTCACCAATTCTCCCTGGAGTCCTTTAGCAGCATTGAGGAATAAGATTTCGGCTTTTTACAAAATTATTACTTTCAGAACTGTTTTATAATGATGTATCTCAGTGTTTTGCGATTGTAATTTCATGATTAATAGGTTTTCGGAGTATACCCTAAATAATCTAAATCTCACTTCAAATTATGAAATAACTTTCTGCTTGAGTATTGAATAAAATATATATATATACTTTTCCAAAATTCTTTGGAGTTTCCAGTTTTCGTTTTGAACTAACAATAATTTTAAGTATATGCTTTAAATTGTGAGGCAGTTATTTTGGTAAATAGAATGCTGTTAGATTTCAGATTACCTTCTAAAACTTTGTTTTTCATCTCTGCAGTGTTTAAATAAACATTAATTGTGGAAGGTTCATAGTACAAGAATAGGCCATAGTGGCCCTTAAGTTAACATATTCACTATGAAAAATGTCTTTCCTCAAAATGCCCCAACATATCACAAGTATTGGTAAAGTAATATAGATTATCAGTTTTATTTTAACAATTTATAAAAATTGTGATGGATACTTATTTGTTTCTCTGGGCAAATGAATAAATTATTTTACTAAGTAGATCTTTATAGTATCGTTTCGGATGTTTGACGAAAATGTTACATTTCAAACACTATTCCGAACCAACGAAAACAAAATGAACAGAAATTGGCTTAAATGATGGTGTGATTATTTCACTCCTCTCCGTAAAACTTCCCTTTCTAAAATTTTCGGTATAATTTTGATCATCGAAGGAACGAAGCTTTCTATTCTTCAAGTAGCTTCCTGATCACATATCTTACAGTTAGTTCGGTTCTTACAAGAAAATTTTTATCACACATCCAATGTGTGCTTAAATATAAAGAAAGTATTTGCTGGTGACTTATGTGTCAATTACCAAAGAATGAAATTTATATATAGATGTTTTTAATAACATACGTATTATTTACCTAATATCAAATATATCATCTTCCTTGATTATCTGACGTAACTTTTATCATTTTCACATCATATCTTGACCCTTTTTTTATGCACACTTGGTTAGAACTTCATTTCCAATTTAATTTTTTAATACACACACCCTCTCTCACACACAATACATATTGTGATAATTTGAAAAAGTCCAAACATTAATGTATGTGTTTTCCTTTAAAAACGTTGAACAAGGAACATTTAATTTCGTTTGTATAAATAACATTTTAACTGAATAATAATTTAATGAGTAAAACATTATTAACGAATAAGAAAACATTTTAGCAAAATTAGTTGAATACATATTCCAACAACAAATTAACGGATTAATAATTAGTTTCAGTTTAAAGGTTTGTGTATATTTTTTTTAATCCTGCGCAAAAATTAATTGGATTCTTATACAGAACATACGAGCAGAGAACTAGAAAATCATTTAATGCATCATTTTTCTTGCGGGCTCACCTTGTTTAAATAATTAATACGAAAAAGCGGTCCAGATTAGTTTGTGTAATTCTGAGACCACTTAATGATTACATCAGTGTCACTTTCTACACGTCTTCCTCGCTCCTTTCAAGGCGTTGTTGGTAGTTCTCTAACCTACACGTGAGCTGACGCGGTAGAATACCATTATGCCTCCGCTGGGATGTTCCACTCTGCGGCGGCATCCATAATCAGCACAGCGAAGCATCCCTCATTTCAGGTCACCCGTTTGAGTATTGGTTCGACGTAAAACGTTAAAACCGGTGCTGGACGAGAAGTGGGCAGGAGCCATTAACATTTTACAGCACACTAAAACAGTCCCAAATTAAATTGAACGTATCTAATAAAATATAATGAGCTATAAAAACGGAAGCTATTTTCCATTATAAAGGGAGCAACTTTACGAGTGGGGATGTTTCTCACGGAGGAAGACCTGGCACTCGAGTGCAGGTGAAAGGGTCGAACCGGCGCAGAAAGTAAAGTGCCACTCTTTACTTTCCTGCTGATTGAAAGACATTACTTGACAGATGACGCAATAGTCTTTTTTATTGCTTTGAGTTTATGCTCCGTCGACGTCGAGTATTAGAGAATAGGACGAAGGAATCCGACCAATGCCTTTTGAAGAACCATGCTGGTATTTGAACTGAAAGGATTTGGGGAAATCATGGAAAACTAAAATCTTTATGGCCCGACAGGGTTTTGAACCGATGTTCTCTCGTATGTCAGGCCCAAGCTGTACCGAAGAAACAATTGATTTCTCCATTTCCACCTTCCAAATCTCGAGATAAATTCAAGACTGATCACAGATGAAAGTTTTCTCACTTTTTATTTTCCCGCTCTTAGACTAGATCATGTATCTAACTGTAGCGTGCTTAAGATAATGTACACAGTCAGTATAAGTGGCATTTTATGGTAAAACTCTCAAACAGTGCCCTCTTTGTTCGATGTGACAGTCACTGGTAAAACCATAGATATACCATCGAAAATCAGTTTCTTCTTAACCTCGAGCCAGCAGGTTGTGTGTCAAGTTTTTCAGATTATATTTCTGAGCTATTCGGATGTAAATGCAGAATCGTGAAGGAAACATCACAATTTTTTTGATATTTTTGATGTGGCGTTTTATGTTTTTTGCATTACACTATTAAACAATATTTCCGAAAACTAAAGAAATAATTAACCAAAGATTCGTATTCAAATACTATATTAACAGAATCTAAAATATCGTTTATGTGTGATGGTAGTGTGATCTTTGGTAGTTATCTTTAAAAGTGTAGGAAGAAGTCTGGATGATAGATGTAATTTGATTTTTTTATTATTATTATTCCGGCTATTAGCTTCGATTTCAAGGTCGTTTAAAGGGGGAAAAGACTGGGGGCAAGGAAAGGAATGGAATGGAATTTGGCCATAGCTGGTAAAAGAAACTATTCCGGCATTCACCCAAATTAATTTCGGAAAAACATTGAGTACCGAAATTTGGATACAGGAGGATCATTAGAACCCGTGTTCTACCGAATGAGTAGCCAGAGCTTTACCGGTCACCCACCACGATCGGTAAGCTGCAGTCTCACCTGTGTCAGCTTTCTGTTCTGGTTACTAAAAAATTATCATTTCATGCTCCATCCCACGGTCATGTAGAGTGATAAGATACACTACCGTTTTTAAGCTAATAATATCCTTTCATACAGTTAAAACCCTTACGTGATTTTTTAACAAAAGGCCAGACAGCCTCAACACGCTTACAGATTTACTTATGCAGAGTTTGTCACCTGCAGCATAATTATTCATAGTGTGGATGACATAATATTAACAAACACTATACCTCGCGGTCTTTGCGCTACCCTTTAAGCGGCCGAGACCGATTTCTTACTATCACTTAACAGACACGCATTATATACTTTCATTTTTTTTTTTTAAATCGTATGGCTTCTTTGACGGGAGATCCCTGAGGGTACAGGTTCGGCCGCCTAGTGACAAAGATTTACCTCAGCCTTTAGCGCTACACTACTGCAAGGAAATGTAGTGTTGTCATCTGTCTGAGAAGTGAGTATCTATGTTCTGTTTGTGTGTAGTTTTGTTTGTGAACTGTGTAGTTTATGAGCCGGAGATTAGGGACCGTCTCAGCATGGGAAACCATCTAGAAAACGCGATCAGGGAGGTCGGTATTCAAGGGCCTGGTTCGTGCATGGTTCCGTTGTACTTCCCCGATCCAAAGTGTGACGCCTCAGCGCCCTGTACCACTCTGGCGGGTATACGCGTAATTGTCATCTACACATATGCTAGCACTATAATACCTTGCAACTTTAACTACAGTGGGGATAGCAACGGATAATCGCGCCAATAAGTTTTCCTTCGTAACCCTTTCGCTGCGGGAGGAATGTTAAGATACTCGACCGCAGTGCTGAAATTTGGTTTTGTTTACTTGCATGCAGTACATCACTTTATTGTTAACAGTAATCTTCTTTTAGAAAAAACCTTAATATAAGCAAAAAAATCGAATGACATCTAAAGATGTGATGTACTGTAAATCAATACGAGAGCATGTACAGGCAGGCAGAAAAAGTTTCTTTACTACAGAAATGTATGCAATTGTTAATACGAATTCACACCCTCAAAACATACGAAAATTGAAAGTAATATGATATATACTCCTCGACGAAAGTCACCAAAATCGATTTAACAATGTAAATATTCATCTCTGTCACTCACAAGGGACCTAAACTGATTTTGAACCACAATAATCTATTTGCACTTTCCCGTATAAATATTGAACTAACTATTCCAGCAAGACAAAAAGTGTAAGATTCACATGTTTGTGTGAAACTCTGAGAAGCAAAGTCCTGTAGAACTGGTGTTATTTGACACGTTTTACAACAATATGCTGTTTCCCTCTGCCTTTAATTCTTGTGTAATTATAAAGCTGTGTTCCCACGATCTCTTGTAAGGGAGGCGGCACCTCATTAGCCGAAGTGTAGGGATGAGCACGCGCCGCAGGTTAGCCCTCGCTTACCTCTCCGCCCCCTCCCCACCACGTTGCCTAGGGTCGTTTGGCACAGAGCACTTTATAGCAACAGAAGAGGTGCGCACCGCTGCTGCAAACCGATGGCAACAGCGCACCGCTACACACACCTGTGATGTTTATCGATAGAGAGTGGGTAGCTGCGTCTCGTCCCCGCTAGCAGAGGCGGCCCAGTTCCCATGGCGTGTTGTTGAGTATCTGTCCCGTCCCGCCTTCGTTACAAGACGTCATGGGAACGCGGCTTTACACGATATAGCATTAGAAAGTTACGTTTCTACAGGCGTAGAACTGAATTTCTACTGAAACGAGTATACATGTGTTGTAACAACGCATTAATATCGTTACGTGTCTTATTATTGCTGCCATAGGCACAGAGGATCAATCACGTTATGAAATTGCACTTGCTTAAAGGTATGAATGTTCCCACGGCGCGTAGTAGTGGACACCTTTCATCTTTGCCGCATATGCTAGCAGGGACGGCGCGTCTCGACCCACCGCCAAGCGGTAAAAGATGAAAGGCGTGCACTGACACACCAAGCGCCGTTGGAATGGGCCTTTATAAATAGGCTTACTTAGACTACAGTAAAGTGATAAGAACTGCTATATCTACTTCCGCTTCGACCTAAACGAATACTTTCCCTTGGAGACAAGACCTGCAGTAGAAGTTTAAAGACGTCATCAGCACAGAGGTATCAGCATGACGTCTCTAGACATCATCTGCACCGGAAAGGCTAAAGGAATACTTCTGGGAGACCGAGCGTGGCACGCACTTTGTCTTTATTGACCTCCTACAGTCATAGTGTTGGGTTACGTCAACTGAACTGTACAAGGTTTGTCTGGTACAGAAGATTTTGTTGGTGCCATGTGTCGTACACTGGATGTTGCCATGGCCGATGGAGCGGGGGTATTTAGCAGGGGCACAGAGCGACCAATTAAAACCGCTGGAACCACAAACAAAAGGCCGACCGCGCGGTGCGACTTATCTCCAGTCATCGAACCGTTTTAATTACTCGTTACGGTGGCACACGCGGGAATTTGCATCGTCACAGCCCGTAATCGAAAAATAAAAGCTCAATTCTATGGTAAATAAAAAGGGGGCCATTTTTTCAGCCCTGCGGCCGCACGTGTAGAGAAGGCCGCGCGGGTATTCTCATTCCCGGGACTGATTACAAGCGGTGGGTTATTGGTACTGCGGCGTTATCTGTTCCAATAAATCACGGCGACCTTATCGATTAATGAGATAATGTGCCGCTCGTATTTTAATTTAAACTTCGTTCGGCCGAAGATCGTAATTAAGATCGAATTAAAGAGTGAAACCAAATGCTTCGAGTGCGTCTAGTTAATTCTGCGATGGGCCGTTAAAATTTAATGCAATAAATAACGTACACCACGTACAAAAAAGGAACAATTAATAAGGACCTATAGAAATATGAGATTTTTCTCTACACTGCTATTTCCCTAGCGTATTGTTTTCTTGTAGCATTTAAGAGGGATGACGTCATAGTTTATGCAGCATGTTACCAGCAGTATTACTGTTGAGTAAGACGTTTAAAGTCTATTACTGTATAAGAACTACAATTATATTCGTTTTTAAATAGAGATCAGACAGGAAACAGGGAAAGAAATTAGATATATCTTTCTAAATCGGTGACTGAAAACTTAAAAATGGAAAATTCAGTTTATCTGAAATATGGTTTATTCACATTAACATTCATTTGATTGTTACATAAGCGGTTATAATGTATATGTCTTTCTTCCAAGTTTGGTAGTTAAGATCACGCTGTACCTGAATGACTTTGCTTAAGCTTGGTAGATTGTTTTTTTAATCAAATAATTTTCGCTTATTCTTTTATTTTATTTGATCAATTACGTAATCCAAAATTTCCCTCCGCTTGATCTCATGTAATTATTAAACAAAACAAAAACTATCCATAGAATTCAAGTTTATATCTTTTAGAAACAATTATAGTCTGGCTTATTTTAATATACAAACAATATCCTAAACGAACCACATGGTATATTTTTGATAAATAATGTTTCGATCTCGTTTTCAGTGTGGAGATTGGTTCTTTTTCTTTTAGCTCTTAGGCGATCAAAAAATTTGTATTACTTCAGAGAACCCAAATATTACTTTAATTCAAGTAATTCTAGAGTTTCAGTTTCTTTTTTCATCCCCACATCTTTTTCATTTTTTTTTTATGTTGTTTTAGGCGTCATTTCTTACACCAAGAACAAAATAGTTCTATCTGCCAACACATGTCATTTACGGTTTGCTTTTAAATAACAAAGGATAGGGAAAATGATTCAACACTCAACAAAGTTGAAGGCTCGGACGAGTGAAAAGCATACGTGATGAACAAACACATATACGATATTTCAATTTTTCAGCTTACTCGTGTGAAAGGAAACGAGCCATATGGTTCGGGAGGTGTACACACGCTGAAGTTTATCAAATGACTTTTATTTTTCACTCGTCACAGCCTTCGACTTTGGTGAGTGGTGGTTCATTTTACCTAGCGTTGTAATTTATACTGCCTCAAAGCCATTTCCAGACTTCTTAGTATTATTATGGTTTGCTTTTTCTATTTTATTGAACCCTGTAATTCTGTTTAATGTATTCGTCAATATTATTTGTGATTTTTACTCCCATTTCAGTGATCTCAGTTGCAGCAGTTTCTACTGAGAGCTAAATTTTAATTTCATGAAAAATGGTTGACATTAACTGTTTCTCGACACCTACCATAATTTTCTCTATTATATTGGTGTATTTCAATTATAAGTAAATCACAGAATCGACAGTGCGTTGAAGTTATATATTTATGCTTCATAGATGATTTCTGTGTTGTTAACTAATCTCCTCATCTCTAAAATAGTGTATTAATCCGAAGAAAACTTAAGTGACCAAGAAGACATAAGAGTAATTTGTACCGGAGATTTAAGTTCACACTATTTTTTTTTAGCTACTACTGTTCGATTTGTCTTACTTCTACAGTTAAATATTGATTGCTAATATTCTCAGCTTTACCTTGCAGTATTTTATCACATTCTTCATCATAAAACAGGCAGGAGATTGATTGAAATTACGAGCGAAGTTACCGCGAAACAACGCTCTGTTATGAGAAGGAGTGGCATCGGACAGACCTTTCAGTAACCGCACAGACTGCAGGCGAAAGTATTCACTCCCAAAATTTATCGCCCACTTCGTCTTTCGTTAAACGGCAGTCGAGGTCAACCAACGGAGAAAGAGAGCACTCGAGTGGGACTCAGTCGGCCCGGGAGAGGTACAAAGAGAAAAAGGTAAGGGGCAAGATAAAGGCTGGCGACGGGCAGGGGAGGAACGGTGGGAGGACTTAAAAAGGAATTTACTGGGGGCCCCGGCTGTCAATTAAGACAGAATGATGGAGAAGAACCGGCGACAGAATCGCGCGCAGCCATCTGCTGGGCTCGGGCACACCGCAAAAAGCAGTCACCGAGCTGCCCGGGCGCTCGCGCCGGAGACTTCAACGCATGGTAAAGAGACGAACTTCTCATCTGTTCTTTATGAGTGTGGTTATACACTGACACTGCCAATGTTCAGCTGAAGAAGATGAGTTGGGCTCACGTTAATCTAACAATATTCATTTTTTGCTTTGGTTTTCTCCGTCAATGACATTAAACATGGGTGAGGTTTGGAGAAAAAAAAAACGAGTAGCGATCGGGGATTTTTTTTAAAATAAAAGTTAAAAAATCCAGCAATCACATAGTACACATTTTTAAGGTACTAGAAATGTAGCATTTCAAGCTCATAGTGCTACATTGAGATGAGGAGATTAGTTAAAAACACAGAAATCATCTATGAAGCATAAATACATAACTTTAACGCACTGTCGATTCTGTGATTTACTTATAATTAAAATACACCAATATAATAGAGAAAATTATGGTAGGTGTCGAGAAACAGTTAATGTCAACCATTTTTCATGGAATTAAAATTTAGCTGTCAATAGAAACTGCTGCAACTGAGATCACTGAAATGGGAGTAAAAATCAAAATAATATTGACTAATCCATTAAACAGAATTGCAGGGTTCGATAAAATACTAAAAGCAAACCATAATAATACTAAGAAGACAGGAAACGGATTTTAGGCAATATAAATAACAAACGCTAGGTAAAATTTACCATCACTCACCAAAGTTGAAGGCATTAATGTTAAGAAAATCTGCTCATTCTCTACCCCTCTTTATATATTTCTATCACACAAACAGACAAACGTCCGTTACATTCTAACCTAGACTGCTTCACTGTATGAGAAACACAACGCTCATTGCATCACATTGTTATCCTGCATTACATCGTGAATTTACATACAGCTTCACACATAGGATGATTGAAATCGGATGACTGAAATCGGATGACTAAAATCCTGTGTAAATATTCCACAAACAAAATGAAAAACTCTACAGATGGAATGGATGAGAACTTGATTCACGCACACAAATATAGTTCTTCGCACTTCTCTTATTTGTACTAGTTTCAAAGTTGCTAAGCAGTTAGCTAGATCCGTGGGTCACAGTGTCCATTTATAAAACTTTAAAATCGTCCTGTTTCCCTCTCTTTTTAAACGAAATTGTATTCTGCCTCAATCGTGATATATTTCTGACAAGTTCCTTCAAGCTAACAATGCATACTATCGTCTCTAACCTATCTATGTTAACTTTAACACGGGATACAACTCACAAAGCTTCCATGAAAGAAACGATTATCTTTCATTTTATGTGCAATTATCAAGCGTATCCATTTGATGACAATTTCTTAAACTAATTACTTTTTCCAACTTAGTTGTGCTATGTTGATAGCTCTTGGGTTATAATTTCCAAAACCTCTTCGTTTTTTTCCTCGATCAATATCTAACAGAAAATTTTTACGCTATCTTATCTTGATTTCTACTACATTACTTTCAAACACTCGTCGATTACGTTTTCATGAACAACTTTGTAAATTAAACCGAACAGAACTTTTATCACACAACTCTTCATACTTACTCACTAATTACCACTTGCACATTTGTGTGATTTATTTGTGTGCTGCAGTAATAAACTTTACACAATTTAGTTGGTTTCACCATTTACAGTACAACTAATTGCTTTACAATTTCTCCAGTTTCATCCACGCTCTCAACGTATTCTTACGTCATGCTAGACTTCTTACTCCTTGTTTTAGAGGTAATCATAAAATAGGATTAATGTTGTACCGTTACACAACTCTTCCAAATCCCTGTATAAACAAAGGCAGACAACGTAACAATATTTCTCTTCAACGAAAACCAGTTTTTTCTTGCTCACTACCATAAACTGGAAGAAAGACATTATAACAATCACTCTTGCTTCAGGCCTTTCAATCACCTAGACCATTATACTTTTACTAAATCTTGAATTTTGTGATTTGTTAGTAAGATCATGTGGAATAAGCTGCCTTAGTGAAGACTGTATCTATAATTTCTTATAATGTGTTTGGGTTCACAATGATAATATTAGTTTTGGTGCAAGCACCCTCTGCCGCCAACAGGTACCCGTAACTAATCGCATTGATAGCCAAGTTCATTAAACTTTCAATACGTCACACTTGCTGAAATACACTAGTAGCTCATTTCGTCGTAATATACTACTACAGTTTACTTCTATAACCACTGAAAGAAGAAATTTATTTAACTCAAAGTTTTCTTTCAAGCTCAATATTTCTCAGTTGAGATTCAAATGACATCACAGCTTGAATTTGTTTTTTCGCGTGTTCGGTGAATTAGAAAGGTTATATGAAGATAAATGGCAGTCATTCCTTTAAGTTCTCAAACCAATAAATAAACATTAATGAAAAAATAATTGAGAAAAGAAAAATGTAGGAACTGTTGAGAAATTACATTCGTGATACTTTTTCGGACTTAACCTGCACGCTTCATCTGTAAATAAGAAGCGTGAAAGTGGCGGGCGTCGCGAATTTAATGTGCGGTGTGGGTCCGGCTACCTGTTGCACTGGTGCTGGCGCTCTCAGAGAAGACCTCCTGGATGTCGGCGTTAGCATTAGTGGTCGGTCTAATGAAGCAGTTGCCGCAGACGTAAGTCGCTTGACTTTATCGCTGCTACCGGGACTAAGTGGCTCCCCTAAGTCTTAAATTCTCAACCCACCGCGCAGGTTCGGAGTGGTGGGTCAGCGTTCCTCAAACACAGGCATAAACCGACAAGACACTAACAAAATTATAAGAATAATAAGCGTGATTAGTTTATCGAATTTCAAAGGATTTTTAATCTAAATTCAAATAACAATAGTAATGATGTATGTCGTACTGTCTTAAAATGTAAATGGATTATGATAAGGCTTTCATTTTGAACTCAACAACGGTGACAACAACCCCAGCCAAGGAGGCGAAACTTAAGAGAAAGATATCTGCCATGATAAATTACCTGATTTTGCATTTTATTTATCTTTTCTGTATTTTTTGGAGTTTCCTTTCTTATGTTTTTGTTTGTTGTGATTTTGTTTGTCGTGTTTTTTTTCTGATCATTGCTTTAGATTTCTGCTGAAGTAGCAACTTTGAGTACACTGCTAATCGACAGTGTTCAATCACAGAACTCGGGAATACGATTTTGCAACACATATTTTGAAATATCTATGGCTGTCTTGTTGCTTACAGTTTGCATATTAAACAGTTTTATTGAAAAATGGCGGGATAATTTTCGCAAGGGATTTAAAGCTGACAAATTGACTGTCAACCAATTTGCTGGATACGAACAGAAAGCACTTAAAAAGAATATGATTTAATGAACAAAAAGCATTTAAAAAGAATATAACGAATAATACTTTTCATGATTAATATGACCATCGTTTGTTTCACTAGAGACCAGTAACATATACTTGTACGATATTTTTGTACTCTTTTATCTTCGCGAATAATTATATTTCTTCTTGACGGCGATAAATTACCATGTCATTTGGATCAATTATTAACTTTCTACGTCTCGCGTTGTGAAATCGTATTTCGAGTTGTCGGAAGGGAATGTTAGCACAATTTTCTCAAATAACGACATGATGGATCAATCCCATATGTCACCTCTTGTAAGATAAAAAACAGAAGACTCGGTTAAGTGGTAATTGCAACATACTATTTAAAATGCAATTTATAAAAGTATTTTTACATTAACTATTACCAAATGTGCATGTTACACAGTCTTTAAAATCAATGATACGTATTACTTTTCTATGATCAACAAGGTTAATTAACAAATTCCTATGTGGAAAGACAATGGTGGAAGTTATGCGCGTATTTTTTAACTGATACACTCAGGATTAAGTGTACTGAAGAAAATATTGATCATATGTAGGAGGATCACGATTCGCCTATTTGTCTTGGCTATCTCTAGTGCTGCAACTTACTTTTAAATTAATAAAGAAATTGGCAACTACTATATCTCTACTGGATGTCTTCGTTTCTTTGAGTCTTCATCTTCAACTTTGGTTGACATTAAAAGCAGTAACATTACAGATGTAATGTGGTTAGTTACTACATTTCACCCCTTAAAGTGTTGCTGCAAGAGGGTAACATTGAGCTCTAACTTTAGTAAGGACGCTAAGATGTAGAGGAATAATTTGACATTACTCGTAGCATTTTTTAAAAGACATCAAGTTACTAAATTTCAATTCCGATCATCAGTGGTACCGTATCCCTTATTCTATTAGACCTAATCCGAAGGAAATTCTTATTTAGCCCAAACCTTTAACGTGCAGACTCGATACCAAGTCCTATCGTTTTACCGTAATGAAAGCTTTTTCCACTCCTTGAACTGTAATTTGATACTCTTAAATCAAACACCATAGGCGGAAGTATAATTGCCATTAATTCTTAATCTTTTCTATATCTACATCAATACTCAACGATTTGCCCAAAAACGTGAGTTACAGAGTATATTTATTACCAAACTAAACTCTACTTTGTTCGCACTAACCGCTTAGTGATACGAGGGGAGAAAAGAATCAGTTCTGCCAAATAATTAGCGGAATGATTTGGCAACTAATGGTTAAGGTATTTTTTTCTAAAATCCGTGTTCTCTGGTTAAAAACTCGATGAAAAATCTGTCCAAAAATCGATGTCACTAGGAATTTTTTGCTTGTTTATATGAGTGACATCAGAATTCTTCACGCTTCGGGTAGTCGAAACTTTGTTGTCAGGTTGTAAATGTGTTTCTCATGATTTACAGTATATATTTGTTGGAATTTCTCATTGTAATTCAGTCAATATAGAAAAGAATAATTGTATTTACTTTTCGTCTCCCAGTATTGGATCTATTTGATAGGTTCACATTCATTACCTAGGATTTCAGGTTTAACATCCACACTGTAAAACTACCTGAAAAATAATAATCTTAATACATCATTGACACAACCGTATGTTCTTAATCTTTCTGGCTTCCTTAACAAATTGTAAAGTTTTCGTAAATATCAACTCAAATAATTTATTTATTATTTACACTTCGTCAAACTTTTTCGACAAGTTACCTTTTATTTTCTTTAAATACATGTCTTCAAGCATACATTAATAACGATTTATCCATTCAATCTTGCTTCTTCATTGGCCTCGGGCTTTATCTTTCAAATTAAATTGGAAGCTCCCACCAAAAACTATTTTAGAGTCATCCTTCCAACATTCGATCTCCTTCGTTATCTTCCTGTAACACCTTTTTTTTTTAAAAAAAAAAAAAAAAAAAAAAAAAAAAAAAAAAAAAAAAAAAAAAAAAAAACTACCAACCAAAGATCCTCCTCCTCCAGTGGCCTGACGCTTTTTAAAACTCAAATATCAGAGTATATCTGATGAATGTGAAAATGTGAATATGGTTATAGTATTAAATTCTATGAATAGTGAGGTCATGTACCTCGCAACATTTAAAGACCAGCACGTCTTTAATTTGCTCTTACTTGATGTCATCTATCCTCCAACTGTGACCCAAACACGTTGGTGGAAGCACTATGTACCTGCATTAATTAAACGAAGGAATTGATTCTCATATTAGTCAATAGATTAACACGGAAACTACGTGACTGTAATTGTCGTACATCCACCGCTGAAATTTATTAAACGTAGAATAAGGTGAAAACACGAACAAGCTGGAGCGCGTTTGTCTCGGACAGCGGACGATGCGGAGAGAATTCGCCGTGCGTGCCCACAAATCACGCACTGCCGGCTACCTACCGCCGCAGGGGCGCCGCTGCTACCGCCCAACATATCGAGCATAACTTTCCCGTCGGAGCGTGTTGGATGGTAATTGACCAATAACTAAACACGGAGCGGCCGTCCATCTGGCGCCCGGTCGCAGCTTGTTGTTGCTGTTGGCGCTGGCGTGTCCGCCGCCACCGGGCCAAGATTTTAATTTAGGACTGGATGCGCTAGCGTGAGAAGAGGCAGCCGGCTGCGTTAATTGTGGCCGAGATTTACTGAGCCGCTCATAACCCCCTCCGCTGCTCGACCTTCTGGTCGGTTGTTCTTTTTCGCTCCGCCACCCAACAGGTATTCCGTGCAGTGGGTGCCCGTAAGTCACCTCGCCGCCATTACTTAATAACGCGTCCGGCCCGATTGCGTGTGAAGAGTCCGGTTGAACCGTCTGCCGCTGACGGAGAAGAAGCAACACAGCGATCCTTTCCCCTGAGATAACTCCGTACTCATAGCCAGCGGCTGGTAGCTTATCTTCATACGTTTTTTTAAACAAAATTACTCCTCATTCTTCTACCAGAGATGATCAGAAATTAAGGTAACAAGGCCGATATTCCAGGCGTGTCATCAGTTATAGAGAAACTAATACGGTGCGGTAATTTTAAGACATGCGGCTGGCAACTGTGCAGTTTTACAGCACAAGTTGTAAATAAACACAAATGGCGAGTCGTTTGGAAAATAGATCTTGCGAAGAAATCTGCTCAATTATTTGATATCGGTGGGCGAAACATGTAACCACTGCTGAAATTCAATAATAGCCATTAGAGGTTTACGGATAGGCTGTAATATATCGTCAGCATCTCGCAGAATGATGTTAAAAGTTGGCGGCTGGTAGAGAAAACGTCACCGACGAGGATCGCAGTGTTCAAGTGGTTTCGCTGGGACATCTTCGACTATCCCCCTAAGGTCCGGGCCTGACTCCAAGCGATTTTCACCTTCTTCCTCACCTAGAAGTCCGGCGATTCGCTTCAGACGAGGCGGTGAAACACTTCGGGACAACATCGCTGATCAGGCTAGGAAAGAATTTTTACCAGGGTAGAATATTCATACTCATCCCACGAAGTGACAAATACCTAAACCGATATTGGGACTATGTCGAAAAATAACCTGACGTTTGTCATATCAGTTGGCTGTATTGGTTGTATGAAATGAAAAGTACATGTTTCACTGCATGCTTTGTAACTTTAATTTATGATCAGCTCTCTTACTAAACTACAGATGAACATGGTGTACGTTGTAATGTCACAGTTCTGTTTGTTATTAATCACTTTATTAATTAGGTAGTAAAAGGTAGGAAGATCAAGACCTAAGGAATTTAACTTGACTTACTTTTAGATTCTATTGGTGCTCGGTTGATTGGCAAGCATGACTATTTCTTATAAATATCATTATCTTGAATCGCTTTTAACAGTTGTTGGGATTACTGGAGATAACGATTCAGCTACAGCTACTCGTCGTGAAACTGGTAGTCAATGACAAGACGTATGGTCCAGTTGAATCACAGCCTAATTCTTCTTCTTCTTCACCAACTTTTCCCAACGTTTTACCAACTGGGGACGTAAAGGGTTGCCATCTGTCTGTGAAACGTGCAACTATGTTCTGCGTGTGATAAGTGTATTTTATGTTTATGAGAAGGAGATTGGGCACCGTCACGACACCCTCCATGATGGCCGTGGAAAAACGCCTAAAAAACACAGTAAGAACGGCTGCTACTCGGGAACCTGGGCTCTGCCCAGTCCGTTCTATTGATGCTCGGCAGAATTACATGCATGAATGTAAAAACTATTGGAATTAGTGGAGATATTACTACAACTTGTCATTATACAGTGGCAGTCCATCGCAAGACGTAAGATCCACGGTGAATAGTTCGTCTTACAATTAGCTGAAATGTCGATTCCGTTACAATAAATTTCCGCAAGGTATCACATTCTAATTTCTGCTTGAAAGCAACATGTCTTTCAATTGAGTTACTTAGTCTTATGAAAAATTATTACTTCAGTAGTTGTAGCTTAATCGCTATATCCACTAGATGCAAATTGTTATTTGCACAAGGAAAATTATTTGGATTTTGAATAGAAAATCTTACTTGTACAGAAATTGATATTTATTTGTGAAATCAAATGATATTAAGGAAGAGTCTCAATTATTTTAATTTACGTAGACAAATAAGCTGTGGTAGCATGGGTAGAGCATGAAAAATGTCAGGAGACGTTACTGGGTTTCAAACAGTGAACAACACACATTGTCCGTGATTGGCGCTTTAACGATACTGCACTGTGGATTTGGTGATGACGACCACATTACGTCTGTAGCTGTGTTGTGCCCGAGGAATCTCTCCATATGTTATCCGATATATTAGACGACTGGAAGAGCTACTAATGATAGCTCAGAATGGCCTGTTGAGGCTTGTTTACCATTGAAATCTTTTAACAGACTCCAGATACTGTGGACTGTTTAAGCCTGAAACTGTATCAATCCGATAATTTGTGGCCTCTGGAAACAAAATAGTGACCGATTCTTTGAATCTGAATTAAAATTCAGCTCCCTCCCCCCACTGATAGACAAACTTTAGACGGAGTCATATTCTGTCCCAGTCAATCAAGAACGTTTGTAGGACTCCGCGTATGAATACCAATGTTTGCCATTTTCCACGGTTTACCAATAACGTCACTTGGATTCGAACTAGACAGCTCATAGATATCGAGGTTATTAGTGACTGTAGGCGATGGAGAGGTGGATAGACTAAGGAGCGGGAATGAATTCAGCCATGGCATTTTGAAGGAACCATCCAAATATTCTTTTGTAGTGATGTTAAAATCATGGATAGCTGAAATCTGATTGTCCTTCAGACTTTGCGTAGCTAAAAATATTTGGTTTACTGTGCCTTGTCAATCCTTAAAGATTACGCCAGCAATTAGTAAACGTTGTGCACATATTTTTGCATGTTACTAAGTGTATTTTGGGCCTATCATTTTAAAAGATTCGGATTCCATTCCCGGTCCTGCTTCCCGAATTTGTTTTTAATTAATTTCCCGAAGCAGCTTCAACAAAATGCCTGGATGGTTGTTTCGTAAGAACCATGGTCGATTGCATACCCATTATTAGTCAACCCAGGCTCTTATGATCTATAATAATGAAATGTAAAATTGCCATTAAAATAACTGTGTATTGCTGTGGCTGCTTTAGATTGGATGAAAGAAGATGGACGATGTAACCAAAGGGACCTCTAGGCCCTAAGTCTCTATTAAATAAATGAAGCACCCTGAACAGTGTTGTATTCTTTCTTACTTATTTCAAGTTCATAGACTGCCAAAAAGCTTGTTCAGACATATCTTTCTGACCATCTCTTGATGGGTATACCAACATCTTTTCTTCCAGTTGATGCTATTGTAAAGGAGGCTTCAGAAACTCTCATTCCCCATCTTTGGAACGCAGTCCTTACAATTAGCCATTTTAGGAAAATTCCTGTATTTCAAAGTAAAAATATTAAGTTTTTGAGCTATTTCGTCATTTGTTCTTCTATCTCCCCATTCTTAGAACGTAGTCTTTCAAATTAGCCCTTTGTGAGAAATTCTTTCATTCAAAGAGGTAATATTCAATTGCTGTCCGACTTCCTCATTTCTTCATGGCTTCCAGTGCTATGCAACATCTCACCCCCAGCACTAAGAACATCAGAACCTCTTTTAAAAATCTGGAAAAATATCCTGAAGAACCCTCAGCTGCCTATACATCAAGATATTTTTCTAGCAAAACGCCAACGCTTGAAATCAAGAAAACAGCCATGGCGCACAGCAATCAACCTTACAGAGTCCTCTTTCAACATCAACAAGCTGTGGACAACTCAATGGCAGCAGTCATCAGAAGCCAATAAAAATCTAGTTGAGGACCCCTCAGTAAGGTTACAAGGTTTCGTTCTCCCCAGGCGGCAGTGGAGAATCATCAATCGGATTCGAACAGGACAAGGCAGATACGCCTGATTATTTCACAAATGGGGCTGGGTAGATTCTGCAAATTGTGACTGTGGAGCCACCATACAGACAATCAATCACATCGTTTCCGACTGTCCTCTTCGGGCCTACAAGAGAATACATAATGGGTCGTTCAGTGCAGTTGACTGGATCAAAACATTAGATCTAGAGATATGAAATTGTACAAGCTTTCCTACTGTGTGCCTTGTTAAATAATCATACGATAAATAAATAAAAACTTCCAATTTGACCATTTTGGGAAATTCCTCCAATCAAAGAAGAAATACTGAGTTGCCTGATTTCCTCGTTCCTTCTTGTCTCTGTCAGGGAAAATCCATTCACTGTTCTAAGGAACTTCATTTCAGATAAATGTATTTCTTTTTGTCTTGTATGTTATTTACTTACGATTGGCAACCATACGCCAGAGGTTGAATCTCTTCTCGGGCTTTAAATTTTCGAGTTCGTAGAATTGTGCCACACATATACTAAAATCGTTGGAGTGTCTTCTGCACTTCGTACACCGCAACTTAATACGCTCCGATCTGACTCAACCAATGCCTCGTCCACCATCCAGTTATTTGCTCTCAAATCCCCAAAAAAAATTTAAATCATAATCGATGTTTTTTTACGTTAAAACAGTATTGTTCTAGTGGACGAAGTAACATGTTGACCAATCGAGAATGTGAGCAGGGACTGATAATAAACCCTTGGCAAACGGCGCCGGAGCCGAGATGGTTATCGGCCTTGCGAGGTGCGAGCGTCCCTAAGTGCTCAGTGAGTGAGAGTACTACCTGGCTGCCTGCCCGGCCAGCCGTGTAATTAAGCCGTAATTAGATGGCGAGATTCGGAGACGGAGCGGTCCCCAGGCAGATAGCATCGACCGTGGAGCGCGCGCGACACTGCAACCTAATGGAAGCCGGGAACGGCGGAATAAATCACAGGCACGCCCGAGTCGCGACAGCTGTGCAATTAAGACGGCCTCTCAGGCTGTGCCGAAAAAGAGGATTCATCTCTCCAAGAGGGCCTCCAGAACGCAGTGCGGTTCCCTGGCAGCAAGCTGACGGATACCGCCAACACAAGGGGGATTTATTGAACGTATAAACCTGGATATAGAGAATTATCAAAGGAGGGGGTTTACTAGTCAAATAACTCTACTAGCATACTACGGAGACTTTTTTATTTTAGTCGTTTTTGATCATATGAGCAACGGTTGGACCTTCCATTTTTTCGTTTTTTTTTTTTTTTTTTTTTTTTTTTTTTTTTTTTTTTTTTTTTTTTTTTTTTGTAACTGCTTTACGTCTCTCAACAGCGAGGTCTTTAGAGACGGGAAAGGATGGGGACAAGGAATGGGGAGGAATTCGGCCATGGCCTTTTGAAGGAAGCATCCCAGCATTTGCCTGGAGTGAATTGGGAAACCATGGAAAACCCAAATCTGGATGCCCGTATGAGGATTCGAACCGCCGTCCTCCCGAATGCTAGGTCAGAACGTTCATTGTTCGGATTCCACGTTAAACTGCCATACGCGTTTTTTATATATATATAGGACCCTCAGGCTTTGTTTCCCTCACAGTCAGCTTGGGTATGATCTATCCTTATAATGCTATAAAACCGAAAGTAAGTCTGTCTGTCTGGTAGTTACATTTTGACGACTAAACGGGTATACCGATATTTATGAAATTTGACGTGGAAATAGTTTGTATAATTAGGAAGAACACACGATATTTTTTCCTGGATAAATAACGTTTATTGCCATTAAATTTTTTAAACTAGCTGAATGATGCCAATTAGCCTGTAATGTTATATCGATCATTCTCTGATAGTCTTGTCGTATATGATCTGTTCATAAATTTCGTTTAGAAGACAAAATATATTATATAATATGTTGATTTTCGCTGCACCAGACTATTATTTTGTGTCTATTTAAAACATTTTGGCATCAGCATATCTCGTCTTCTTTTTTTAAATGCCTGGCAGACGTAAATCAGACCCTGCAGAGCACGAGCAGATGAAGTTAGAAACCAAGAATGTGATACTAATGTGTTGAAGAAAGAAGAGACGACCAATCTGAAAGACAAGATGCACTCACCCCCCTCCCTCGCCCACCCTCCGGCTTCCCATCTTAGTTTATTGCTATTTTTATAAGATATTGCATATTGATTCTCTTCATGTGACATGCTCGATGGTAGAATGGTGTGGTGATGGCTTCCTCGTTGTGTTATCCTGACTCCGTGTTTTTTGGGGATACCTTTTTCATAACTTACATCTTCCCATATCCAATTGTTGCAATAAAAATTCTAAGTTCACGCGTATAAAGTCGCGGGTAACAGCTAGTATAATATAAATCCGATGATTTTGGCTAATTGTTAGGACTCAAGACACAGAGGCACTGCAGAATTTCTCTCTATCGGAATCATTAAATACGTTTGAGGTATGTGGAATAAGACTTCCGACAAAGGCTGACTGCGACTTTTCCATTCCATCGGACGTTTCTCCGGAATGCAAGGTCGGGGTGTGGCAGGGAAGAGTCGGACAAGGGAAGATTTGCAAGGCAAATGTTGCACATCGCAGTGGCAGATAGCACGCCGTAAATACCGATGTCACACATGCAGACGTAGACTGCCACTGTCAATGTTTATCTTGCCTTCCACACCAGTATGAGGTCAGTATTTCTTAACAGCTGCAGTATTGCACAGCACATGATCCACCAAATTTTGTATAGAAAAGCAAAGAGATATCTTTGCAAAACAAAGTTTATTCGATCTTATTTGCCTGTATTTTAATGGTATCATTGAATGATATGTCACTGAAAAGACAAATCTATCCTGATGCCCTGGGTATCTTTGCTTTAAATTCTTCAATTATTCACTGATCCCGAATCAAATTGGGTTATTGTACTTCCTATTTATGATTATTCTATCACTGGGATTACAAAAATTATTAAAGGAAGTGGAATCACAATAATTTTAAAATAGTGAAAAAATACGAACAATGTAAATTTAATTGCGAAAAACAGACAACAAAAGAGGTTAAATAATATTACCACATTTGTATACATTACAGTATTTCTCGAAATATTTTTAATTTTAATATTTTACATTTATGATAGAGCTGTAGCATTTAAATATAGAAAGGAAATTCAAAATAATCATAAATTTATTTTAGCTCTTAAAGAACAAATCAGACAGCAAAAAGTAAATAAATACATTTTAAAAATTAGTAATGCTTTATAAAACTTTTTAATTTTTTAGGGGATTAAAATATTTTCATTAGGTGGTAACCCTAGGTCCTAGATCCGTAGGATGTGGGCTCAAAACCCCGCCCAGGCATCCAGTTTTCAGTCATCCATGGTTTAACGAAATCACTTCAGTCCTCTTTTTCCCAATCTCCTAACACCTCACCGAGCGTTATGGTTGAACGATAATGTTCCGGCCTAGCAGTCGGAAAGACAGGGTTCTAATCCCCGTTCGGCCATCTAGATTTCGCTTTTTTCATTATTTCCCGAAATCAATCTAGGTGAAAGTCGTAATATTTCCTTCAAAACGTCATGACCAAATTCTTCACAGTTCCTTGTCCTTGCCCAACAATCTCTACGAGCATCTACCGACCTAATAACGAAGCTTAAAGCCATAAGCATAGGCAATCTCCAAGCTCTGATCTGGATATCAACAACAATGAATTTTCTAGATGAAAATAATTTGCTTACAACAAATCAACACGGATTTCTGAAGAAAAGATCATGTGAAACACAGTTGGCCCTATTTATACACGACGTAATGAAAGTTATTGATGCAGGTTCAAAAGTAGATACAATTTTTTTAGATTTTCAGAAAGCTTTTGACTCTGTGCCACTCAACCGCCTTTTAGCGAAGCTTCGAGAGCACGATATATCGGATCAGCTTTGTGAACGGATAAAGGATTTTCTAACTGGTCGGTCGCAGTATGTCGTCGTTGAAGGAGAAAGTTATTCTAATCTAGATGTTACATCGGGTGTACCTCAAGGAAGTGTTATAGAACCACTTCTTTACTTAATATCATACATCAAACGATCTCGAGTGAAAAGCATTTTTGATTGTTTGCTGATGATGCAGTTATTGATAGGGATGTAAGGAATTTGACCGATTGCTTAGAAATTCAGCATGATCTGGATGTTATTTTGGCATGGTGCGCTGAGTGGCAACTTACACTAAATTGTAAAAAGTGCAAGACAATGAGCATAACAAAAAGAATCCAATTGTTCAGAAATACGAGTTAAATAATTCAGTTATTGATATAGTCGATTCTATGAAATATTTGGGAATAACAGTACAAAGGAACATGAAATGGGACTTACACATTAATTCGTTAGTAGGTAGAGCTAATTTTAGGCTGCGATTCATAGGTCGAATACTGAAAAATTGTAATGAACAAACAAAGGAGATAGCGTACAAATCTCTTGTGCGTCCACATTTGGACTACTGTTGTGCCATTTGGGATCCATTTCGTAAGGGGTTGATTGACAGTATAGAGGAAGTACAGAGAAGAGCCGCTAGATTTGTGACCACTTGCTACAGTCCTTATGAAAGCGTCACAGAACTTATTAGTAGACTAGGTTGGGATTTTCTGGTAGATAGACGACGCACGTTTCGTTTAAACTTATTGGTTAATATGTGTACTCCCACTTTCACTTACGAGTGTAGTGAAATACTTCGTCCACCAACATATTAGAGTCGTAATGACAGGAAAGATAAGATTAAAGAAATAAGGTGCCGCACTGATTCTTATATCAATTCTTTTTTTCCTCGTACCATTAGGGATTGGAATGCACAACAAAGAGATTAGCTTTGGTGCTGAGCACCCTCTGCCACCCACAGTTTTGTGAACTGCAGAGTATGTATGTAGATGTAGATGAAAGCGTGAAACCCGAAGCAAAAACAAAATCATCACGTAAGTGGAAAATCAGTGCAGTTGTTGCACATTTTTCCTTGTTGATACATTCTGTCTCTGTTTCTCTCTATGTGTATGTGTGTGGGATAGAGAGAGGGATAAAGAAAATAACAGAGAGACGTCCATCCAAGACTGCGCACGACTTCCTCTTAAGAAAGCTGTTACGCCTTCGTACGTGACATCGTTTCCTTAAAGAATACCCCGAGTGGGAGCACAGAGTCCTCCTCTAAGGGTATCACGGTGACAAGTAGAAAAAGAAAGCAGCATTTGACTCACTGGCAATGCTACACAGCCTCCATCTCTTTTTTCCGTTCCACGCCGACTCTCCGTTGCTCCATTGGGGCTTTTTCGGGAAAAGGTATTGCCTCAGGCTAACAAAAGAACAGGAACCTCGGTCTGATGATTACATTTGCTAACCAAATGACCACCCGTTGTGTACAGATACCAATCTGTATATACACCGCTGTAGTTATTTGCTCACTGACAAGGCGTTGGTTCGGGCGGTCGAATACCGAGATACGGATCATTTCGCGTGGGACGCAAGAAGAAGACGCTCGATGCTGACACACAGGATCGGTCGACCTCTCTAATGGTCCAGCCAGTGCAGAATCTCCGATTGTTTATCTGTGCCGTGGCTTGCGTCCGTCCCTCCTCGGAGGTGACATTAATGTATGTGTCGCGGCGAAGGACATTTCTGATGTCCGACTCTTCAGATCCATACGTAATGAGCCCATGTCCGTCCAGCTCCAGTTCCTGGGACGGGCAGCGCAGATTATGATCTCATTAATTACGACTCCCGCAGTGACCGCGTGTCCGTCGCAGTTGATCGTGAAGTTGGAGTGGACAGATGTCGCAGCTGGCCGCTAGCGGAGGTGGCTCTTGTTTCGTAATCCTACAAGACATCCTGCAAGAGGCCTCCTGATGTTAGTCACACACTGCTTGACATCGACAGTGAAATACGTCTCCTAAACGGGACGTGTTCTATTTGCATTGGGTGCTCCAGCGTGGAACGTGTCCTCACCACGAATAAGAAAAAATAGTTTTCATTGCACACTTCCTCTGTCTACAGTGCGAATCATCAGACATCACATGATCGACGTAGTTTACCTATAAACTCAAGTTCTTCGAGGAGCAGTACTTTGTTTGCCATTCTCCCCAGCAGAATACAAGGCTTGGTAGTGCTCATACTGCCAAAGTTGACACCCAGCTTAACGCTGTTATGAGAACAGTGAGTGGTGTCATTAGCTCTACCCCAGTATCCTGGCTGCAAGTTCTTTCCAACATTACTCCACCACAGCTGAAGAGAAAATCGATATTGCTTAGAGGATTGGAAGAAGTGGAGGAAAACAACATGATTCCTCTGCACGATGACCTTCTTCACCTTCCTCGCAAACGTTTAAAATCGAGGAGACCTGCCTACATGGAAGCAGCCAATCTCAGATATAACGACTTGTATGAAGAGTGGAGAAAGGAGTGGGAAGCCAACAGCCCACACAATTGTGAGCTTATAAAAGATCCGACAACCTTTGTTCCAGGGTTTGACTTGCCTGGGCATCTTTGGTGTCGATTAACAGATTTCGCACAAGTGCAATGAAACAAAGCATAAATGGGGTCTCCGTGAAGATGCATTGTGTGACTGTGGTGGTATACAAACTGCTGACCACATTGTGATGGACAATGAAAGAAGATTATCTGGAGGCCTTCCCACACTGCATCAAGCTGGACTAGCTGACAGAAGATGGCTTGAATCTATAGATATAGTTATTTGATTGTAGATGTCTTTTTTGTATTTGGCATACGATGATAATAATAATAATAATAATAATAACCTATAAACTTTAAGAACCTACAAATCATTGCTCATTTTTAAAGAATTTTGTTTTCATTAGTTTCGGAAATAAGGGGGAAATAGGTATTTTTATTCTACCGAGAGTGGTGGTGTAACCGTTAGCGTTATGGCCTCGCATTCGGGAGGACGCCGGTTCGAATCCCCGTCCGGGCATCCAGATTTGAGTTTTCCATGGTTTCCCAAATCACTACAGGCAAATGCCGGGATGCTTCCTTCAAAAGGCCGTGGCCGAATTCCTTCCCATTCCTTGCCCCCCATCCTTTCCCGTCTCTAAAGACCTCGCTGTTAAGAGTCGTTAAGCAGTTAAAAAAAAAAATTAAACGGTTTTTGGTAATATCTTCCACTAATCGCTGAATAAAAAGAAGACCCTCAATAACTGTTATTATCACCCACGGTTTTTCGAAATTTTACGTTTTAGTTGCATTTAGGTTAGTTAGATCGAAGGTAGTGCGCAATTACAGTTTTATAATTTAAACGGCTGAGAAGTTACGAGGATGTGGAAGACAAAAAATTATTATCTTGGAATACGAGGGTAGGCTGAAAACAAATTCACACATGCTTGTAGAACACAAATAAAAAAAAAACAATAACAAATAGTAAGATAGGAAAAAGTACATTTAATTACAATTCTTAAGCTTCTTATTTTTCAACATAGTCACTGTGAATACTAACACATTTCTCCCAACGTGTACCAAGTTTTTTATTCCGTCACTCAAAAATTCTTCAGACTTTTCTCGAACCCAAGAATTTGACAGACGCCTTCACCTCATAGTCCGAGATGATTACCCTTGGGGGGGGGGGGGGGGGAATCGCAAATGGCAAGATCGGAGGCGTAAGAAAAGTAATAATTCGATTACAACACGCTGTTTAGCTCGCGTTGGCATAGCACTAGAACACGTCTCCGTACTTCCGCTTCTCATAATGCTCTGGATGAATTCAACGATTTCGAACCTGCGCATGCGTATAGAGCTCTGTAACTTAAAATTATAAATGTCTGATTTTATGCGAAAGTTTTTTAATCACTGTTTTTAGAATAGTTTTTGCGATGTATTTACAGGTAATATAGGAGAGAAGAACTCCTGAAAATCAGTCAAACATTGTTTGAAGTTGAACTTGTTCTTTTACATGCTAATTTCCCAAAGATTGGTTAAACGAGTTTCGTGCCGACCCTGAAAATAAATTATTGATCTTTCACAAAGATACGTAATATTAGCCTTAGTTTTTTTATATCCCTTTTGTTGAGTTTAAAAGATCGGTCCATCTTGCTGGTCGACCGCAAAATATGCGTCGATTGACGGCAAATTTAGTCTGAGAATCGCTTTAGGTTTTAACCACTTTTTCTACGTTCCTGTAAAACTGGTGGTCACTTTATGCATTGTTCAGCTACCGAGAAAAATCTTAACTGCAATAAATTTTTGTCCTATATACTTTTTTTAAAAAAATAGCGTGAAAACGATTACCTTGACCAAACTATTTAATACTTTTTTGTCAATTAAATAGATTTTTACTCGATCTAGACTAATTTTAAATTTATTTTTCTCATAGAATGTAGCAGAAAAAGTAAACAACGCACAGCAAATCATGGTGAGGTTGCCATACTCTAAGCGCAACTACAACATAAATAACTGATTACCAGCAAAGGCCCATACGAGGTTTATACAAACACTTCATACATAGCGGGGCGGTGTAACGGTTAGCATTCTCGCCTCGCATTCGGGAGGACGGCGGTTCGAATCCCCGTTCGGGCATCCAGATTTGGGTTTTCCATGGTTTCCCCAAATCACTCCAGGCAAATGCCGGGATGCTTCCTTCAAAAGGCCATGGCCGAATTCCTTCCCATTCCTTGCCCCCATCCTTGCCCCCCATCCTTTCCCGTCTCTAAAGACCTCGATGTTAAAAAGAGACGTAAAGCAGAAACAAAAAGAAAAAAAGAAAAAAAACTTAATACTCCAAATTAAATCGTAAAAATCAAGCAACCACTTAGGGGGCATCCACAAATTACGTGAGGTGTTTTTCAGGATTTCTAGACCCCCCCTCCCCCCTGGTGAGATTTCGTGAGATCTGGCCGGACCCCCCCTCCCCCTCTGGTGAGATCTGGTCCGTGAGAACCCCCCCTACAAATCGCCCTGGAAACTTTTGTAGACCTTTTTTTTTAGGTCACACCCTAATTTTTTTGACGAAATACCCTCCTAAAATCGACTTTGGCGCAAATTGTAGCCCTTTTTTTTGGCTCTACTGTCCCCAAATTTTTCGCAAAATCTCACGTGAGATTTCCGTAGACTCCCCCCCTCCCCCCTGGTGAGATCTGGTGAGATTTCGCCGGACCCCTCCCCCCCCCCCTATTTCACCTCACGTAATTTATGGATGTCCCCTTACGACAGCTGCCAAGCAATGAATTAAAATCCGATTTAGCCAAATTACAACTACGCTCTCGAGTCCACCTCGATGGAGTTTTTCCATGCCGCAGTTGTATAACCCACCGTTTTTCACCGGTCTTTATCTTGGAACAAACATGATAACTAAGACCCTTATTTTTCACCGAAATCGCCAAACACCCGTAGATGCAACGATTAACCGGCGTAATTCCGTTTTTAATAAACCTCGTAGCGACGACAATACATGTAAACACAGTGATATAGCGCAACCGGAAGTTGAGTATACCACATTTCGGTGGCCTAATTGAAGTTTAAAGATCTATAGAGAGGGGATGTTACTTCCACATACTACCGGGCGCACTTCTGAATATCACTTCGTTCGAACTCTACAAGCTTTGGTGCATTTTTTCTCACTCTATTCTCATAATTTTTTAAAATTTTTTAGGAGAGTATTTTCGCGACATATTTACTATCCGATTCATGACGTTATCCATCGAATAAAAAATTATTTTTCATCGAAAATACTTATCTGCTGATGGATTAATTTCGTATAAATAACGGAAATCATAAATTCAAGAAGGATCATTATAGCTTTCTTGTAAACTTCAACCTTCTACATGTTACTGTAGATTATGAATGATGTTTCGGGTCGCTAGTTTCGGAAATACTTTATAAAAGTTATTTACATCATAAATTAGTTATTTTTTTTTTATATTATCAAAGGTCATCATGATGAAATACGAACTTGATCTGTATGTGACCCCATTGATTCGCAGAACTTCTGATGAGTGTGAACGGATTTGAAAATATTAAATATAATCAGAGACGAACTCACATTATAGTAGATCACTTTACTTCAGTGATCTATCTAGAGGCGAGGGGATGCATTTATTGTATATTTAAAGCAATACTTATAGCAAATATATTGTTTGATACGAACATAAATTATTTGACGGAGAAACAGATCGTTTTAGTTTCTTCCGGTAGATCATCCACCGAACGTTCTGGCATCGCTTTCGGGAGGACGTGGGTTCGAATCCCCGTACGGATATCCAGAGTTGGTCTTTCCATAGTTTCCTCAAATCATTCGAGGCGAATGCCGGGTTGCTTCCTCTAAAAGGCTATGGCCGAATTCCTTCTCGATCCTTGTCCCCAGTCCCATCCCGCCTAATAACCTCGATGTCAACTAGGTGTAAAGCCATTAGCAAAAATAAATAAATTATCAGATACAGGAGACAGATCATTTTTCCAACATACAAAATTTTTTGTACCAGAAATTTGACCTAATGACGAGAAAGCTCAGTGATCGGTTTTGCCTTTAGGTGAGTATGGCTTTAAATGCATCTGACATTTATTTTCATGAACTGTTAGAATCAGTGAAATGGTATGGAAGATTGATATTGGGTTCTGCTTTAAAAACTCGGCTGAGCGATGACTTTAAGAACTTACATAATCACGATTATTTTTACATTATTATCGTGTCTTTCGTTTCTCAACATCCACCTTTTTCAGTTCATTTAATCTCCTACCTGTAATCCTTCGAAATACTTTTTTTATATCATCTTGACGATCTACTACGCCTCTTCTTTCAGAAAAAATCCATTCATACACTTTCTTTTGTATTCTATCAAATTACATCATCCACTTGCTGTCTAAGATGTTATCTAGCGATTGTATGATCTATCTAATTTTCCCTTTTCTAACATCATCTAATCTTGAGATACAGCAAGTTGATCACAAACAGTACATTTCAGAGTCAACCAGCTTCTTATATTCCTTTTATTTATTTCCCATATCTCCATCTCTATAGCACTTTTGCTTTCTATTGTAGCTGTCTCACCCTTTTTGTGGTTTTATAACCAAATAGTAATGGACTGAAATTGCGGATAGCTCGCTTTCCTTCTCTATTTTCACTAGCTTTATCACCCTTAAATACTTAAAAGCATTAATATTTGGTATTCCAAAACATCCTTCTGTAGCGTTATCTCTAAGATTATACACTACGCTTTGTTTTTCTTTATTGTTTTCATTACTTAGTTGTCACAGGATGTCAATGGCGGATAATTGATGTGTGCCACTGTTTTCAAGTATTATTTTGCGCGTACCGAAAACTTATTGGCTTCTTAACCCTGAAGACACAGTCGTAAGTTGTATTGCGAACAGATCTGGTGAGGTTCTGGAAGAAAGATTGCTGTTTAACGCGGATTTCGTTTATATCTGGCCCCAGCATTGATCCTTGTGGTACAACACTTTCATCACGCACTGCTCGCCGCCAGAGCGCATGTGTTCAGTGTTCAACCTGTGTCCGCGGACCGTGTTTTCGAACAAAGAGCGGCATGAATGGACGTCGGCCGCATATTATCAGTTTTCCCACCTGGCAGCATCGCAGTATCGCTCTCCACTCCAGTGTTTTATACATCAGCCACGACGCACAGTAGCCGCAGCCTCTCCCCTTCCCCTACTACTCCTTCCACTTCTTCTCTTTCCTCCAGTTCCTTCTTCTTGCTAGGGAGCGCCCAAATTACGAGATGGTTCCTTTTAGAAGCGGTAGCGGACTTCAGACAGAACACCGCCCTTATAAATCAGCCGACCGGCCATTCGGTTACTCTCGGCTTCCACTCGGGCACTCTCGGCTCCCGACCGGTTAATTATGTTCTTATTCGTCCCGAAATTTTATTCCCTTATCTCGCAGCAGTTCGCCCCCAGCGCGCGGCACTTGTTTCTCTTTTTTACTCGGCAGTTAATTGTGCCCTCCCTTTCTCTCTTCCGATTGCGCACGCTAGCCGAGGCCTCCGCGGAGGCAAAAACGCGGCACGTAAACATCTTACATGTTAATTGGAAAGCCGCCGTATCGGGGGGCATTCAGGCGGCCTGTGCGCTGCCTTATTGCTATTACCTCATTTCACACTTGAATGGCAGTCGTGAACCGAGCAGAGCAGCGTGATGCTCGGAATAAACTCCGTGCCGCTCAGCATTCAGCCGGTAATGTGCGCCAAACATCTCCACACTGACGACAAACAAAGAAAATTGTTTCTGGACTTTCTTGATCTGGGGTAGTTACTCTATTTGCTATCCATGTTATTCTCTTTTTAAAAACGCTGAGTACATACAGAGTGTCCGATAAATAATAAATAATCCATTAACTGTCGTGACATCTTAGTGAAGTATCTGTAAGAACCTTAGAATTTTGGCAAATTCTAGTTTTGCTTAGGCGGGACTTAGAAATTTCGAGAAGTGCAGTTTTCAACTTTAAGGAATTTCCCCGTAATCTTGCTCACAGTTGTAATTCGTTATAAAAATCATTTTAAAGTGTATTTATCATATCGGGAAAAGTTTGGTTTAGGAGATATTCTGCTTTGTTCAAGTTTTGAAACACGCGATCATAAAAGTAAAAATTCTAAGATCTGTAATATCTTTAAATCGCGTAAAGCGACAACTGATCTTTTATCACCACCTGTAGTCAGCACTATCCCAGATATTTTGGCAATAAAATTAAGTAATTCAGCAAAGTCTAATTAGCAATTTTAATTAAGAGAAAAAAATAAGCTTTTTTATTAAAAGAGATATTAAATTAAAAATTACATCAGTGGATAGCCCTAATTAAGACGATTTTATGCACATATGGGTTTTCATAAAAAGTTTTAGCATTTGTCCGGTAATTAAGTTTTTGTAAAATAGATTGTCGCGGATTGTTGGGCACGCGCGTAAAAAGTTCTAGAACACTTAGGGATTTTACCCAAATTCGAATGTATCACTACGCGGAGTCTTAAACAGCTGAAACTTTAAAATTAATTACTCTAAATTTCTCAAGGGACTGCCGCTGGACTTCTAGTAGATAAGTCCAGATACTGCTAAAGGTTGAACATTTTTAATAGTCGGGATCGTCAAATAAATTACACATACTTTGAGCTACGCGGAAGCAAAAAGATGTGATACAGTTGCTGACGTCACTGGTTCTAGCCGTTTCTATAAAAAAGACCCCGCCGCCATTAGGGTCTGTCTGTTCCATAGAGGAAGGAATAATATGGAGACGACGCAAGAGACCTTTACCACGCATGGGAGTGAAGCAGGCCGGCGGAGGAGTGGGGGGGGCATGGCCGGAGTGGTGGGGGCTTGACCGCTTCCCAACAAACACGGGGAAAATGTACAAACACCTCAAGGGGACTCTAGGATAAACGTGATGCCGCAATCTGGTGATGGATTATTATGTAACTCGATGAGACAAATAAAAAATGAAGAATAAAATTTTTTGATATCCTGCTTAGTTTTCGAGATATTCTGTCTCAAATGTGAAATGGTTTTGGTTGAAATTCAGAAGAAAAAATTATTCAAAGACAAATTTTATGATGAATTTTTATTTAAAAAGTCGAGACAAATAAAAAATAAAGAGTAAAATTTTTCGATATTTCACCTAGTTCTCGAGATATACTGTCTCAAAAGTGAGTTGTCTTGAGTTGAAATGCAGAGGAAAAATTTCGCAAAAGTCAAATTTAATGATGGATTCTTATGTAACACGACGAAAAAACTCGATAATAAGGAATAAATGTTTTCGATATCTTGCTTAGTTTGGGGGATATACAACATCCAAATTGAGGGGTTTAGGTTTGGATGCAGGCTGGACCAAAAATTAATTCTGTCAAAGCCACAATGATTACATGGTTGACATGCAGAATGGATATTTCAGTTTTATTACTACCACTTGTGGTTAGTCTGAAATGTGTCCTAGACCAGAAAAAAAGTAAGAGGACCCACTCTAGGGATGAGCAACCCAGACATTTTGTAGGCTGGTACCAGAAATAAAATGTTTATTCAGTCACCTTAATGAACATTCTCTTGATCAAGATGTGTTGTCTAATTTCACAGCCCTACTTATTAGGACAATTGTAAAAAAATTATCTCTCAGTTAGATTTAGATACGGGGGGGGAGAATGTTGTACAAAAAAAAAAAAGACTAAATTAGAAACACATTCCCCAAATTGATTTTGTTCAAAGGCCAATAACTTCTTTATTTATGAAGCCCATTTTTATTTCTGCATGAACCTGTTTCGACATAAATAGATGAGAAAGATTTCAAAATCGGTAAAAATAGGTATAGACGTATTTACAAACAGAAACAAGTCTTATATGAAGCTTTAAAAATAACCTAAGTCAATGGCCTGAAATCGCTATTTAAAAAATTAATAAAACTCACAGCTTCTCACATAACAGTTAATTTCATCATCCATTGTCAGTATAATCAGCAACGTGACGAAAGAAATCGTAATAGTAAATTCACTGAATCGCGAAGTAAAACACGCCCCTTTAAACCTCATTTTAAACACTCGTTAAAAAATAATGCTAGTCTTTTATGTGCAAAATAGCAAGTTTGCTGATTTTCTACACTACACCAAGAAAAATTTGAGAACAAAGTCATCCCATTGAGAGCTATGACTAAATATTTATAGACGTGCTGCAAAGTTTGCGGTGTCTACCTTTCACTTCAACAACGATAATTACAATTCAACTTACTTATGAAATGATATTCCAGGTTCTTTCCTGTCTGGCCTATTTGTGCAACCGTACGCAACACAAGCTGGCATTTTTAAACACTTATACACAATACTAAATGAAATAATCACTGCATCTACCACAATGTGAACACCTTAATTGTTGGGAAGCGCCATATGGTCGCTGCCGGTGCTGCCACCACGCGGGAGAGTTTAGTGCTTGCTTCACCGATTTAACGTCACTTCTCCTCCATACAATTCCTTCCTCCATGGTCTGTTCCTGCCTGGCGTCTGCGTCTGTTTCGGTCTGTCTTTCGTCGCGCTGGTTGTAACTCGCCACGCTGGCTAGTTCAACCATGTGGGATCGTGTCGTGTTATATAGTAACTAACATGAACTTTTAAATTTACTAATGGGGTTTCGGTCGGTTAGATTTCTCTCCACAATCTGCAAACTTTTGGAACGAGTGTTCGATTCTGCAACTTTAAGAATGCTGTTTGAACTTTTGATTTCATTTAAATAAACTTGAAGAATTTTTGGGAAAGTGAACTGTTTTATTTTCGTAGCTATTGAATCACCTTTTCAATATTTGAGGTCATCAAATATTGTGGCGACCTTAAGCGTTCTAGTTGTCCAGGCAACATGGTCAAAGCAAATTAACCTATTCAGTAAGTTTTCATCAAACAGTGAGGTGCTATCAAGAGTTTAAGTTAAGGCACTTAGGCGATACTCAACCCCGGTATCGGCCTTGGTCCTTACAGTATCATGTTTTCAAGTTGTATTCATATTCTGATTTACAAACAAAATAAATAAATAAATTCGCCACCTGCGTAATGTTATGTCATTCCATTTCTACAAATGAATACATCAGTTACGTTCAACAGTATTTTTTATTTTAAAATTTACATTAATTGTTCAAACTGGTGGCCTTCCTCATTAATACACATCCTTTATCAATTGATAAATGATAGCTTAGTTCCATTTGTATGACCCGGGAATTACTTTTTGAGCGGGTGAACGGATGCTAGTTTGCAGTTCCGGAATTGTTGATATTGGGCTTTTGCAAATACTGAATGTGAGACATTCACAATAAAAATAATAATATTAAACAAATGGACAGTAAGGCTACTATTCGCTTGGGTATGACTAGAACTTGGAACAATGACACTTTTGCTAGAGGCAACATTTATATTTGGTAGGTGTTTCCACAGATAAAGCGGGCACACTGTATTTTAAAAAAGTTCGACCAAGCGCGTGTCGGGCCTCAAGTAATTCGTAATTTTGGTTAGTTGGGTCATCATCTAGGATCGAACCAGCTAACCACATGTTACTTTAATTCACTGCCACGGGCAATTTAATCCAAGGAACACAAATTCTTGCTGCAACAAAAACTGCTAAGTTTTATTTCGTTCTGTGAATTTTTTTAAAAAGTTTTTCTGTCCCATTATCTGATTTCCATGGTGTTCGCTGTTTGTGAACGCCATAACCGTTCCTTGATAAAGACCGTGGGCAACTTTCTTCCCCTTCCTTGTCAACTATTCTCACCTTGTTCTGTAAGCACTTTGAAACCATTTCATTATACATCTGTCAAAAATATGCTAAAAGTAATTAATTTTCTTTATTCTTCATTGAAAAAATGAAAACAACTTAAATTGTTACCGGGTTTTCACAAATCGTATTAAATCACAGGGAAAGAAAGAATCTTAGCAAAAAAAGTTTTTGAGACAAGTTAGATATACGTTTTCTCTACAGTGGCGAATTAGATCAAACAACACATTTGTTGATGACATTCTTCTGTTTATATAATACAAAGAAGAAGTACAAGACCAAATCGATATCTGGGAAAGGATATGATCTCATGTTCATCCATAAAAAAACTGATAATTCAAATAAATAAAAGTCTCTAAACTTTATCGAATCTGAGAGAAATATAAGTAAATCAGTATTATAGTAACTGAAAATGAATTGGTTGATGAAGTTAATCAGCAGCTCTCAAACTGGAGGATGTTTTTCCAGGATCATTAGAGAAGTAACATAGAAAAGGAAAATTGTACCGAAACGCAAAAAAACTATTTTCCGAATTTATTACATATTAGCTTTGACTTATTGTTGTATTACATTGACTTTGTTGAACAGAGATCTGAGGAATATTCAGCCAACTGAGGTGGGACTCATGAGACGCTTGATATGAGATGAAGCAGAATGAGAAATGAGGAAGTAAGGGATTTAGCCAAAGTTCACAGATTGCAGTCAGAACAGACACATAAGGGTATCAGGGATGAAATACAGAACATGATTAGGATAGTCACCGAAAATGGAGGACATAGTTGGGAAGGAACGTATAACGGCAAACAAATATTTCCTGACCTGTCAAATTGATGAGACGACATATGGTCTCTGTCTTTACATATATATAGAACTGTAGCAATCTGTATCTGTGGAAATATTTTTTTCTGGTATCAAGTAAATCCCATCGAACAGATTTTGATGGAATTTTCGAAGCTTGGAACCTTCGGATCTAACTTAAATTCTGTGGCATCCCTTGTACGGAAAACCGGAGCAAGAAATAATAATGTGTTCATATCATCAAATGTTATGGACCAATGATTCATAATAAAACTCCGAGGTTATATATTATAATTAATATACCAAAGATTCTCAATACAATTCAGAAGTCACACATTACATAACAGATTAACACTCCAATAAGTCAACATTCGGGGGAGGGATGGGGAGGGAGGGGGGATGAGGTGGAATTAAGTAACTTTGCTCAGTTCTGCTATTCGTGGTATGTGGCATAACAAAATTAGTTTTTTTGAAAAAATTTATCCGATTAACCTTTGGTTTATAATGGCAACGGGCTATCGATGTTGGTCTTTGTATTCTGTAAATATTATCACTGACTTTTGTCTCTTTGAATTATGTATAAAAAAAAGTTGTTACAGCTTTAAATCGTGATAGCAGTTTATAGGCTAACCATATAAGTCCGACTGTAATGATAGAAAATGTTTCCTTCAAAATTATACAATTTCACGAAGTGATCACCTCAAAGTTATTGGTTTTTTTCTATAGATCTGCGAAATGTGAGGGTTGAGTGGATGTTTAGCAAGCAAATGGAACCTAGGGTATATTTCAACATATCCACATACCACACTAATATTTCTGCTTGAAAATCTACCTTAACGTATGCGTGCACTTTTCCATACAGGCGAAGCTGCCGCCAAATCTTATCGCAGTATAGTTTGATATATAGTATTGTACAGTACGGCATAGTACAGTACAGTAGAGTTTTAATGGTATAGTATAGAATAAATAGTATAATATTGCATAGAACGGTATATTACAATGTAATTCAGTACAGTAAATTATTTTACTGCGTAGTATATAATGAAGTATAGTACAGTATGAAATGGTGATTTAGTGCAGTATAGTATAGTATAATGCAGTTCAGTATAATACAGGGTGTTACAAAAAGGTACGGCCAAACTTTCAGGAAACATTCCTCACACACAAACAAAGAAAATATGTTATGTGGACATGTGTCCGGAAACGCTTACTTTCCATGTTAGAGCTCATTTTATTACTTCTCTTCAAATCACATTAAACATGGAATGGAAACACACAGCAACAGAACGTACCAGCGTGACTTCAAACACTTTGTAACAGGAAATGTTCAAAATGTCCTCCGTTAGCGAGGATACATGCATCCACCCTCCGTCGCATGGAATCCCTGATGCGCTGATGCAGCCCTGGAGAATGGCGTATTGTATCACAGCCGGCCACAATACGAGCACGAAGAGTCTCTACATTTGGTACCGGGGTTGCGTAGACAAGGGCTTTCAAATGCCCCCATAAATGGATGTCAAGAGGGTTGAGGTCAGAAAAACGATGGGGGATATGGAATTACAGTAGATACTAACGAAACTAAAATGAGCTCTAACAAGGAAAGTAAGCGTTTCCGGACACATGTTCACATAACATATTTTCTTTGTTTGTGTGTGAGGAATGTTTCCTGAAAGTTTGGCGGTACCTTTTTGTAACACCCTGTATATTACAGTATTTACAGTACGATATAATAAGTTGTGGTAGAGTCTGATATGCTTGGTATGGTATAGTATAGCATCATATTATGGTATTAATAACAAACATAGATTTGTGGGAAAGGTTAAATAAACTGCACTATATGGAAATCCCTCCAAGAAGTAGTTAAACTCTTGACTTTAATTTTGAAACAGTAGTAAAAACCTAGTGATTGATGGCTTACGGAATGAGCCACATTGATCTCGTGCTCGGCTGTTTCACGCATCAATAGCACCTGCCGACTATTTGCTGGGCGCAGGTTTTGTCCATTGCCGGCTCGCGTAGCCTCACTCACCGCTCTTAAATATTTACAGTTTAATTAACCACAACCCAGGTCGTAAGAAAACTGCACCACAGTTTTTTTGTGCCAGTTCCTCGTAGAATGATTCTGCATCTTAGCTTCGAATACAAGTCTTCTTCGAAAGGTATCAAACAGACTAACATTACCAGCTAGCTACGAGTGGTTTACCGAAGCAAAATACGCCCCGCGCAATTTTTATTAATGCTGTCTCCCTAATTTTTGTAATTTATAATACGATGCTTGCACTCTCAAACACAACTACATTGTAAACCCATAAGTTTAGCCAAACTGGTCGACGTAAATTTTTCTCAGAAAATAATAACTACACATCCTGCTTAGGAAATCATTCTCTTTATTATTATTATTATTGTCCTTGAGGAGTTGTGACATTTGTGTCTGACTCTTTTTTGTACAGTGATTTTTTTTAATGATTAAATTATTAATTTGCTATTAACAATATGTGCTTAATAACGTTCTGATTACAATTAAAGTAATTAATTGTAATAAAATGTAAGCAGGCTTCCACAGATTGTAGCTTGTGTAGTGAACAGGGTAGCAACAGCATCTTACTTGATAAGGCTTGTAATAAATAATACACTCTTTGTCTGAAAGTATGGTTGGTTGTTGCCTGCCTGAGGGGGAAAGCTCGTGTATGGACTCCTCGAATGGTAGTTTGATGAAATAATGTGTGTAATGTTCATATATTGATTCAATAGTATGAAATTGGTTGTCAGAATTAGTGGAACAGTGTAATGATTTCTTAAAACTGTATTAAGAAATCCTTAATGTTCTGTAACGGCTTGCACGGTATTAGTTAAGTGCTAGTAATTGTAAATAAGAGCAGTACGGCTAGCTGTGTTAGAGGTGGACAGGAGGGCCAACTACCCACCACACGACGTTAATTGAGTAATTAACAGCTTGCATCTGGATCAACCTGCCAGGAATAATTGTGAGAGGAGCAGCTTTAAGTTGGCAACACTGAACTACATACATTTACGTCGGAAGTGTTGACATAGAAGTAAAAGGACTTCCAAAATGATATCGTTCTACTTATTAAAGACTTTCATTCTTAATAATATTTATTTTTAAACTTTTTGTACAAGCAAATCAATTTTTCTACAATACTTATGATAGGAAGAAGTTAAAGGTCTATTAAAGCATTCGTGATGTTCATCTTCTGAATCAAAATAAAGGCATCTAACAAAAGAAAAATCGTTAAATGAAATTAGCTTCTGTATGTTTCTGTATTTTGCTAATATGTAGAAGAAAAGGAGAGTTTTCAATTAACAAAAAGATATGAGCATAGAAATTATGAACAAAACGGTAACTTCGTGTTAAGGAATCCTCCATATAAACAAACACATGTATAAACTGTGTTATGTTGTGAGTGATCAATATTCCGAACAGTTTTCCAAAAACGTACAATAATACCCGTCCTTCCAATTCCACCATAATACGTTCCAGAACGTTATTTTCACTACTCACCCGAAAGTAGTGGCATTTTTAAGGCTATATTTCTATCTCTTTATTTTTAAAAATACTTATCACAAAATTCTTTCTTAATTTTCAGTGGTAACTAAACTTATTGCTCGATAGAGAATTTCGCAATTCTTTATCAAAATACTTTTGGTAGCCCTTTAAAAAAAAACTAAAATTTACCATAATGTTTTAAAATTGTTTTTCAAAATAATATTTTTATTGTACAAGGATTTCCCTGCTGAAAGATGTCTGTGTTTTGCACAAATCAGTTCCACCATAAGCATTGATAGTAAAGATAATACTGCGTTAAGACGCTAAAAAAAATGTTTTACTCCTCGTTGACGTCAAGGTCATGAGAGGCGGGAAAAAACTGGGGGCAAGGAACGAGAAGGAATTCGGACATGATCTTTTAAAGGATACATCTCGGCCTTTGGAAAACTATGGAAAACCCAAATCTGGATGCCCGGACGGGGATTCGAACAAGGGTCCCGTCGAATGCGAGGCCAGAGCGTTAGCGATCACCCACCACGCTTGGTGTATACACAAGTCTACGAATTCGAGAGCACTACACCCAGAGCCATTTAGTGTCGCCAGCCCGACACAACTTCTGTATAATCAACGTAAAATCGAAATTTTCGCATAATTATTGGTAAATGGCGTCTAAGGAATTTTGATTTATGAGGGTGACATAAACATCGAGAGGTGCTTCTGGAAGATTAGCCCCACTCCTGGCCGTAACTCCTCACCTATCCCGCAGCCGGTCCTCATAATTTTGGGACGGCCTCAGCTTCGCGTAACGACGGTGGCAGGTGAACTTAATTAAGGCGTGGGTTTTGGCTTCACTCTAGCGGGAACCCTGTCACGTTGTTTATCACGACCCCTGTCGAAGTCCACACAAATGCAATTAAAGACACTACACCAATAAATTGTGATCGTTCCTCTTAATGCACGTGAGTGATGAGGCAACCCTATTCCTGTCCAGTGCCTGTTATATCGAATCGAATTACAGGCTATCGCATAGCAGTGGAGATGGTCGCATTATCATTTAAATGACGAAACAGTATACTCTAAATCCATATTAACATTTATTCTTCCCTCAAGTTAATAACCGACTTGAATGAACCATTATCATAAAGAAGGAAGCTGTCCAATGAGAACCTTTGTTTGTTTCCGCTTCGACTTATGCAAAGCAGCAATATAGTATCTCTGGGTAATGGGATCTTCTGTTCAGATAAGATACGGTGTTATCACAAACTTCCATCTTTAAATACACTTTTAGTTGCGTGAGGAAATAAGAATTGCCATTAACAAAACTCTCGTAAATCTACCAAGATAATTAAAACATTTTAACAAGTAGGAAACGTTCAGAAGCGAGAGGGAATTGAAGAGTGGATTAACACAATGATATTACTGTAGTTCAATGTTTACAAACCAAGTATTATCAATACAACCTCAAAACTAAAACTTAAGATGCATACGATAACGACCAGTACGACTAATAAATGGAGAGCTTTTGGCGATATTTTATGGGTCATGGATTTATGTAGACTCAAAGCTTCCTGTCTCTTCTCGAATACATGTCAAAACTAATTTTCCTTGTCATCTACACGAAAATACACAAATATTACTAATTCGGTTGTCATGCAGTGCAAAAAAATGACATTTCGAAAAAGATTAGAACATGACGAAATATCTTCTTTTTTCCTACTTATATTGCTTTACGCCTCGTCGACGGCTAAGGTCATTAGAGGCGGGATGGGACTGGGGACAAGTAACGAGAAGGAATTCGGCCATGGCCTTTTTGAAGGAAGCATCCCGACATTCGCCTGGAGTGATTTGGGAAAACTATGGAAAACCCAAATCTGGATGCCAGGACGGGGATTCGAGCCCGCGTCCTCCCGATTACGAAAAATGAAACCACGGCATATAATTTAGTGAAGGCTCACGAGATAAAAGGAGAAATAAAAAACGGGAACGAGAGCTATTAATAAATTTGTATGGAAAGCAGAAACATGTAAAACATAGCAAGAACTGAATTTAATTTCAATGTACAAGGAAAATCGAGGCGGAGGATCTGAATGACGGTATTAAGATAAAGCTATTCATCTGAGTCAATAGGCATAATTGGTTACTAGGTGAAGGAGAGGGGTCATATTGTTAGAGGCAGGACGATACCGGGCTCTGAAATCTTACGTGGAAGAGACGGTACTGTGCTGATGTAAGATATCTGTTGTCTCGAAGAGATGTTACAGTGTGGACAATAAGCTTTTGGGTTTCAAAGATTCTAGCGAACAACAATGTAAAACTATAATGCTGTTAGCTACTGTAGCTATGTAATTTATTCTGTGTTTAGTACACATTAAAAGAATTCAGGAGATATTAAACCTCTTCTTATTTCGTCGTCGATCACGGATGAATTCCAGACAGCATAGATACTGAACGCAAAAGTTGCTTTCATTTTCTCGCTCAGTAGGTCTGAGCTGTAGTGGTGACTAGATGAACAGGGTCGGCGAAAGCGAGAATGTGGGAAACACTTGCGTTCTTCGGGCTCCAGTGGAAGACGTGTGCTGGTTGCAACTTTTCGTAACTCCTGTCTGTCAATTTACCTCTGGCTCTCGGTCTTTTGAAGTACCAGCCTCATCTTTCCCTTTCTATCTTTGTAATCTTAAGGTATTGTATCAGTACCTCATTTACGATATTCCTTACTGTCTCATTTCTCTCTTTATCATATACATTATTTCTAAAAGATGTTTTTTGTTGATGTAGTTCTTCCTTTATACTTAACACAAATCGACAAATGAGGTATCAATGTCTGGATAATATGAACCGTTTCCTCAATTCTGATAGAATCAATTTGTTCAATTGTCGATTCTATCGGAATTAAGGAAATGGCCTACAACATTTAAATGCTAATGAAAGCTTGCTAGGCTTTCGAGTGGACTTATACAACCAGCACAAATTGAATTAGGTATCATTTTAAAGACTGAGTTTTCCGCTTTGGTAACATCATTAATAAAGAAAGGAATTTTTCGAAATACAAGCCATAAATGGAAAATTATGAACAATCAAGGTCGCGGGTACGTGATATTTCAGAGTCAAGCTACTAGGCTTCACTGGGGTCCGTAAGGAGTGATCGCAGCACCTCATATGATCGCATTATACCTTGTTCACTCTGACTGGCGCTCAAGGTCATCTTCCCCTGGCCCCGCTCCTCTCCTCCACACCCCTTCCATTTTTTTTTTAATGGCATTTGGCTACTTGGCCATACTGCCAGCTCAATGTGATTTGTTGCTATCAAGTATTGACACAAGGACACTACAACACGGACAAGACATTCACAGACACAACACTAAACACCCATGCCCTCGGCTGGACTCGAACCGCTGACCTTCGGTACTCTAGCCCCTACGCTACCGAGGCCGACCCATTCCTACCTTTCGGTGCTGTACGCTTTGTAGGGGTAAATTTCCCCTTCGCGTGTAGGGGTAAAGGCAGCGGAGTGGGATAGAGCAGGCTGACCTTGAGCCGCCTCTGTTAACTGAACAGGTTATACCAATAATTATTTCAGTTGTAAAATAAAGCTTTTCTTACGAAATGAGATAGTTCAGACGGCGATAAGAAGTGATAGCATTACCGCTATATAGCAGCACAACCTATCAGAGAGATATGGATAAACTGTGTGTTTTTTCTGGACTAAGGAGCTTTTCACATATTTTTTGTTTCTGTCCGTGAAACGTCTTATCATTTCTAATTGTGTCATAAGACGTTGTAAGTATTTTGCTACTTACATATTTCAGCTGACAAGTAAACAATTGCTACAAATGAGCTGGCTCTACTTTCCTCGCTTTTCATCAAATATCATTCGCAAAATTTTCACATTCTCTAATTTTATTAATATCGCCCTGGGGAAAAAAAAAGTGCGACATTATATCGACTGGATGTAGCCGAAACAGGGTCTACCACCTGGATCTGAACAACCATTCCCCGTATGGAAGTCACTGAACAGATTTCTAGTTGGAGTTGCTCGTTGCAAAGACACTCTCGCTTTAAGCTGCGTTCCCACGACGTCTTGTAACGGACGGCGCACGCTGAAGTGTAGGGATGATCGCCCGCCGCAGTTTGCCCTCGCTACCTCGCCACCACCTCCCCACCACGTTGCCTAATGATGTTTGGCACGGTGCACTTAACAGAACAGAAGTGGTGCGCAGCTCTGCTGCAAACCGATGGCAACAGCGCACCACTACACATGCCTGTGATGTTTACCGACATAGAGTGGGTAGCAGCGTCTCATCCCCGATAGCAGAGGTGGCCCCGTTCCTACGGCGTGTTGTTGGCTATCCGTCCCGGGAGGCCTCAGTTAAAAGACGTCGTGGGGACACCTGGGAGAACAACCAGATACCACACGATCTTGCGGCGAGATCGAAAAAATGGAACATTTGTTGTCATGTCCACAATGAATTTATCTCAATCAGATATCGAAAAAGCCACGGTATTGACGGAAAATCTATCTTGTATTCGATGCTGTCATCAACACGAGAAGAAGAAGAAAAATGCTGTTCCTCTCCTCAGGAATACTATTTTCTTTTTCCTTTCGTTCATCACCCAGATTTCTTGACAATGTGCCAAGAAAGGTGCAGGATGGGTCATTCGTCGATATGCGGTTCGATGAGAGCTTCATACACACTGCTAGAGGTCAGACCTGGAGTAGCAGCTTCCCGTGTTTCGTGGTCTCCCTGCGGCGCCGTGGCTACTGTTTGCCGGCACGTCATTGGCCCTCGTAATGACGGGTCCTACCATGTAACTAACGCCAGATTTCCATAATAAGGCGGCTGCCAGATCCCGACAGTCGATAACACCCGCTGAACGATACTGGAAGTGTGGGCCCCGCCACGGGGCAGATGCGCTATCGTCCGCTCGACATGGACTCTGTGCCAGATCCGATCGTCAGCGGAATGTAGAGTTCGTCCCTCGAGGCCTCGGCGGCCGGCTACCACCTGCCATTCTTATATGCTCGATTAACTCGGGGGCGTGTACCGGAGGTCACCCTCGATAGAGTGATACTGCCCCGGGGTCAGGAGCCAACAGATTCCATCACGTCGTTTCTTCGTGGGTGGGTCAAAAATACGAAGACGGATTAATAATCTTCATCATTACCTAGCGATTGCATCATCCTACACTGTGCATTCCGACTATCACCAGTCCTGGACGGTACCTCGATATCTTTTCGTTGTGACCCAAATATTTTTCCAAACCTGGCACCGATTACCAATGGTCGCCGGTTCTAGTGCATCCAAGGACATCGTTAGCCTGTTCAATCATTAAATGATGCGTCTTTGCATTCTTCTCAAGGTTAAACGATCTTGGGCGATCTTGTGCTAGTTATATCCCACAACCCTTTGTATCTTCTTGTCCCATCGGTCTGATGGAGTTCCTCTTGGTCTGCTGTGATCTCTTCGGCTCAACTCTAACATTGGACATAAATGGTTTTAATTAGATGTTGTGTCTCTCCTGTGTTGTCCCTCACACTGTTAGTCAAAAACACTTGGAAATTAAAGAAACATACTCGGAAATAATATATAAATACATTGGAGGTGGTTGTATGGCCAAATTCGATAGTGAAATAAAAAATATACTTTGCTGAATAAGCGCTTCGTTGCAGTCAACTAATGAAGATAGATAATTGAATTTTGGACAGTAAAAGAGTTTAGAGAGATATCGGTGCAATGGATGAGAGAATGAATGAACATTTGTCTTAACCACAAAATGCTCATAAGTTCCAGGTAAATGACACCCAATTTTACAAAGAAATTGGCATTCTTTTCCGTAACTTGAACACTCAAATGAAAGGGTACGGACGGTAACAAGCTTCGGTTTTTAAACAATCCGAAGAGATTCACACCGTTAATGGTTTGATCCTAGACAGGATAGGCCTTAGTTGACGTTCCTTATGGTCAGGATAATTTCTCTCGGTCATTCGATTTTCCACTACCTTGATTGAGACCAAGTCAGGTAGATGAACAGGTAACGATTGGGCCTGGAATTCGGGGAGGACGCTGGTTCCATTCTCGATTCGGCCTTCCAGATTTCGGTTATCTATGGTTCCCTGAATTTATCCAGACCAATGCCGGAATTCTTCATTCTAAAGAAGTTAGCTGAATTCCTTCCCATTCACACGGTGGCTTTTATAACCAGTGTCCTAAACTGAACACCCACTGTGAAAATAGCCACAGTAACTTAGGTGCTCATAAGATGATCCTGGTGGAAGTTCATTACATCTACATCTATACTCTGCAATTCACAAATACTGTGGGTGGCAGAGAGTGCTAAGCACCAATCCTAATTCAGTGCATTCCAATACCGAACAGAACGAGGAAAGAGAGAATACATAAATTTATCAGTACGGCATCTTATTTCTCGGATCTTAACACTCCTGTCATTGCGACCTAAATAGGTTGGCGGAAGAAGCATTTCGTTGCACACGTAAATTAAAGATTTTCATCTATTCTCCAACAAATTCAACCAAAACGACGTCGTCTGTCCGCCAGACAATCCCAGCCCAATCCGCGTATCAGCTCTGTGACACTTACATAAGGACTGTAACCAGCGGTCACGAATCGAGCGGCTCTCCTCTGTATTTTCTCTAACGTATCAATCAATCCCTTGCGATACGGATCCCAGCTTCCACAACAGTATTCCAAATGCGGACGTATTAGTGTTTTGTACGCTATTTCCTTTGTATGAGCATTACAACTTCTCAAAATACGGCCTATAAATCGGAAGTTTAGAATTAGCTTTGCCTACGACAGAAGTTATGGGCAAGTCCCACTTCATTTTGCTTTGTACTGTTACGCCTAGATACTTCAGGGAATCCACCGTGTCAACAACTGAATTGTTAACTTTGTACCCGTGAACAAACGGGGTCTTTTTATTAATTGATTGCATTGCCTTGCACTTTTTAAAGTTAAGTGTGAGCTGCCACTTACGGCACCATTCCGAAATAACATTCAGATCGCGCTGAATCTCTAAGCAATCGTCAGAGCACCTCACTTCCCTATAAATAAGAGCATCATCAGCAAAAAAATCCCATCCTGTAATTAACATTGTCACCGAGATCGTTTATAAAAATTAAGAAAAGAAGTTGTCCTATTACACTTCCTTGAGGAACGCCCGAAGTAACATCTAGCTTAGAAGAGGCTTCCCCGTCAACAACGAAATACTGTGATCGACCAGTTACAAAATCGCGTATCCATTCGCAAATCTGATCAGATTCGAATCCTCGCTAAAAGTCGGTTGTGTGGTACATAGTCAAAAGCTTTCTGAAAATCCAAGAAAACAGCATCATTAATAACAGGTCTTTAAGTCAATAGCTGTTCTTTGAACTAGTTACCTTGCCTTCCACAATAATGAACGTTACACATTTTTTACACTGCTATTGTTAACTTGGGACGACGTGGTTCTATCACCCGTCAGTTTTTGCTCTTTGTCACGAGGATGGGAATCTGCTGCATGGTGTTGGCAGAACTGAAGATAGTGAGAGCCTTTGTGGGACGCCGCTGACTTGTCGAGTACTAGTAGCTGGAGGCTGGTTTTATGCGCGTCCGCCGTCACCTGTTGAATACCAATTGGCCCCAGGAGCCCGCAAAAACTGCTGTCAGCCATTCTTCTGGCCGAAACATGGGCTGCTCGCTACTAGAAATCGATATCTGTTCCGGCTCACATCCTGATCTGCAGATGGCAAACGCGCGGCCGTTTTTGCAACAGGTTGCTTCCACCAGAAAAACCTCTACGTGGTCCCTAATGTAACAGTGTATGATTCCCTGAAAGGAGGGCAAGTAGTAACATCTGAACATTTTCGCCGTCATGAAAGTAACAAAAAAAATAACTGTATAATCATTAACAGGGCAAGCGACTGCTCCACACCGCAGATATTTGAACTAGACACACAAAAATGAAACCTGTCAGAACTACTTCTTTTGAAAACTACGACATGTAACACGAATTTTGACTTGCGGTCCAGAAAACCCCATACTTATTTTACCTCTAATCCAGGCCATTAGCGCCGGGAAAAGAATGGGAAAGAATTCAGTCATGGCATTTGAAAGGAACCATTCTGGCATTCGGTATTAGATATAGATCTGAGCTTGCAAAGAATATGTCGTGATTCCATGGCCACTAGACATCGGCAACATAGGTTTTTTTTTTCATACTTAAAATTAACAGGTTACGTATATGCGGAGGTCACTTTAAGCAGTGACAAACCACTAGAAAGGTGAAAATATTTATAACTATATTATATAAGTTGTGAAACTATAAGCGATTCAGAGAGCCGGTTATTTTCATCCACAATGATATAGTGTGTGCACTGAATTGGTGATAATGCGATAAAGAAAAACACTCGTTCATTTTTTCATCGACTTATAAACTATCTTCATTCATTTACTAAAATTTTGTGCTAAATATGTGATAAATCAACAGAGTAAGGGATACTTTCTTAGACGTATCTTCCATAGAAAAGCGTCTCCCACCGTCATATCCTACTACAAATTCGTATTATGCTAACTCTTCTCTGAGAATCAATGAATTTGTTATTAATCTATTTAACTTTAACTAAAGAAGCTGGATACGTGGTAACTGGAAGACAGATGGAGGATGAAGAGTATACTTGGAATGTGAAAAGATATTGGTCGAAGAATTAGGAGTTGTATATGGAAGGGAAAAGATGACCAGGAGAAAAAGCTGACACTTGATTTCATGCATAAGTGAGTGGGAAGATTTTCTTTTATGGATAAGGGAATTAGGGTTTGGAATAAATTAAAAGAGAAAGTGATGGATAATTTACCAAAAACGGCTGAAGATATTTAAAACTAAAATTTGTACATGGGAAATGTAAATTGGTGAGGTAATTTAAAGTAATAATGATAATAAAAGGAAAAAATAAATGACAAGAAAAACTGCCACGGGAGCAAGTGCTCCACGCTATTCAATTCAACTCGTTGATTTCACTGCACAGCGGCCACCTATCGAGTTTAGAGGCACAATATCCGTTTTTTGGCACAAAATACCATGCTCTATGCTTCAAAACCGTGAAAAACCTCGTCAAAATATGTTAAGTAATTCTAAAGTTATTCCGGGTAATATGTAAAAGAATTTGATGTTCAGAGAAGATTTTCATTCCTTTACCTCGGATTTTAAGTCAAATAATACTTTTACGAGCTGTGAAAATCTAATCCAAATCTGTTAATTAGTTTTTGCGTGAGGCCAGAACAAAAAGGTAAAACCCAGTTACAGATTTATTTTTCAGTATAGAGTTACCAGATAAATTATTCTCTCTGTTTACGTTTGCTGCTTCTGTGACACAAACTGTCGTTGACTGCAATGTCTAATGTCGCATTCCTTTGTTTCAGGAGACAAACCCCACGCGTGTGATCTGTGCCACAAGAAGTTTGCCCTGGCCTGCAACCTGCGTGCCCACATGAAGACTCACGAAGGTAAATCTACACATCTCTCCACTAAGATTAATGGTTATATCAACATCTACTTCGAGCCGTGTTTAGTTCTAAGGCCAGACGGTTTTAGCCACTGGCCGGGTCTGTTTTACACATAAGCATTTCTAATTTCGCCTCCCTTTAGCACATACTCCTTCAGTATTTAGTCTTCCTCTGGGCCGTTTGCCTTGTATCTTCATTTCTGCACTGGAGTGGGTAAATGGTCCACCACTTATGCTGTCTTCAAAATGCGACTTTGAAACGTAATATAACTGAAATATATCACCATAATATCTGGTTTTCTTAGCTTATTCCTGAGCGTGGTGATCTCACTGTCGAAGGAACTTACTATTACTATTACTATTACTCCGCGATTCACTAAAAGTGTTTGGCGGAGGGTGCATTGCACCTATCAGGAAAGGTAATGGTTTGGAAGGGATATACGGGATATGGCAGGTGGCGCCCATGGGCTATTGTGAGGAACCATCCCAGCATTCGCCTGGAGCGATCTAGGGAAACCATGGAAAACCCAGATCAGGATGGCCGGAGTGCTTTATCGGAAGCTACTCCTGTGCGATTTTGTGTTTACTCGCCGGTAATCCTTTCTATTCCACTCCCTAATCGCTCGTGGAAAAAATGAATAGAGAAATGTATCGGTTCTGGCCCTGATTTCTCTTATCTTATTTTCGCGGTCATTCCGAGATATGAATGTTGCTGGTAGCAATATTTGATTGCTGTCATTCCGAAATACGTCTACCGAGCGTGGTGGTGTAACGGATAGCGTTCTGGCCTCGCATTCGGGAGGACGGCGGTTCAAATCCCCGTCCGGGCATCCAGATTTGGGTTTTCCATGGTTTCCCCAAATCACTCCAGGCGAATGCCGGGATGCTTCCTTCAAAAGGCCATGGCCGAATTCCTTCCCATTCCTTGCCCCCATCCTTTCCCGTCTCTAAAGACCACGTTGTTAAAAAGGGACGTTAAACTGTTACAAAAAAAAAAAGAAATACGTCAGTTGAGAATTTTTCAATTAGCTTCCGTCGAGAGCAACGCCTTCGGTGCTCCAGGTCTTCCCAACCTAACTCCTTCAACATGGCACTTACGCTTTCCCTCCAAGGGGGCTGGGCTCAAGCTTAAATAAATATGTAAAATCTAGTTTCTTATGTATATATGTTCGTTTGGGCTAACTAGGACCACGTTAAGCGTTTGCTTGGCTTAAATTTGTTGAGGATGTACACACATCAGTGTTATATCTAGGGTTGCCAGCCCTTGAGGGTATCTACAGTTTAACCACGGAGCGTGCTGGTGTACTTCACATTACGCAGTAAGCTGTGCCGAGACAGGTATTCGAACCGGGGACTTTCGATCCCCAGTTAGATTCCTTAACCACTGAGCCACTAGACCGCTCAAATCTAGTTTTATTATTTCCATAAAATTTTAATTCTCTTTTAATTAATTGTTGATGGATTTTCCGTTAGGAACCACTTCTTCACGATAATAGTCTAATTCATGTTTCAATATTATTTTGCTTGAAAACAAACCGCTGACATGATTCTTAAGTATTTCAGGTATGTTTCGATTCCACACAGGAAATATCTAACATTCTCGGTGCCGTGTTTTTCGATGAAGGCAACCGCACTATGTAATGCCAGTTTCCGGTTGAATACATTATACCAAAAACTATACATTCAGCCAAAGCGCATTTAATAATAGTAGGCCGATGAGGAACTAATTCCACGCAAATACGCACGCAAGGAAAGGGATTCGTGAGAGAAAACGAAAGGCACTACCTGCCGAACCTTCCCCGAAGGTGTAATTTCAGTACCACGGTCGTCTGCGGTGTATATTTCTCGTCTCGGAACGGATCGGCACTTAAACGAATCTAGCCGCAAGGGAATTGTCGTTTAATTTGCCCCAAAGCGGAGAAGCCAAAAAGCGACGATCTGTATAATCACGTCGACGAACTAAATAACAGAGGGATGAGTTTTGGGTCTGCGCCTCAATGACATCCCATTGAAGACTGGAGAGGGAGGTGGAAAAAAAAAATGGGAGCTGCGGTTTTGTCGCGCTGCGAGATGTGAGTTTTTTGTGGGTATCGTCCGCTGCACCGATGCTTTAGAAATTGGCGTGCGCCGACCCAGGGCTGGACTGTCGTGGCCTACCAAAGTGGAATTTTATTCATGGCCGGTAGTTACCGGCCGAATCAGCCGTTTGATGCCGGCCGTCCAGTGTTCCCAAATGACTGGGATTACAAGGCGACCGCCCTTCTCCACCATCACGTGGCCCGCGTTACAGACCCTTACACGACATAATTAGAGGGCTTTTAAGACGGCGAATAGAAACTGTGCGGCCGTATTTACTGCTCCGGGCAGCTCTGTCTCTCTCTATAGACACAGTGTCAGAGGAGAAGAGGCCAAAGGGGAGAAGACAAAAAGGAAGATCGGAGAAAATGAATTGTTGCAGCAGCAGTAATAAGGAAGGGTTGCGACGGGTTAAGTATGGCCGTGTTTGCCGGTGGAGGAGACCGAGTTAATGCTGAGTAATTTCGAGGAATTGAGATCAATTTGAGAGGAATCTGTCGTGCTGCTGGCGCCGGATACTGCCTAATGTGTTTGTACAGCGGGTCACGTATCAACACGCTTCCCATGCGACTCGCAAAGTGTTTCGTGGAATATTTTACTCTCCCTGTGTTTGCTCGTATTTGACTACTCTTCCCTGAATCAGAAACATGCTTTTTTTACAGTTGCTTACTCAAAAGGAATTGAGTAATATTGCTGCTACTTCACTGTCTCTCCGTCTGTCATATACCTGTAACTCTTAAACGGAATGAAATTCGATCTTCAGATTGACTTACGTTATATGATACGTAGACGCAGAGCCGAATACCGTAATCATAATTTCGCAAAACTAATTTGTTTTACGATGAAACAAGAACGAGCTCATTTGTAGTAATTATTTATTGATCAACTGAAACAGATAAAACACAGCGTCATACGAAACAATTGGGAATGAATAAATGTTTCCCTATCAGAAACAAAAATGTCCGGAAACCTCATTACTCTAGAAAACACATACAGGTTTTCAATATCTCTGTGATATGTCATGCTGCTATCTAGTGGTAATGCGACCACCTAGCAGCTTGGTTCTGCACTATCGCGTACGCGTGACCTTGATAGTTCATACTTTTACATTCTCAGATGGAATTTCTAATTTAATTTCTTAATTAATGATGTTGCCAAAGCGTGCAACTGTATATGATTGTCGTTACTCTATTTTCAGTCCGTCTTTTACAGACCTATAACTATTAAACCGATTGAAAATCAGATTTCAAATTGGTTTATCCTATCCGATTCGTTGACCCAGAACCGAATATGGAAGTCGTAATTTCGTAAAATATTATTGTGGATCCAATAAAATGCAAAAAAGATTCCCCCCCTCCCTATCTAAGCCTGTGAGGTAACCATGTTTAAAGCTTGTTGAGTGGAGAATGAGGATTTTTTTCACTCCTAATTATAGACATTCTTTATTTTTTTAATATTTTTGTAACCATACGAACTTTAAAACTCTATTATTTAAGTGATTAAATTTTGTCTTCAGTATCAACGAATTTGTGTGTATAAACGAGAAATATTAAAATACTTTTAGCACATTTTGTAAGTTGGTTGTGAAAGAAATATCCTCGTTTATTTAGCTTCAAGTTACTATTTCACAGCTTGCGGAAAGCGAGGTGGTTATAGCTGGAATAGGAAAACGAACCGAGCATGACCGATGAGCGGTCCTTACATTCCGCAGTTCGATCCTCCACCATGCTAATTTCTGATTTCCAAGATTTCCCTAATTTGCTCCTAGCAATTGCCGGAATGGTGCCTGCAAAAGGCTGTGACCGAATTCCACAAGGGGATATCAAGAGGATCGTTTGAATGGCAATCCCTGGAAACCATAAAGATCCGAAATCTGGATTGCTTAATGATGATTCGAACCCGCGCCGCCATGAATTCTAAACCTGAAATAAACCAGTCTCGAACTCATTACTACCTACAATTTCTGCGGCTCTGATGTTATTAGAAACAATAGAAAAAATATTCTGTAGGTATGGTAGTTCTTTTTTTCGATTTGGTCAACTAAGGAGCATGTTCCAGCGTCCCCCTGTTGTACACAGGTAGTGTAAGGAAATAAACAGGCTTTTACTGGGGCTTTTTAATTAATTTACGACGTTGCAGTTGTGGAGCTGTATTACTTGACACAATTTTCAGTACTTTCACTTATAACTTATTGATTTTAGTAAATGATTCGAAGCCGTCGGGTCGCCAGCCTGGTTAGCTTTGCTGTTTGGATAATTAAATAAATCACAGACAAAGGGCACATGGAAGAAGCAAATTAAAACACACGTGCCAGCATTCAGTCCACGAAGTTTTATTACATTGAAGTTACATAACCAAAAAAGCAAGCCACCAGACACTGAAGCTAATCTTAGTCACCAAAGAATGCAGTTTCGAGTATAAATAAGCTTGGAAACAGTGAGTAATAGCCCCGTTATTATTCATTAAACAATAGACACTGTGCAGTACCGTAGCAGTTCACCAAAATCAGTCTACAGCAACCCATATTACTTAGAACTAACATATACAGTGTTCACAAGTCTACAAAATACTTCTGCACTGTCCACGTAATATTCTAGTCATCGAAACATTGGTGATACCCATAGCGGGGTATTACAGCGTACACACGGAACATACACTCGTGGCCACAATCCGCTAGACTCCGTCGACCGTACTCGACAGTACTCTATCCATGCGCGCTAGCCAACTGCACAGCTCAAAAAACATTATAAGCATATCTGCGACCACATTACCAACTTACAAAATGTATGTAATGTTCACGGTTCCGTCACAGTAGCCAATGTGAATCATGAGTGGGGGAGAAAGACTTGTATCCTCCAGGTTTGAACCAGGTTTGTTAGACCCAGCGTAACCATGTCTGTCTTGCTATTTGTCTGAAATGTCTAATTTTTTGTGTTCTGTTTGATAAGTGTATTTTTGTTTGGAAAATTTGTAGTTTATGAGGCGGAGATAGGGGAAATTATTGCAGAAAACCACAATCGGGACGGCTGGTGCGTGGGACCGGAATTCGAACCTGGTACCGTTGTAGCCCAGTGTGCAGCGTCTGAACGCACTGCGCCACACTGGCGGGTATCACAGGTCGTTATTAAAGATTTTTCCCCTCTGCTACAGCGCTGTGTCAGTTGGAGGGTGGTGTACTGCGCTTAGAACAAAGTGATCGTGTGGGCCGAAAAATTAATATGCCTGGACGGCAGGGATTTTAATTATTTGAAGCCCCCGCTGCTGCGTTGACGATAAATCTCTAGGGAGGCCTGGTCCAGTAGCCGGTAACGGCATCCAGGCAACAGCCTTATCTATCGCACCGTCCCAGCGGCCGCGTTGCATAATTGCGGGCAATTTGCATCGAATATCGAGCGAGAGCCGCGATGGCGTGATTGCCTGCTGCCGGCCGGGTAATTTCTCTCGCCTGCTCTCCCAAATAACCCTCCACTTAACCAGGGTCAAACACGGCCACTGTGCACGGCTCCCTGCACCAGGGGACAAGTGCTCTAGCTACACATAAAGCTGCATAGCTGTCACCCGCGACATCATACGCGTGTACTTTGAATTTTATTGCCAAAATTTGGATATAGAAAGCTGAAAGTTACGGAAAGAGTTCCCAAAAAGCCTGGAGTTGGGATATGACGAAGAAGCCATCACCGTAATATTCTACCACTGAACATATCTCATGAAGAGAACCGAAACTGATTACGAGACAAACAACGCCTGAATAACCGATATAAAATCACAGAGATTTACACACGCTACCCGTCAGTCTGTCACCTTTCTGTTAGTTTTAAAATTTCATGGTAAAATATGTTATTTATGCAGAAAAAGAATTCTATGTGCTTCCTAATGATATATAGTATTTCCCTGTCAAATTTCATCAAGACCGGTTTAGCCATGAAAACGTAACAAACAAGCAAAGAGACAGAGGTACTTTTTCAACTGCAGTATTAGTGTAGATATATAGTAGAGTACAATGAGTTATTTCGGATATTTTTATTTTCAAAACACACTGGAGAGCGCTGGTTGAAGTTCTCTTCCGGCTATTATAACGAAACCCTTATACATATGATCGATGTTTGTAAAAAAATTAGTCGTAATATTATATCGTTGGACCTTAGATTGTTACTGTGAGCTACAATATCGCAAGGAGACTCTCTGGTTGTATATAGTGAGTAGTAAAGCAACAGCCGTGTATGGTGGAATAAAGCTGTTTTAAAGTAGTTGTGTTGAAGTGGAGACAGTAAGAAACGTTAAATAAATATAGACGAGAAAAATGGATGATTAATTGATCACATAATTAAAAGTTTAAAAGGGAATTCGAGTAAAAATAATTGAGTATATAATTTCAGGGAAAAATCGGTAAGATTCCAAAACACGTAAGTACAATGTGCTTTTGTACTAATAAGAAAGTTATATTACACTATCCAGTTATGTTTTTCGATGGTTACCCGAAATGATTTGAGGCGAATGGTCGGATGGTTCCTTCAAAAGGCTATGGTTGAATTCCTTCCCATTCCTTGCACCTCCTCCAGTCTATCCTGGTTCTAATGATCTCGATATCGAAGAGCCATAAACCTCGAACCAACAAAAGAAAAATCTTATAAAACTTGTGGGGCAGGAAACGGAACAATGGTAAACAGTATACGCAACTTATTTATTAATATTTTACTAGTGAAATACTTTTTTTAAATTAAAACAAAATATTTTGTTTAATTTGATTATACAGTCATATCGTGGTAGGTTGAAACTTGTGAATAAATTTAATGTATTTAATGACTCACGAGACCCCTAAAAAGATTGGTACCCCCACAGTGTTTTTAATTGGTTAGTGAGAAACTTGTTTACCAAATTTCGTCAAATTATCCCACCCGTTTCAAAAGAACAAGGGACATCTCGACTCGACTTCAACGTAGTTATCATCATACTGAGTTGATTAAAGAAGATTTAAACCCATCTTATTTTTAGTTTGACATGTTGAAACATGTGAATCCATTTGTTATATGTATTTAAATGAGCCACTCTTCCATACCCAAAAACATGTGGACTTAGATTAGTTTACCCCTAAAGTATTTTAAATTGGTCAATGAAAATCATGTGTACAAAGTTTCATCAAAATCCCTCATCAGATGAGCGAACAAACATATGCACAAACGTATAGACGATTCCTTTTACAGGATGAGCAAAGAGCGAGTTTAGATCCATCCATCAAACACTAGGTGAGGCAAGAAGATTGAATTTTCAGATAGACTTTTAAATAAAACTATGTTCCACATAATCACATCACTATCAACCAATTCAGTGATGCAATCATGTAATCTCTTAGACTTATGAGTCCGGATAGAAATTAAACACTATTCTACAAGGAGTACGGTCTTGGGCGATTTTCTGCCAGCTAACTTCAGCGATACTGCATATGTTTTCATTCTCTCGGTGTAATTATCTTTCTCTTGGTGTATATTAACCTTTTCGACTCCACTCGAACACCGTTTTCAATCTTTCGTTATTTCTCTGAGCAATATACTGATTTCAAGGTGACTGCCTTCTCCAAGATCTCTTTGGACGTTATAACTGATCTGTGTTCGACTGATTTTATCTTTTCTAGTGAAATACGGCATTGATCTTTAGCTGTTCGGAATATTGTAAGTATAGTGAATTCATTGAATGCCCAGATCTCACATCCGAAAGTCAGCACGGGAACCATAAATTAGTTGTAAACTGATTTCTTCACATTTGAGGGTATATCTGTTTTAAGGAGTGTAGAAATGTTTCCCAAAATCTTGCCATCCCATTTTGATTCTACTGAAAATTTCTGGTCATATATCTCCACTCTTAGAGGAATGTATAAATAAATAATGTTTGTACAATCCTCTCTTAGGATCATGAGTTCCACATAATTTTTGTTTTTGAAAAAATCATATTTAGGCCCACTGATTTACACTTATAGATAAGATAGCTAACCAATGTTTGGGATTAACCAGTACCGTTGACCGAGAGTGCAATGTCACCGATGAATCTCAAGTTATAAAGTCTTCTACCATTGCTTATAATTCCTTTTAGAGTCCCTCCAACTCTGACATTGTCTTCTTTCAAAACAACTGACACAGTTGCTTAACAGTTTGATAGATACAGACAGCTGGTTTACTGACGCTGGTCCGAAATTCTATAATTATTTCTGCTGATTACTAGAAGTTAATTCCTTATTCATTCATCCGTTGATAAGGTAGCGAGTGCTACTTGGGGGCAACTACTACTTTTAGGTATTTCGAGATTAATATTAGTTTTGCTAATCTGGTTAGTCAGGATCTCGAATGCTGTGAAATTACAGGTGAATAAAATATTAAGTCTATTGGGTCTTATGGCATTTACATATTCTCTCTCCCCGGACTCCGCTATTGTGTCCGGCCCGCCAGAGTGTCGCACAGTGGTCCGGAATTGGAATATAGTGGACATTCGAACTTAACGTCATAATATCGATCAAACAAAATTGCTTTAGATAAGAATTTTTGATCAGCACAGAAAATGCTATGTTCAATTTTTGATAGAAACGAGTTCTTCACACTTAAAATTAAAAAAAATTATATGTGGAAATTTTTTTTTTTTTTTTTTTTTACGGCCCTATATCAAAGTGTCAAAGTCAAACCTTATGCAATCATAAGTACCTATCGTACTTAATATTACAACATAAAAATTTCTTGCGTATCCTTGCCGCTTCAACAACAGGGCGCAAGTGAATTTCGGGGATAAAATATAGTGAACATTCGAACTAAAGTTACAATATCGATTGAAAAAAAATTGCTTTAGGTAGTATTTGCTGTGCTGATCAAAAATTGTTATGTTCAATTTTTGATAAAAATGAGTCAGTTCTTCACACTTAAAATTAAAAAGATGTATGGGTGGAAATCTATTTTATTTTTTTCCACGGCCCTGTATCAAAGTGTCAAAGTCAAACCTTATGCAATCATAAGTACCTATCCTACTTAATATTACAACATAGAAATTTCTTGGGTATCCTTGCCGCTTTGATTACAGGGCGCAAGTGAATTTCATGGTTAAAAAATTGTAGACATTCGAACAATAGTCACAATATGGATAAAAAAAAATTGAACATAGTAATTTTTGATCAGCACAGCAAATGTTACCTAAAGCATTTTTTTTTGATCGATATTATGACTTTAGTTCGAATGTTCGCTATATTTTATCCCCCAAAATTCACTTGCGCCCTGTTGTCAAACCGGCAAGGATACGCAAGAAATTTTTATGTTTTAATATTAAGTAAGATAGGTACTTATGATTGCATAAGGTTTGACTTTGACACTTTGATATAGGGCCGTGAAAAAAAACAACAACAAAAAAACAAAAAAACAAAAAAAAAACAGATTTCCACCCTTACTTTTTTTTATTATAAGTGTGAAGGACTCATTTCTATCAAAAATTGAACATAATAATTTTTGATCAGCACAGAAAATGATATCTAAAGTATTTTTTTTTTTTTGGATCGATATTATGACGTTTAGTTCAAATGTCCAGTATATTCCAATTCCGAACCACTGTGCGTCGCCAGTGAACGGCGTTGTCCGGCTATTCGAGTGTTTAAAACTTTCCACCGACCGCTAACATTTTCACCGTTTGTTCCTTTATAACAGCAATCTTGCATTAACTAAAAATTATATAACAATTTGGCCTCCTGGGCTTATCATAAATAAATTACCTATGAATTGAATAACCCTAAAACAATTTACATTTAAATAATCGTTATCATTAATCTGAATAATCTGAATATAGCAGGTTGCAGCCTCTATATTCATTGGAGGATGACTGTCATAATAAAATATTTTAATGGGTTCCATATTGCTTGTCAATACAGAAAGGAGGAAAATTTGGTCACAAAAATTAAAAAAAAATGGTCCGTTGTAAATGCCACAGTGTCAAGACCCTAGTTTTAGCTGTTATGATAAGGAATTCAGTTTACTTCTTGTGCTGATTTGGTTGTCACGTTGTGTGTCAGCAGGCGACCCTCAGCAGGAGTGCGCGAGGTGCGGCAAGGTGTTCCTGGCAGCCAGTGGACAGAGCCGCGCTCGAGGGCTCTGCACGAGCTGCCTCCCGGACAACCAGGCGCTCGCCGCCACCCTGGGGACCAAGGAGGATTCGTCTGCATCCCTACGATCCTGCGGGGACTCTGCAGGCGAGGAGTCCAGCCAGCCTGGCACGGAAGACGACTCCAGAGAGCAGCCAGAGTAGTGACGTCATCCGCTAGATCACCGTCTGGGTGATAACATCCTCCTCGAAATATTGATGTGTCCAGTACCTGTTATTACATGAAACTGCCAATTAACATAGACAATCATCCACCCAACACTCAATCAATCATAGATCTTATGCCGAAAACTACTACATTTCCCTTCCAATAACCCTATTAGTTCATCTTGGATATCTGTCGGGTTCCAGATCTGTCAATGACATCAGATGTGGATGCATAGTGAATCAACCCTTATGGTCTTAAGAGGTATTGCACCAAGATTTAAACCTCAGCCTCACTTCGTTCATCCACTTTAGTGACTGGATGGTCAGGCACTTCTGGAATCAAGAAGGGAGACAATAACCAGTCAACACACAGTTCTCCCTTTGGATCTCTCCACAACTTCAACACTTTTGATGGCTACTCAACAAACGATGCATAAAACGTCATCTAAGTGTGGACGAATATCCATCAACAACTAAATGGCATCTGATCTCTTGGGAATACAAATGTATTACCTTTGAAGTTATATGGAAATTTATAGCAGCATATGGACTCATTTTATTTGTTGAGAACAGTTGATTCGGAATCTTGAAGGGACTGTCAATTTCAAATTGTGACATGTCACTGAAGAGCATAGCAACTGGATCACCAGTCGTCACCTCCTACGAATAGTTGCAATGTGAATTAGCATCAAAGTTAACTGACAGGACTTCGAATAAGTCTTCAGTGTCGTTCACCTACCGGGTAATTTCTGACTTTATATGTTTTATTCACGATTGTCAAAACGGCACAGAAAGAGAGAAAAAATCAAAAATATGTTTTAAAAAATGTAGAAAATAATCCGTCCATAATTTAATTTTAAGTAATTAACGACTTTGTAAAGAGGCTATTAACTCTCGAGCTACTGTGTGATATAAAGTTATTCAAATGAACTCCTTACTTTTCGTTATACTTCTGTACATAGAATGGTGTCTCATAAAACGCAACCAATTCTTGGTGTAGGTGAAATGGAATGTCGGTGTAAACTGAAATTCTTTCATCATTGCTCGAAGACTTGCACAAGTTGTGAGTGAACAGCGAGAACAGTGAGATTAAAATGTGTAAATCGTTTTATATTTTAGTTTAAGTCATTAAAAATTACGTGAAAATGAAGAATCCATGTGTAACCATATTCATGGTATCTACTTTTCAGTGATCTCTCAGTGATATTATAGTAAATTAAGATCAAGTGACTTCTGACTCTGCTAATGACTGAATTAATGTAAATTCTACTATTCTTTATTTCAATCACTTCTTATGAGTCTTCTATCGACTATAACATTGTATATATTAGACATTAAAGACCGTTCTTATCTTTACTCTGATTTGAAATATGGAGACTAAATTTTATTAGAAACATAAATCTAATAGGGATTTATAGGCGAGACAGGACTCTTTGTACATAATATTATATGTTTACATGTATCGGAATTTTTCATGATACAAATTAGGGTAGCTAATTATAACTTAAAATACTTTCACGTAATTACGAATTATTTCTGAGACATTTATAATGGATGCAGAAAATTATCACTTACTCAGTTGTGTAAATATTTGTACGGAATCATGAAAAAAAATTGCTAACAATTTTATTTTATAACCTGTCTTGAAGACAGGTTGTTTTGTGACGCATGATTTTCAGCTCAGCTGAACATTCCAGAAGCGCAAGCCAACGAAATACGCCTGCAATACTGACAAACTACGTGACGGTGAATGAGTGAAGTGGACCTTGTAATTACTATTTATGACATTATTTTGAATATAAAGTGCAACCTTGTCTAACTATGCTGTATGTAATTGCCTCTTTGAGAGTCTGGTGGATTCAAAGAAAATACAGGACAATATTTATGGTATTTTAATGTTTCCTTATCTTATCCTTTAGATTTATTTAACAGTAGTGTAAACCAATGACAATATTTTGTGTATGCTCACGACTCTGGAATAGGGACAATTTTTAGAGTAAGAGATCACAGCAGGTAACCTGATACGATGATATGATTAAATACGAAGTTGATGTGTGTTCCACCTAAAGAGTCCCTTCTGCAAAATTTGAATAAACTCTCTTGAAATTGGAGGGATTTTGAAATAATAATAGAAGTGTTAAACACGGACAGAGATGATCTAACTCAATACCTCAAGATGGCGGAGCAAATAACGCAATGATCCAGCTACAGTGAGCACGCACCCAAAGTAAAATTAAGGCAAGAAAAAAATCACCCACGTTTTAAATTTTAATATTCTTAACGTAAATTCTAATACAATTCCAAATATGGTGCCCAATCTAAATACCTTCATACACAAAGATGGCCGAGGAGCGTTACAATAGCAATTGAAAAATGGCAACGATGTGAAGAAATTCATTGAATCGTATATTACAATTTTATTCCATACCATACGTTTTGACTGAATTGGCGCAATTAATTACAGTTAAACGCAACGTGAAAGTAAATTTAATGAATGTATTCTGTCAGTTCAAGACATCGCTGTTGCTTAGCTATCAAATTGTGCACATAACCTCACATTTCTAGTAACATCTCTGGTCACTGTTAATTTGCGAGCGAAGGCCGGTGCGTGACGTCAACATCGGTGAAGCCGACGCCTACTATTAGCAATCGAGGTAAGTGCGGCGGAGAGAGCCTACGTAATTATAGCACAGAAGATTCATAAAAGTAGATAGATTACTGGAACACATATTAACAGCAAAACTCGGTTTAAATGCAAATTTTAATTCAAAAAAATAAATTGATATTTCATTTTACGTGAGGGCAAACTCAATCATTTTCAAATGTTTTGATTTTTAAAAGAAATTAATGTTTAAAACAAAAAACTATTAAAAAAAATGAGCATTCGTAGAAACATTCCACACTTTTCTCCATACATGGACAAGCATTAATTGACACGATTACGTTTTCTGATGATTCACAAATGCAGTTATATTTTTTATATTTTGTACATCGATATTTGCCAGAAATCAAGGTGAGTGCAGTTGAAACACAACAATCATTCGTCGAGGATTCAAAAAAGTGTAATATTCCAGTGGTATTTAAATAGTGGGTTGTTCTCAGTCGCAAACAAAAAGATGGGTGTCTGCCGTGACCCGTGCTGACATTCAGAAGTATTAGCCAGACGAAAAGGTTTATTGTCTCGGGCTGAAAAATCATTATTTCCGCTTGCCTGTACCCCGACGCACAGCAGTCTTAACTGCTATTGTACGATGATCAAATCTGTGTGATGTAGCTACCCGTGCATGCAACGTCTCCCATAAATAGAGGTACAAATTATAAGAGCAAGCGTAGAACATCAAACGATTCACCATTGCATAGGAAGCTGTGACCCGTAACGTCATGGGAAAGTGGTAGCAGTGGAACAAGAAATAAAAGGACACAAGGCAGAGATTGGGAGGAAAAAACATATTCCATTTTTTAACGTTAGAGGTGATGTTAGAAGTTTCCACCACTACTTTAGATGAACCCGTAACACCACCGGACCATGTATTGGGCGACAATGGAAAGTATCCGGATTTTCTTACATACCCGTAAGAGCGCAGACGATTCTTACAAACAGATCCATTTGCGAATCGACAGATGTTACAGACACAATAGATTTAAAAAAGAAACTCGGAGTGTTTAAATCCGGTGAGCGTGAGGATCAGGCAACCTATTCACCACGCCCACCTGTTGTCATCAACAGTGCAGTCTAGAGACGAACTTTGACGTTTCAGGTCACGAATCCCTATAAAATTCTGAATAGTTCGGATGCTCTCCTCTCCTCTAACATTTGTACTTCTATTTATGGGACACCCTGTATGTCCCTGCACATCGCCTCAATCGCTGATGCCTGGATGCTTCCCTCAAAAGGCCATGGCCGAATTCCTTGTCCCCAGCCCCAAGCCGCCTCTAATGACCTCGAAGTCGACGAGGCGTAAAGCCATAAGTAAAAAAAAAATCAAAAAAAATCAATCATTGGTTGTTTCCATTACACACTATACGAGTATTACCCGTTGAGAGAGGTAATATGTTCACTATGGTATGGTTGATAATGGTAAGAGTAAAAAAGGAATAGAGTTTGATTTTTACAGAGAAATATTTTCACAAAATCAGTATATAACAACATTTGGTGTTGTGTGTGGTTGGTAAGAATTACAGGATCTCCTTGTCGTGGTGGTGTAACGGTTAGCGTTCTGGCCTCGCATTCGGGAGGAAGGCGGTTCGAATCCCCGTCCGGGCATCCAGATTTGGGGTTTCCATGGTTTCCCAAATCACTCCAGGCAAATGCCGGGATGCTTCCTTATTAAAAAGGCCATGGACGAATTCCTTCCCATTCCTTGCCCCCCTCATTTCCCCTCTCTAAAGACCTCGCTGTTGAGAGACGTAAAGCAGTTACCAAAAAAAAAAAAAATCCTTGTGGCAGAGCTGGGAAGACTGAAGAGTCAGGTTATCGCTAACTGGCGTAATATTTTATCATATGCGATAACTCTTCAAGTCTTCAGTGTACATAGAAAGTTGCATTAACACTGTAAGCATCTGATTACAAATAACAGTTTGCTGTACTTCGATTGGAGAACCGCATGCAATTCATTGGACAGTGACATTATTTGCATTGTATCACAGAAATTTAGCAGTATGACAATTATTGACAGGAAATATAAATTTGACGAAATGTTGGTTATAAATACAGAGGCATAAAATAAAACGATATTCAACAAAGGATTCCTTCCTTTATGCCCTTATTTCCTACTAATAAGAAATAATTCTATTTAATACGGTTCACTGAGCACAGTACCTAGCTGAAGACAACATTCTAACCTTAAATCTGTAAATTTACTGAATTGTAGAATGCAATGATACCTCACAGATATCTTTGAATTTTCGCCCTGTATTGTTTATTGCAGAAATATTATTGAAAAATGCAATTCAAATTTAAATTAATTCAGGATATTAATGTTATTAAGATGTATACGTTATCACCAAATTCCTACTCAGAAGGAAATTAAGGTATGCATCTCTCTTGTATTGTACGAACAAACTTTCTCTTGTGCCCAAATTTGGCATGCGGATTAATTTTCTCACGCCTGCGCCACTCAAATTCTTGTACAAAAACGAATCCTGTCTATGTTTTAGATTTTGAAATATCTTCATACGTGATTGATAAATTGAATTCTAGCTCGCCGTTTTTAATCAAAACCTTATAAAATGTCAATTCTTGAGACTTGTGTATGATGCATACAAATGCAATCTGAATCTGAAATTGTATCCTAGTGTATGACTGTGACGTTGTGACGTAACCATAAATTTAGCTTCCACCTGCGGAATTGACACACTGAACCATTATTGCGAATCGCTTTTAAATTTTATGGTGATTCTCGTGATCAATTTACTATTCCAAATACGGCATTCACCAAGCGCTTCTTTGTTCAGAGATTATTTCTGAGCATTACAGGACATGTGTTACAGGCGTAAAGAATAGGATCAAGCCCTTCGACCCCGCTTTTAACATTCCAAAGTGACCAGTTATTTGTCTGGTACATTTACGATCAGCTAGTCTCTGGAGGAGAGTCCAAGGTAAGATGCTCAATTTTTATGTTGGTAAAACGGTGAAAAGTCACGTTTACTACTCGCGATTGCTTTTGCGATGAGGGTGAGATTTCTGTTACAGGTGACTTCCATGCGCCCTTTCACGTGCTTCTCAGTAGCCTAATAAAAACCTTCCCATTGCTTTACAGCTACTGTTATGAGCATTCTGAATAAGTACTAAGGCCTTGGATGTCTCGAAGAATCTTGGCACGTAGTCCATGCGACCTTATATAATACAGTTAAACTGATCATTATACAATCAGGTAGTATTGTCGTAGGCTGGATCGTAGCTTCGAATTTTAACAACATTGCTCCATATGAATTCTTCAAAACTGGGTAAATTCTTGAGTTTGCGGAACAAATCGTAAAGCAACCATCCTATGAATCTTGTATATTGCCGCGCTCATGAATTTTAAATAATTTTTTCACCACTTGTGAAACAGGAAAGAATTTGGTGTCATAAACGTACATTTTAACAGACGTCGCCTTGTCGTCATTCTAAACCAAGTCTTTGCACTTGCAGAAATATTTGCTAAACAGAGTTTTCATCAATAACTGCACGTATTGTTCTTGTGGCTATATTACGTATGTTTTTGATCTATTGCTTTAAAAAGTTTCAAGCTAAAAAAGGTAGTGCTATTAACTATTGTTTACTAAAATCATTATTCCTCGGCAGAAATCTTTTCTGCGATAACAGTACGCTTCACAGTTTTCTTCGTATTGTCAAATTTACTATTATTAATCAGCGATATGACAATAACTTGATAATAAGTTATGTCTGGTGCAAAGTACGTTGTAAACAAATTGGAAAATTTGCTATAGAAGGTTTGTCAGAACTAATCGATCTATACAAAATGAAGGATTTTCTAAAACAAAACAAAAATTGTAGAAATTTTCTATTTGCTTTGGAATTTCTGACGTTGATTTATTAATTGTTATTATTATTTACAATTATACCATTTCTGGTTTCATATAAGGCAAAAAAGAATAAATTGAAACTTTTTTGAAATAATGTGTTCCAGTCTCAAAGTTATCAAAGTGTGTTATGGAAGATACTTTTCTTTATTCATCTGTTTAGTTCATACATACCACTTATTTATTACAATATTTAGATACAGATCAGTATCAAAATATTGCTGCATTATTCAATCCGAGATTGTATCAACATATGTTTGATACAGTTTTCACAAGCATATAATAATGTTAAATACATTCTTAAGTCTCTCGGACTGTAGTGAACGCAGTTGTTCGCTTGGTTCATAAATTACATATTTGTTAATTATGAAATGAGGACGGCAAGTAGTATGTTAGGAAACCAGACAGAGTGCTGATAGTAGGGAAAAAGTGCTCAATGGTCGAGTTAAGGAGGACAGATGACGGCATGGATCGGCCTCATCATTGGCTACCATTTGCCCCTCCACTTCTGGACCGTAGTAGGATGTGGTGTGAAAACCTCTGCACGGGCATCGAAGGTAGTCTTGAATTGTCTTCGTCATTCAGTCAGAGCCAGCAACAGCCGGAGCAGAGGGAACGCAGTCGTCGAGTCGCCCTCCGGAGACGTTGGCCGCGGGGTGGTTGCTCCGCACGCGAAGAAGATGAACAGCGCATAACAGGTTGGCTCTGTTGTAGGGTATGGTTGGACGTGGAAAACCATCGTTGAATAATAGATAGGGAGCTAGGGTCCTCCTCAATGCCTAGAGCTGGAGTTACTGGTATAGATAATCGCCCACAGTCTCAGAAGCTCTTGCTGTCCTCAAAGTAAATGTCACACTAACTATCAGCAACCATTTGCCATATGTTATAGCAGGAAGTCAGAAGGTAGCGCAATAGCACATTACATTATAAGCAGTATTCAGCATACCACTTGTATATTTTGTACAGTTGTGATAGTAAATAGTGTACATAGTACATGTTTACGAAGTCTTTCACCCTGATGATCCTACCACGAATGTCTCACTCTGATCCCAGATCGACTTCTATGATCGATCCTTACCCATTCACTCATTCCTCTCATCGAATCTGGCCAAGTCTTCGCTCGGCCGGCTGCCAGGTTCGCCATAGATCCCCATAGGTATACCGGTGTCAAGATGGAGCACTACAGGATGATCAAAATATTTTTATTCACACACTAGCAATCCATATTTGGTGTAATTATAATCATATATATTGGGAAACAGCGACAAATTGGTGTTACCTTACGTCCATGGAATAAGTTACACATCCAAGTTGCTGAAGCACAGTTGTAGACAGAGAAATGTCCCTACACTAGACTGGCAGGCCTCGTAGCTTCTAGAACAACACGATTTGTGAATTTTTCTCTTAATTGAGAAGGTACAGAACGAATAATACTGTACCTATCCCTGCCCTAAGGCACCGAAGCGTCTGAGCGGGAAGGAATTCGGCCATGACCTTTTGAAGGAAGCATCCCAGCATTCACCTGGAGTGATCTGGGCAGGGCCGGCGCTAGAATTCTCGGGCCCCGGATAAGCATACCCGGGCCCCCCACCCCGATTTTTTTTTTACTTTAAACTTTGATTTTTTGCATAAAGGCAGAACATTTTAATCCAAAAAATCAAATAACACCTTTTTAGAAAGTTTTTTCGGTGGCCCGGGTCCGGGTACTTTTACCCCGCTTACCCCTCCCTAACGCCAGCCCTGGATCTGGGTACCACTGAAAACCCAAATCTGGATGGCAAGACGGGGATTCGAAACGGCGTCCACCCGAATGCGACGCCAGAGCATTATCCACTCACCCACCACGCTCGGCTTGAGAAATGGGTTTCTATTTCACTGTATAGTTGTGAAGTTGCATTAAAATCACTCAGGCCTCCTTGAGAATATCAGCTTAAAATGTAAGATTTTTTTTCTCACTCAACGAGCCTATTAGAAATATGCAATCAGCATTGATTCGTCGTAAAAAGTAGGGTTAAGGTATTCCTGCTACAGATCTAGACGCAGTAAACATACTTGTATTTTGCTCGAGCATAAACATTTTGATTTTCAAGCAAGACTGTAAACGGAAATTGTTACTAAGTTATAATGCACGCTAGCCCAAAATACAACTGACATCCCGAAACAACGCGTAAGGCAGAAGTTTTTTTATGCATAACTTAATTACTTTCATGAACTCCATATTTCTGAAGTCATTACGTCAAGTTGATGAATTTAGTTCCGCATGCATGGAGATCTACGCTACATCGACTAAAATTTTAAATGACACTATCGCAGTACACAGTGAGGAGCAAGGATTTAAGTGCATTTTATTTTACATTGCTTTATGAAAATCAATACCATTATCCAAATTCATGCAAATAAATGCGAATGTATAACAAAGATGTTAATAACGCTTAATTTTCTGGTTGTAATCAATTCCCCGCACTGAAAAAGATCAAAGTCCATGATGGCCAACTTTTTTTTTTTTTGCTTATACTTTACGCCTCGTCGACAGCGAGGTCATTAGAGGCGGGATGGGATTGGGGCAAGGAACGGGAAGGAATTCGGCCAAGGCCTTTTGAAGGAAGCATCCCGGCATTCGCCTGGAGTGATTTGGGGAAACCATGGAAAACCCAAATCTGGATGCCCGGACGGAGATTCGAACCTGCATCCTCTCGAATGCGAGGCCAGAACGTTAACCGTTCACCCACCATGCTCGGTTGTGATGACCAACATCAACCAGTTCAAATCTGGATGATCACTACAGTGTTAACTAGTTACAGTGTTCCAGTGGAGAGATCTGTCATTTGCCGGGTTCTCAACTCAGCAGATAAACTCCAACAATTTACTAGCTTAAGAAAGTTAAAGTCGTGTTTAACGTGTTCCGCAGGAAGAGTACGGAAAAACGAGATTTTGTGGAATCTACGGGCCGCGAAAGACTCTTTGTTGATCGGCAATGGAAATTAGCAGACAGCTATAGGCAGCGATGTGCGGAACCAGTGGTGATACCCAGGTAGTGTGCACCAAGCGGAATGGCAATTACAAGTGAGAAGGGCAGCCGCGAGCAACGTCTTTGGGCGCATTTACATAATGGCGTGCGGCGGCAGTCGAATAGAGATTAATAGCGTTTTAAATTCGACTGTCAGCTCTAGACCGGGAGGTAAAAACTGGACGGTAGCAAGGACGTCGGCTGGAAAGGAAGAACTCGTATTTCATGCTGCTTTAGGCACTACTTAGCACTGGGGTCACTGGCCGGAATTGTAATAGCGTTCTATTGCATTACGATGTTCCTTAATTTCGCATCCCAAACAACACTACTGGCACCAGGTATAGACGACAAGATTCGCAGATAAATGGTTGTCTTCACCCATCTCCTTCTCTCTCTGGGCTGACACCTATACATACACCTGCCAAGTCGAGTCAAATGCGGCACTGCCTACCCTTCCTTGTTTAGAAGCAATGTGTGTCACATTTGTACCTCAATTTCTGAGTAACGCTACTTGCCTCAAATATATAACATACGTATATATCAGCAATTTTATTAAACACGTTAAATTTGTTTCATTCCTGCTCTTAGTTTGGAAGTGATTCAGATGGTAATTTCGACGACTTTTCCACTCACTCACATGTTGATCATCAAAACTCTCAGATAATTTTAGTAATCGTAGAAAAACTTAAATTTTACTCCCAAATTATTAGAAAGTCTAACACTGGTAAATTTTTGTACATTGCCAACCTCAAATCGATTTCTACCCTATTATCTTTATACACCCAAGATTTTCACTATAGACGGAGCTTAGTAAGTTAAACTAATGTATTAAATTTTACTTCCTTCCTATGGAAGTTAGTAAAAACAAAATGTTTTATCAACTTTGTCACTCCGTCCCCAAATTCCACTATACTTTTCGTGATTCTAGAAAAAGTTATTTTGATACGCATATATGTTTTCATCCCCCAAATCGTATGAAAAATCCAATATTTGTGATTTTCTGTCTATTTATGAAATATCAATTCCAACAGTGAAACGTTACCGCGCATATTTACAGGTTAATTCCTTTTTTTATTAATGGGGCTATACGCCTAAATTACTTTCATACCATAGAGACCAACAAGCTTCACTAACACATTAAATTTTAATTTGTTCCTATGATTAGTTCGGGGATTACTGGAATTTACTTATGATGGCAGTTAAATTACAGCACATGGCATTAGTCGCCCAGGATGCACACCTTAAATCTGTTGCTTTATCAATCTTACAAATATACAAAAGCCAAGATTTCTCCGCATGTCTTTCGGGTTTGACAATTCTTGGAATAAATCACATATACTATGTCTTTTATTTCAGTATAAATTATGACATGTGTAATGGTTAAGTCAACAGAGTTTTTTGTATATTTTATTTTAAATCATCGATTCATAACACCGAGAGAAACCATTATTTTCCAGAAAGGAAGTGAATACACATTGTATAGACTTGGCTCAGAACAAGCTCTCATAAGTATTTATCACTAAATAACCACGAAACCTGTCCTATTTTTACAAGAATTGTTTTGTGATATTGACGTGAGAGAATGGAAGCTTTCAGTCGGAGCGGAAGAACTGACCTCTATCAACCCTGATCGATCATGATCACTGTGGAGTAAGGTCCTCCTCAATGTGAACTGATATGGTGACATATGGAAAGCTCTGAAACACATGTTTTTAAATGACATGGTATGTATAAACTATTCAGTTGTTGCGCTATTGTCTTTTGCGTGAGAACTCCAGTAAAACAACTTACGTCAATAACAGCACATTCAGACTACAACAACAGGTCTACGGTTAGTAGGATTCAAAAATGGCCTCATTATATGGTTTTGTCCATCCGCCCACATTGCATGGCTCACGCCTTCGCATCAATCGTCATAAAATTTCACAGAAAGATGTATAATATTACTGCAAAACAAATGTATAGACAAATATAAAAAAATATTTTTTTACATAGATCTCTAAAGTTACATTTATTTTGGTACATTCATATTTAGTTTTGCATTTCACAACATATTAACTTCCACATTCGTTAACACTTTGTTTTGCCACCTTCCCCCCACCTATAATTTTCCAACTATAAAAATCTGGAGAAATTCAAGATTATGGCTCTTAACTACTTGCAAATAAAATTGATTTTGGTAATACAAACTGACTAAATTTTTTGATTTTCAAATTATTTTGTTACCTGAAACTTATTTTTGAAGGCGATATGTGCGAGACTGTAATATTGGACTATTGGACAACGGCCGGAAACTCCCACTATACGTACTTTAACGTTAACGTGGTACCATCTTTTCGTTAATTGTAATTCGAGATCAGTGGACAGATAAAATTGGTGGAAAACGCCAACCAACGAAAGCTTCTTGGAACTCTACAATGTGGTACCAACTACCTTACCAGTATGAAGCTGAATACGTTCCTCATCCAGTAAGTATGATAGATTCCTTTGTAGAAGCTCTAGCAGAAATTGTTGCAGAGGTTGGACGGCCAATGTTTATCTGCGACATTCTTTTTTTTTTTTTTTTTTAATGTGTAGATCATGGTGTTGACTGTTGAAGGAATAGTTAGAGATGAAGGAACGGAGAAAACGATGCTCGACGCATGCCCATCTAGACCTACTCTTCCGAAAGACACCTCCGGGCCGCCAGATTTGACGTGCATAGCCGAAGAACAAATCTCAATCGATAGTATGATACACTCTCAACCCTTACGTTCTGCAGATAGGTCTGGGATTTAACTCAGAACTTTGATAGACTATCGACTGTTTAGAAATTGTGCACCAGTACTTCTCCTACCCCGATGGTCCGGTCCAGAACATAGAAAAAAAATTCCACCACCGGCGCTGAAATAGTCTTATTCCATGGTAGATACCAAATATTATCATGATGCCATAGTGATATTAACCAACGAGACAGGCCTATGAAGATATAACGACTAGATCACCAGTTGAGGCATGGCAACCTACTTCACAGAAGATACTTATCAAACACCTGATGAAAATTAATTTTATAGAGAAAAGTCCAGAATCAATTTATTTTGCTTTCGAGACGATTGACCAGGTAATTCGGTTTCTATAAAGAATGATTAAAGAATGGTAGATGGTGGTTTGTATCCCGATGAAACCGACGATTTTCCCTATACACTAAACTCCTGGAACGATCTACCAAGCAGTCAGATAACTTTCAGATTGAGAGAGCAGGAGGAAACGTTCTCTTTTTAGCAGTAAACAATATTTTTTTAACTTAAAAGAGGTATTTATTTTGCTACGAGATCTCACTTTAGTTCAATACATTTTGCTGGATGTTTCTCGAATAAAAGGACTTCATCCCTGAAGGGTTATTGTAGGAGACCTTAAAATACATAAATATAATGCATCGTTTGACTCAAAACGTTTCGAAATTAGAAATATCTTAACAATTGGAAGTAGGCTGAAGTAAGAGTGGTCAAATATGGTAGGTGTTTAAACAATTCGCACTTCGTATACCTTAGGTTGCCAAAGTAATCTTGTGGGCAACGACTTTATCCAGATGAAAGATGGTAATTTTCTTTTGTTTTCCAGCACGAAATTTCTTCAATACTGATCCAGAAGACTTTCGTGATATTAGTCTATTATCATTTTATCGTTTTACACTTTCATCAACAAAAATATCCCATACAACACAGAATATGACCATTAAAAGGGAAAACACCCCAGTTTAAATTTCCCCCGAAAAGTATACCCCAACCCAACGGTTGAGGAGTAAAAGAAGGAGATTTTGTGAGGTACATGATCTCACTTCCTGTATAAATTAATGCTTAAAAACATTTTTATAAAACATTTAAGTATAAAATTAATTATGTGATACTACCATAATTGCAAAGGGCAAAGATCATCAAGCCAAATGAGAAGGTTTGCTAAATCCAGAGAAGGTTCCGATGATGGAGGAATGTCTTGAAACTGATTTTAGTGAAGCGGAGAAAATACATGTTTTAAAATTATACCGAAAGCTAAGTATCAATTGTAGGAATCGAAGTGTGGTACTTTTAAGAAATTACTCTTACCCATGACTTCATACGAATGGGCTTTCATTGTTAGAATTGGATATAAAATGCTGCAAGTTGCGTAAGATTTGTCTCAAACAACATCGAGTCGATATAACATGAGAGGGAAGGAATCACGGTACCATTCTATCATCAAACCTGTATCATGAAGAAAATCAATTTGCAACATATTTAAAAACAGAAAAAACTAAGGTGTGGACAGGTGGGAGAGTTAACTGAGCGCAGCTTCCATATCAGATTGGTGTTGTCTTCTTTCATAAGCATGACCATCAGATTCCTGGGTTCTAATAAATTTAGCTGCTCGTGCTGTGCTAGAGCCACACCTTAAGTCTGGTTTAAGCCCCCGACGCGTGTCAAAATAGAAGAAAAAATATAAACTGATGCTAACAACTTTCCGATGGACACAAATAATCACCACGAAGAAAATTAAATTAACCCCTACTGCAAATGATAAGTTTTGTCTGTAAATAAAATTTATTAACAGATTGTCTATTAACTGACTGCGAGAGAAGTATAGCTTGAGGACCGATGTAAATTACAGACTTCCACCGCATCTGGCTGTCTATCTATTCGAAATGTTATCAAAATTTCATGGCCAAAACTGTTATTCAAACCGAAAAGGAACCTGTATCCTTCCTAAAGACACAAAATATTTTCTTGTCAACTTTCATCTATATCGGTATACCCATTAAGTCTTCAAAACATAACAGACAGAAACTACCATTCGCATTTATAATACAGTAGTATTAGTGTAGATCATACACAGACTGCGAAAGTTTGAGCGACCAATGTAGCAGAAAAAAGTTAACGCTTACGGCATTCTTCGGCTGTCTACGATTTACCAGGCATTCTACCCTTGAATTGGTGGGACCTACAGTTTAACGTGGAATCCGAACAAGGAACGTATAGACAAGCCTCAAAAGATCAAAAACAATTCTTAAAAATCCCTGACCCTAAAGGGATTTGAACTCGAGACCAGACTCAGACACATAGCCTCCTGTTAGTTTTCAAAATTCAATGACAAGATATATCTATCTATCTTCTATCTACATCTATAAAACGAAAACCGGATATATTGGTCTTATAAAAACTCGGAAACCATGGAGCAGATTTCGATGAGGTTTTCACCGTTTTAAAGCTTAGAATATCAATTCAGTTGTTTGGCATGTCTTATGTTTCAACGTCTAACAAAGCAGGAGTATTAAATGAAATTCTGAACGGATAATGACACAATCCCAAAGATAGAAGGATTAAATGTTGCATACTTCGCACTAATCACATAACTACAATGTCTCTAACCATAGCCTTTGATGAAAGCAATAAGATAACTATTTTGCACACTAAATAAAACTTGAAGTATTATTTTCTTTATTTCGGGATATTCAATTTTTATACGCCATAGATAGCCGTAAAAACAACAGAGATTTTCTTTAAGCACATCTCTGACCTTTAGCATTATTATTCTGTTTACGATAATAATTTTTCCGGATTCACTTTTCATATTTGTATGAAAGGCTGAATCTGCGGAGTTAAAGTATCTGGCGTTTAGAGCAAAAAGCACATTCATTCATTTCGCAATTGAATGAAATGTGAGTTTCTAACATAATCTAGTGTTGCTCAGTAATGCAGTAATTCAATTTCTCAGCCAAATTAACGAACCTTGATATACTTGAATCTTTTCGGACGAATGAAAATAGTGTACGTGCAAATAAACTTCAACCCACCTGTTTCTTGGTAGGAGGCGGGAGAATCTCGGTTTGCTTCGATTCCGAAAAAAGTTGCCGCGTATTTTATGAAGCTTTGTACAAATGTTTCTTTTTGCGGGAATAAAATTAGGGTACGGTTAAATCTACGCCAACTATACCGAGCAACGCCGGGAACTCCGCTAGTTATTTATTCAGAAAGACTAGCCTATGTCCTTTCCGATGTCAAATAAATTTCCTTGTCAAATTTCATGAACATCGGTTAAGCCGTTTATTTGTCAAAACGTAACAAACAGAGAGACAGAAATACAGAGTTACTTTCGTATTTATAATGTAAATATAGATGTGTACTCTAATAAACAAATTGGTTTGAAGTTTATGAGAATATTATCGTTTATTGAATACAACGAAAGAATATAGTTCATATTTGGATTAGAAATAATAGACTGTATAGTAAGAGCACTATTTTCATGTGTTTATAGGCTTCGCAGTGATGAAACAAGTTCTACATCTACATCTACATCCATACTCTCCAAATCACAAACATTGTGAGTGGCAGAGGGTGCTAAGCACCAATCCTAAACCCGCCCATTCCAATCCCGAATAGTGCGAGGAAAGAAGGAATACATATAGGTATCAGTACGGCATCTTATTTCTCTAATCTTATCCCTCCGGTCATTGCGACCTAAATAGGTTGGCGGAAGAAGTATTTCATTGCACTCGAAATTTAAAATTTTTCGCATATTCTCCAATAAATTCGAACGCAAGCTACGTCGTCTGTCTTCCAAACTATCCCAGCCCAATCTATGTATCAATTCTGTGACGCTTTCATAAGGGCTGAAACAACAAGTCACGAATCTAGCGGCTCTCCTCTGCACCCTCTCAACTGAGTCAATCAAAACCTTGCGATACGGATCCCAAACCCCACAACAGTAATCCAGATGCGGACGCACTAGTGTTTTATACGCTATCTCCTTTGTTTGAGCATTACAATTCCTCAAAATACGACCTATGAATCGTAATTTAGAATTAGCCTTGCCTACGACGGAAGTTATGTGCATGTCCCATTTCATGTTGCTTTGTACTATCACCCCCAGATACTTCACGGAATCTACCGTGTCAACAGGTGAATTGTTTATTTTGTACTCGTGAACAACCTGATTCTTCTTGTTACTTATCCGCATTGCCTTGCACTTTTTGCAATTAAGTGTAAGCTGGCATTTACGGCACCAATCGAAAATAGCATCCAAATCACGCTGAATTTCTAAGCAATCGTCGGAGCACCTTATTTCCCTATAGATAACCGCATCGTCGGCAAACAATCGCAACCAGCATTTGACGTTGTCACCTAGATCGTTTATAAATATTAAGGAAAGAAGTGGACCTATTACACTTCCTTGAGGAACGCCCGAAGTAACATTTAAATAAACCAATACCATAATATGAAATACATAAAATAATTTGTAACGACCACTTCAACCATAAGTACAAGACAGAAAGAAAGATGAAGAAGCACGTTATATCTTCCATACAGCACTCTACTAGTTCCATTTTATTTTATTGTAATCTATTATTATTTTCGCTCAAATGTGACTGACGCTGGTATGGGAACCCACAGCGCTGAGTGCAGACTTGAGTTGTAAATACTTCCGTAGTCCTTCTGCATCATGCTGATCATAAGTCCCCTCGACTGCTGTATACAGCAGAGTATGAGACTTATAAATCGAGTGTTAGGAGCGACAGGGTGTGGCGAACGAATCTCTCGTGAAATGCGAACTCGAGAGCGTGTCAGAGCAAATTTATTCAAACATATTCACGTGTTGTGCAGACACGCAAGTTTCGACACACTTCAGCAGTCGGCGGCGCGATCTTTATCACTCGCTTAAAACAGCAGGGCTCCTTATTTATGATCGTATAATAGTAATAATTTCGTATGCGAACACGGCAAGAGATCGGCAGCGAGCGGCCGAATCGGACCGATTTGCATCGTGCCGCTCTCGCAGCTGTTGGCAACACTGATTTACGAAGGGGCGCATTGGTCGGGATACAAAGTCTTTCGTCAATTCTAATATAACTATGATACCGCGTTACATTGCTCTCAGCAACAGTCCAATCATTTAGTTAAGAAGCGTTCAAATTTAATTTACAGAATCCATCGCATAATAAAATAAACAAATCGTGAAGTTGGTAGGACTGTCTGACGCCTGGGACCGAATACTGGCATATTTTAGTTTCTCAACAACCAGCATTCAATCTTATTCGTTTAACTTGTAAAGTGAATTGGTTCCAAGGCAAGAGCAACACTTTATTATGAAATCTCAATACATATTTCTTCCTTGCATCTATCTCGCTAATGCAGGGTCGGCTTTTTCAAGAAGCGACGTGTTTAGGATTTAGCCGGCTTGGGGAACGTGCATAAACCACGTAGCTCCATTTTGGCCTCCTGTGAAACCCCCTCCCCCACACGTAGCCTTACGTAACTTTTGTCTCTACTCCCCCACGTAGCACGTAGCTTTTTTCGGTTTTGATTAAAGCGAACATTTTGTACTATTTTCTCGTATCAACTATTTTAAATTACATACGGAGTTAATTAACTGAGGAAATAAATATCCACATGCTGTTGTGTGTTCTGTTCCTCATTTTAACTGTGAAAAATGTTATGACAGGAAAACTACGTGGCCCGGCTCGGAATCGGAACCCCCTCCCCCCCACGTAGCCCAGCGTAACCTTTCAGCCAACCCCCCCCCCCCCCCGGTAGTTTGTGCATGGTCCCTTGTCGCTGAGACTGACCTATCGTAGAGATAACAGTTGTGTTGCTATCTGTCTATGAAACGTTTAACTATATTCTGCACTATATTGCCCCAAAACAGAACACAAATCTTTATACTCCTTATCACCGCAAGTCCAATATATTTAGCTGAAGCGATATTAGAAGCAGTAAGATATGGCCGGATCAGGACACCGAAGGAAATGGTTATATTAGCAGACTTCTTGAGCGTTATGAGGAGCATATCAGAACCCAAGTGGAACCATAGGATGGCGCCCCTGCTAATAGAAATATTACACTAAATACACCAGATCAATAACCCAGCTATCAAAACAAGCTTAATATGGGTACCCTCGCAGACCATCCAAAGAAGCCATCTCTAACGGACAAAGAATAGAGCTACCACTCCCTCCAACCGCATTCCTGCAAGGGATAGACGGTAAACACATTGGAACAATTCCATGTTCCATAAAGGAGCTTTTTACGGCCACATCCAACCTTGTATCCTTTCCAAACCGTGGTTCCATAACTGGAAAGTCAACAGACGCCACTTAATCAAAATTATTAGAAGTCGATTCCACCACGGTAACTTTCCCAGCCACCTGAACTGGGTAGGTCTGAGAGATAACCCCCAATGTGACTGCGTTGATCAAGCAGTAGGGGACATAAATCATGTCCTATTTTCTTGTAAGAAACATATCGATATTCAGGACAAAATGCTGACAGAACTTACAAAGTGCAACACTCCTCTACACCAAATTATCCATCTTGCTCGCTTCTAATAAACACGAAATATACAAAATCATAATTTCCTTGTTTCAAGCATGGAATTATTAAAAAAATAAACCTAAGACTGTTAGGGAACCTAATAGGAAATTATGGGAACAAAGTTGGTACATTTACTACCGTATACCTCCCGAACAGAAATATCCTCATCATCATAATACTAGAATGTGTGCCTACTGTAAATGATTAGTCACACTGTCCGAATAATCCCACTAATAATATAATGTACCTTAAACTGTGTAGATAAGAGATATAACAATCTAACTGATTGCAGGTCAACATATTACACTATATTACCAAGAATGTAGACTGATATACATAGAACACGTAAAGAAATTGAAACGTAAATTGTTGTAAAATGAAAATGTAATAAACTTGGCTGATAAGGCGGAAAGCCATTTTAAAAACAACTATTTTGTGTATGATAATGTGTTTTTGCTTGTGTAAACTGTAGTTTGCAAGGTGGTGATTGGGGACTGTCCCAGCATTCAACAAGATAATTATAGGAAACCATCTAACAATCACAGTAAAAAGGGCCGATATGGTGGCACCAGGAGTCTGTCCAACCCCGCAGAACTTCCGGATCCAGTGCGAGTTTCCCTAGCTAACTGAAACACACTGGTGGGAATGGAACCTTTATACTTACGAAATAGGTCATTTGTTTCTTACAGAAGACTAAACAGTTGAATTTATAAATTTATACATAAAAAAGTTTATACAATATGAATTTATTGTCGTATGTGGTATATGGTATACTTTCGTATAAAACGAAAAATTAATATTCATGTGGTCAAAACAAAATGGAAGAACAACAAAACCAAATATTATATAAGTATCACATAAGAATTTTAACCTGAGGAGAGAGTAACATCTCTTAAAAATGGGAAAAGTTAATTAAACGTGTTTGAATCAACCATTTAAGTCAGAGAAATAAATGATTTAAGATAATGTACCAAATACCAGAATGCTAACACAACGACAAAATGAAACAGAAGAAAAACGAGATAAAAGACTTTATTAGAATCCTTCAAAAAAGGCAACTAAACACGTATAAATTCAGTATTCAGTTCAGAGACGTAAATAATTTTAGTGTTTACTAATACTACAAGTACAATGTCACTTTTACAATGAACTGGTACGAAAAAGTATTGGCAAAAAAGTTCTGGCAGCAAAAGAGGTGTGGCAAAAGAGCTTTGGAATGCATTGATAAAGCTTAGCATCAAGTTGAAGGTGTACAGGTCCGTGTCCTTTTAGAAATACCCGTTACTTTAAATTCAGGGCAATGACGTGTATACCTAACAGACAAGAAGAAAAACTTGAAAGATTTAAAACATTGTTTTCTGGGGAAGATATGTCAGACATTAGCATACTTAAATGTAATATAGTTTTCATGGAGGGCCAAGGATAGACCGAAAATGAAAATAACTGAATGGCAAAAAATTTCATTTACAGATTTTTTTCCCCCCTATGGCTATATGCCTCATCAACGTCAATGTCGTTCAAGGTGGGATAAGTCTGGGAACATATGGAACCATCCCGGCTAAAATTGTTTTCTGAGTATGAGTGAGATAATATTAAAAATTCGCAGTATCGTATATAAACAACTTGTTTTTTTTATTAAATTTTTAATACTAATTATAAATTTTTAACGGCTCTCAGTTTCAGCTGTTTCGCAGTTTTCCACATTTACTTTATCGTTGTGATTCCTATGTTTACCAGTTTCCATTCCCCATGAATCTGTAACTTAGGGAGAGCGCAGAGACATCTGTCTGTGAACGGCGGAACTAGTGTTCCCTGTAATTAGCATGTAGGTGATACGAACTCATGATTTTACCCATCCAAAAATCGCCCAATCACCTAATGAAGTTTCCACTTCAAAACTGAAACTTACTCCACAACCCGAAGGTTGGTCGAATCTTCCCATAGGAAATGTAACAAGCTATTGCATCCGAGGCAGGAAGGCCAGTTTCTTTCCTCAGGGGCCTGTAGGTTTTTTTTTTTTTTTTTTTTTTTTTAATGGCTTTCGGCTGCTGAGGCCATACAGCCAGCTCAATGTGAATAAGTCATCATGCAGTGTTTATATTCAGTATCTTGTAAGTATGGACAGGACATTCACACAGACACACAACACTTAACATCCATGCCCGCGGCCGGATTCGAACCGGCGACCTTCGGCACGCGGAGCTAGCACTCTAGCCCCTACGCTACCGAGGCCGGCGGCCTGTAGGTTGACGTGGAATCAGAGCTAGGAACTTCCCTGCGTAGCTCATATAATCAAATACGACTCCTAAAAATCCCTGTGACCGGAGAGATAAACATTTGGAAGTAAGCGGCTTAACCGCTAAGCTACCAGCCGATTCTATTTTGAAATATACGTGTGCTTAGTACTATCAGAATCGGATAAAACCTGTGGGTTTGTATGAACAACGTTGACAGAAATTAGGATGAGGGGAGGAATGAAGTGAAGGGTTTAGGTTTTTTTTAAAATTAAACGTTACATTGTTTTTTATTCGTTTTAAAGTATATGTAAAGTGCCATCAAAATCGGATAAAAGCTGTGTTTGTATAAAGAACATTGGCAAGAAAAAAGAAAAAAAATCATTTTTATATATTAGATACATGTATTATCTATACTTCCATTGCTGTCCGAGCGTAACACGTCATACTTATTGCTACAGATATACTGTTAACATCAGCATGTTACTCATCCAAAAAGCGTCCAACGCGCATATCATATGCACAACACGTCTTAGCATGTCGATGTCCTAAGTCGCAAACCGTCCAAACAACGTATAACGCGCCTATAAATGTTTTTCACTTCAAAAATATCCCACACTTTTCCGCATGTGCAAGTAAGGAATGCACAGCAACTGTTGTTCCTTTCTTCCTGGACTGTAGGGTTGATACAGTAGAACTCCAATTATCCGAACTCCGACTATCCGAAAAGCTAATTATCCGAATCGCTTAAGGCAGTCACATCAAGACGTGCGTAGAACAAGTTGAAAGGCATATCAACTGAAGAAGAGAAGGAAAAGGAGAAAAAGAAGCTCAAGAAAAGGAAAGGGAAGAGACAGGATAAGATTGGGATGACGTGTCACTTGAGGAATTCCAGAAACATTCTTCTGAAAATTCCTTCGATGTTCATAAGTTATTGCTGAAGATTTAGGAGAGTGGGTGGTGTGTGATTCGTCAGACCCTTCGTGTGATGATGAACTTAATGAAAGTGTGAGAGAAGAAAGTGTCGAGGAAGAAGATGACCTTAATGTAGAAGTTGAAACAGACACGGGACCATCAGGCAGCCAAGCATTTACCGGCCTTGAAACTGCGTTGAAGTGGATGGAGCGTCAGCCCGAGTGTGACCACATGCTGCCCGAAAATGGATGAATACAGTCAAACAGCTTACTTTGACCGATATGTTCAGCAAGTAACGACTTTTATTTACAGTACAGTAAGTACTTACATACTGTACTTATGTACAGCACTTGTAAGTGCGCTTAACATGTAAAAGTGTCGCCTTTTCATTTAATTAATTAAAAACTCTTTTTCTGTAAAAATAGTTTTTTTCTCCCATTTTCAACATACAGTAATTAATAGACCCTTTTTCGGAAAAAATCCGATTATCTGAATTTTTTAGCATCCGAATGGGATCCGGTCCCCGGATAATTGGAGTTCTATTGTACTATTAAAAATGGTTTGATTGCCTTTCTGAAATAGTGGTCATTTACGTTCTTTTGAATTGGTTTACACATAGTAAACATCATCTTCTACCTTACGACATAACGGTACCTTCGGGTCAAGTGGTCAAATGATAAAGTGGTGGCGTATGAACTATAGAGGAGGACAACAATTGTCCAAATTCACGGAGCACTGTCGATCTTATACAGATAAATGACAATGGCAAAACTAAATTTCGGGAATACCATTTCCAAAGGTTGACTCACGTCAACAAACTATGTCGTTGAGTAATCGGAGAAGGAAGTGGCATTGTCACGCTCGTGGTCGAGACAGTCGTGAAGCGCGTACTGGAGAGCTGGATCCAGATGGTAATCAGGGCCGTGATGGATCGGTGGTCAGTCCAGCAGGCACGCCCGACCACTGGCCTAATTAAGACGTCCCGAGCACTGGCCACTGTGCACTAGGGACCGCACCATGACAAAAAGAACCACGGCAAGCACCGGGGGAGGTGGTCGCTCCAGGTGCAGCGAAAGAGAAAGTCCCAGGAAACTGCGCCACACACTAATAGAACTACACTGCAGTGGGTGTCATCTGCATTGTTATGAATCTTTAAGCCTGTTGCGGGTGTCTGCCCCTTTGTCCAGACATAGAAAGCCGGGTGGTATAGTGGTTAACGCGTCTGACTGGAGCTCGAATGATCCTCGGTCTGAATTCCTGTCTGGCTAGGATTTTCAAAAGTCCTTAACGCGACCTTCACCTCTGGCACAGCTTGCGCCAGATTGCTTCCATGGTTCGGATTCTACGTTAAAATACCCGGTAGGATTACCGAGTTATGTTCAGGCAGCTTAAGAAAGCGGACTGCACAGCCAATAAAAATCCTGTGACCAGATCACTACGATCATACAATATTTTGTCCAGGCATCAAACAAAAACAATGTTTGACTGGAGACTTTCCCGGCGTACTGATGCAACAAAATCTTTTCGGGTTTCCAGCCGGATGGTGTTTAAAAAACAAGACGTTTCGACAGCCAACTCTGCTGTCTTCATCAAGTATCTTCTAGTTGTCACAAGTTGACTGTCAGCGCTGAAGATATATAGGAAGTTCGATGGGTGGCTAAGCCAGTTGAGGCAGCGACAGTCAGCTTGTGACAACTGAAAGATACCTGATGATACAGAGCTAGCTGTCGAAACGTCGTGTTTTTACAACACCATCCGGCTGGATACCCGAGAAGATTTTGTTACAAAACCAACGTGAATCCGTTTGGCTAGTTTGAAAGCTTATTGTTTAGGTTAAAATCTAAACTGTATCGTATGACTCGATCTCACTGAGGAATGGAGCAGCAATGATAATTCGCTCGTACCGAGAACAGATAGGTGGCATAAATCACACTGCATATCAGTTGAATAATTCTTTACGAGATACCTACCAAACAGACCACCCATTGGATTCAGTTAATATTGTTTCTTGACTGCGTAACTTTGGTTATTTATTTCTTCGGTTTTCTGAAATATGGTACGTTAGAATAAATGGGAAGTGTTAATCAAACAACTAAATCAAAGATTAACATTCCAAGAAGCGTAACGAAACTGTGGAATTTAATTTACGGTAAAGATTAGAGGGATACTGTATAGTTTGCGAGTGCGGTAAAATGCTAGTAATCTCACATCAGCTCAACAAAATTGAATGCAATTTTTCGCAGGGCAATAAGTCTGAAACATAAAACTAGCCTGTGTGGATGTTCTGATCATAGTTTATAAAATTTCTGCCTCATCCGCTCGTTTCTTACGGCCTGTGCCTCGTCACACATTGAGGTCAATCGAGGCGGGAAAGAACTATGGGCAAGGAACGGGAAGCAATTCGACCATGGCCTTCCAAAGGAACCCTGGCTTTAACCTGGAGTGACTTTGGGAAACCATGCGGAACCCAAATCTGGATGCCTGGACGGGGATTCGAACCGGCGTCCTCCCGAATGCGAGGCCAGAATGTTAACCGCTCACCCACAACGCTCGGTGTGTGTCGAAATGCGAAGGTAGCAGTGGGGATCAGTGCTATATCTTTGATTTTTTAGAGTTCCACATTATATAGCTCTGATTTAGATCTCTTCATTAAGGAGTAACGTCGCGTTGCTGCACCTTCCAAAGCCAACTTGTGCTTCTCTTTATTCTGAGCAAGAGAAACATTGTTTTTAACGGTTGTCCTTGTTTCGTGTATCAAGGGTGGTGTTGAATTTTAGAATCAATCTAAAGATTAAAACAAATATTCTCATACAATTACTCAATAATTCATTATCTTAGTTACATTACTATGTTGTGATTTGTTTCGTTTGTTAGTTATGAAAAAAAAAATTTGTTAGTCGTCTTTTTTAAATTTTTTCGTTACTAGCGTCGATTGTAAGTGACAGAAAAATAAGAGTAGAAATCATGTTATTTTTTGGATTTATTGGAGCAATGGAAGACGCTGAAATAACTGAGACGCTATTCCACAAAGAGAGAAAAAAGTTGTTTGACCCAGTGAGAGATGGACAGACACAGTACAAGATAATCCAACCAATATTAAAGCCTCAAGCCAAGGACAGATAATCGTGTACAAAGTGAAGCAATAAACCACGGTTTCCCTTCGGTCCACGCAAATTGAATGTGAATGTTTCTCAAAATTTTGCTTAAATCGCTAAATGAAGGCGGAAGCACGATTCGATGCGAATTTCTTTAATGGACCTAGCGGTAAAATTCCGCTCAGCCTTTCATATTCCGCTGAGCCAACCAGGGACTTCAAGTCAATAAACGTGTAAAACTCTGTTTTTTGAAAACAAAATGGTGTTCGTCAGTGAACTGGACAGTTATGGCATACTCGTGTGGTATTGACAACTGATCTAGTTTCGAATAGAGACTCCGAGGTCAATTTACTACAATCTTGTCACGACGTTTTGTGAAGTCTATTCGCCTACATTTATTTATTTACCTACCAACGAGGTGTGGCTCTTCGGCTGCAGCTATCGCCAGCTCTCTAACGAGGACACAAGGTAGACTACTATACCCTGTTCACCCTCAGCTGGCGGCTCAAGGTCATGTCCCCCTGACCCCACTTCTCATTATACCAACCTCTCCCTTCCTATCTCTTAGAGCTGAACGCTGTGTGCAGGTACGCAAGCGGCAAACTTCGTCTTACCATGTAGGGACAAGGGCAGCGGAGTGGGGATAGAGCAGACTGACCTTGGACCGCCTCTGTTAACTGAACGGACTATAGCAGCCCAACCTAACGGGACGCAGTTTCATGCGCCCGACTATCGCTTGCTGATACGATTAGAACTAGAACTGTAAGTGGTCTGAGGTTCAGGAGGTTCTTAGTCACCGAAACTTCATGCGTTTTGCAAAGATTATAAACTGTTCATGATAAGCACGAGTTTACATTTTTCATATTTCAATAAATTCTGCCTTTCATTTATGCATTGATTGAAGCAACAATTGATAATGTGTCACAATCAACGATTAAATAAACAACTAAATAACTTGTACATTACAAATCTGAGGAACCTACTGCGTGTATCCACCCTTATAAAGCTTCTGAAGGAGAGTGCCGCCCATAGATTAAACAGTGTGCAGTGCAGAGTCGTATGTGGTGACATCTGCGACAGTGGCCGTAGATCAGAGCGCTAGCTAATTGAGTCCTCGGCTAGTGGACGGTCGGGAGTAATTAAGGCATGATTTAGCTGACCAGCCGAGCCGCCTGCTTCTAAATTAGCTCGTCTCTGCACTGCGTGGGCTATCGGCGGTACACGGGAACACCCGCATGCAAAGTATGCGTACACCGGTCTCATTAGCCGATATCGTGACCCCAGTACATAGTTCTTAAGGTTTTATCACTGAAGTCTTTGATCGGAGCTGTAGTTTAATTACAGGTAATTAGCGTTCTGCTGGCTCAATAGTTAAGTGTCAAAGCATGTATGCAGTTGATATCTGTGCTGGGTTGGGATATATAGAAGACTAACGTATCTACTGCCTATTCCAATAACATTAATAATTTTATCTGAGTGATACTTTCTTCCCAGTTGTACTATCCGCCTATGTCGTAACCACTTACTGGTAATAGAGAATCTACAAATTAACAAAAAATCCGGACCACGCATTGTCATAGTTCATACAATAATAAACCAAGGTATTGTCACATGTGAAGGTCAATTTCAACACGCGTAAAAGTCCAACCGAAACCGAGATTCAAACGGGGTGTCTTTCACTTTCCAGTCACATGCCGTATACAACTAAGTATTAAAAAAAAAAAAAAATACATCTGCAGACTATTACAGCACAACTGAAATTCTGTAGTCAAAATGGCAGAAAGTCAAGTATTTATCTTTCGGTTATGACTACTCTATCTTCTCCTCTTCTTCTGTTACATCAGCAGCTGCATATGTATCAACAACAGGGAACCATCTTTTCTCGAACCGCTGAGATTAACCTTAGGTTTTTTTTTTTTAATTTGCTCACTGATCCCAAAGATTTAAAATGTTTCAGAGTCCAGTTTAGTTTATGCATTCCTTGATTTTGTGAAGATCTGTTATTACATGATATAGGAAAACTTCTAAAGATGGTCATCTTTTTCTGATGATATGTGATTATTGTAGGCCATTTTCTTCCACTGTTGTTTGTTAAATTAATAAGTATTCTTTAATAATTACGCCAGTACAACTGTTTTGGATGATATTTTATTTGACGGATGAGTTTCGCCTCTCGTCGAGGTATCTTCAGCGTACAATGTTTTATGTAATTTGTGATATTTTAACATAATGGTTTTTTTCACATGTAACTAAATTTTTCTTATATATAGGAAACACAAAAATGACTTATATTTACATATCAGTTTTGAATTATCAAGCAGAACGTCTTGTTTACATAGGTGTAATAAGGTAGGATTCATATTATCACTTACATTTTACATTTCTGTTTTAAGGTGTGGTTGTTGGTCGCCTGTAACCTCAACCAGCATGCTGTTTACACTATTGTACATATTTACACAGTTTGTACAACATTGGGATCTTATGAATTCACTTTGAAGCAAAGTTTTGGTGCACGACATTGTCAAACTTCAGTTTTTGTGTGCGCGCTGCTGTTGTTCAGCTGTTTTTCCGGCAGTGTTCTGTCGGAAGTAGCGTGAGCGGAGAATTTGAATTTTCGTAATTACAATTTGTGTGTGTTTTTTGCTTTGTTTTAGCCAAAATGTGTATGTGTTGTGGATGGGGGAAATGCAGTGTGGAGTTAAATTAGTGTTGTGGTGAAATTTGAGTGTTTGATGCTGTTATGTGTCAGTTTCGATGCTTATTAACTTGAATAAAGTTTGGTTGGTTAAGTTTATATGGCCATTGAGTACGTGCCAACCAAACTTTATTCAAGTTAATAGGCATCGAAACTGACACATAACACATCAAACACTCAAATTTCACCACAACAGTAATTTAACTCCACACTGCATTTCCCCCATCCACAACATATACACATTGTGGCTAAAACAGAGCAAAAAAGACACGCAAAATGTAATTATGAAATTTCAATTTCTCTGCTCACGACACTTCCGACAGAGCACTGCCTGAAAACAGCTGAACAACAGCAGGGCGCACACACAATAACTGAAGTTTGACAATGTCGTGCACAAAAACTGTGTTTCAAAGTGAATTCATAAGATACCAATTTTGTACATTCTGTGTAAATTTGTACAATAGTGTAAACAGCATGCAGGTTGAGGTCACAGGCGACCAACAACCATACCTTAAAATAGAAATGTAAAATATAAGTGATAATATGAATCTACCTCATTACATCTATGTAAACGAGACGTTCTGCTTGATAATTCAAAACTGATATGTAAATATAAGTCATTTTTATGCTTCCTATATATAAGGAAAAAATTTCGTTACATGTAAAAAAAAAACATTAAGTTAAAATATCACAAATTACAGAAAACATTGTACGCTGAAGATACCTCGACGAGAGACGAAACGCGTCCGACAAATAAATATCATCCAAAACTGTTGTACTGGCGTAATTATTAAAGAATAATTATTAATTTTTTCTGATGGTCTCTTGAATACCACTCCAACAACGTTTTTTTCCATCTTTTCACCAGCGACATGGGCACTTTTGCAAGAATAGATCTGAATGCGCGGACTCCGGGTTTTCCATTTTTCTTCTTTCATCTCTCATCCACAACACAAACAACACTATACACTGAACACATCATATCTCAGTCGTACACAATAACGCTTACGGCGACAGTTACACTGGGACAAGAATCCCAGGTGCCGTGGAGGGGCAAACATCCCCCATGGTAAAAAAACGTCCATTAATTACGTGAGCTCAAAAAAAAGGGGGGGGTCAGGAAAAATCTCACCAAGATGGAGGGGTGTTCCATAAAAATCTCACAACAACATTTAATTTCAGATTGCCGCCCTTCAAAGAGCAATAGAGCTTCCATTTAAAAAACACACACACAAAACCTTCAAACTTACAAGGTCAATCTCACGATTGAGGAGGGGGGGGAGAGCGGGTCCCACCAGACGTCTCCAAATCTCACCAAAGGTGAGGAGGGGGTCCAAAATTAAGAAAAAAACACCTCAGTAATCAATGGACGCCCTGCAGCCGCGTACATTCGGACGACATTCATACAAAAAGAATGTACAGTCGGGGACAGAATTCGAGAGACCCCTCGCCTTTCGATTATGCTTCGTTCTAGACACGAATACCGCATGGGACAGCATAACTGGTAGGTGGTACACTAAATTCACGATAAAATAGACCTCTCATACCCAGCACTTTACCCAAGACTAAAAAAATGAACCCGCGCAGCATGAAACTCGCAGACGCTCAGAGGGAAAGTTCGGAGTTCTGCAGTAACAATAATCACGAATATCACCATTTTAGTCATAATAATTATTTAAATAATCAAATTGATTAATTATAGACAGATGGTAACACTTTTTTCGTAATTTTGATAACCGTTGCGTATTTTTTTTTTCTCCAATAAACAGTTAACAATTCGCTAGCAAACGCAATTATATGGCGAATACAGAAAAGAATCGCTAAATTACGCACGGAAAACCAATAAGAGAGTTTGAAAGGACTTAGTTACACTTTCTAACGCTGAAGCGTTATAGAACTGTGCGTGTGACAAATACACACAAAGGTTAAGGGTAAGTAGAAAGAGCATTCGCGAAAGAACTCTAATGGTAAACTAAGTCACGAAATATAAATAAACTATTCCCAGAAAATTAAATGGTGCGGAATATTAACACCTAAATTTTGTTTTCGTCATACCATATTTAGAAGGTAAGCTAAACTTGAACGCAGTAGCAACAGTTTTAGTAGTAATAATAATCATTAAGAACAGCAAATAAATAAAAAGGACCGTCTGCAATGTGAATTAGCGGTTCCACATTTTAAATCTGGAAGATGGAAGTAGTAAAACTATCATCTCTCTCTTTGTTTCTAACACTGATACTTCTATAAAATTTTCTGTCAAGCTTTATTTCCTGCCGTCCAAGCCCGATGGGTTATAGGTAACACTGTTACCTGGCATTCGGGAGGCCGCGAATTCAAACCCCGTCGGGGATCCAATTTCAGTATTCCACGATTTTCGTAGATCTCTCCAGCTGAATTCCAGAAAAGTTCCTTCAAAAGCGGTGGCTGAAATTCTTACCCGATCCTAGTTTCACATTACTATCAGGATTCATATA
>CM061919.1:81894083-81992055 GCA_031002005.1 Vandiemenella viatica | reverse complement strand
GACGATATGGTGGGACCAGGACTCTGTCCCGCCCCGCAGAACTTCCGGATCCAGTGCCCGTTTCCCTAGCAAACTGAAACACACTGGTGGGAATGGAACCTTTATACTTACGAAATAGTTTTTTTTTTTTTTTAACTGCTTTACTTCTCTTTTTAACACCGAGGTCTTTAGAGACGGGAAAGGATGGGGGGCAAGGATGGGGGCAAGGAATGGGAAGGAATTCGGCCATGGCCTTTTTGAAGGAAGCATCCCGGCATTTGCCTGGAGTGATTTGGGGAAACCATGGAAAACACAAATCTGGATGCCCGGACGGGAATTCGAACCGCCGTCCTCCCGAATGCGAGACGAAATAGGTAATTTGTTTCTTACAGAAGACTAAACAGTTGAATTTACAAATTTATACATAAAAAAGTTTATACAATATGAATTTATTGTCGCATGTGGTATATGGTATACTTCCGTATACTTCGTAGAAAACGAAAAATTAATATTCATTTGGTCAAAACAAAATGGAAGAACAACAAAACCAAATATTATATAAGTACCTGAGGAGAGAGTAACATCTCTTAAAAATGGGAAAAGTTAATTAAACGTGTTTGAATTAACCACTTAAGTCAGAGAAATAAATGATTTAAGTTAATGTACCAAATACCGGAATGCTAGCACAACGACAAAATGAAACAGAAGAAAAACGAGATAAAAGACTTTATTAGAATCCTTCAAAAAAGGCAACTAAACACGGATAAATTCAGTATTCAGTTCAGAGACGTAAATAATTTTAGTGTTTACTAATACTACAAGTACAATGTCACTTTTACAATGAACTGGTACGAAAAACTATTGGCAAAAAAGTTCTGGCAGCAAAAGAGGTGTGGCAAAAAAGCTTTGAAATGCATTGATAAAGCTTAGCATCAAGTCGAAGGTGTACAGCTCCGTGTCCTTTTAGAAATACCCGTTACTTTACATTCAGGGCAATGACGTGTATATCTAACAGACAAGAAGAAAAACTTGAAAGATTTAAAACATTGTTTTCTGGGGAAGATATGTCAGACATTAGCATACTTAAATGTAATATAGTTTTCATGGAGGGCCAAGGATAGACCGACAATGAAAATAACTGAATGGCAAAAAATTTCATTTACAGATTCCCCCCCCCCCCCTTATGGCTATATGCCTCATCAACATCAATGTCGTTCAAGGTGGGATAAGCCTGGGAACATATGGAACCATCCCGGCTAAAATTGTTTTCTGAGTATGAGTGAGATAATATTAAAAAATCGCAGTATCGTATATAAACAACTTGTTTTTTTTTTTTTTAAATTATAAATACTAATTATAAATTTTTAACGGCTCTCAGTTTCAGCTGTTTCACAGTTTTCCACATTTCCTTTATCGTTGTGATTCCTATGTTTACCAGTTTCCATTCCCCATTATTCTGTAACTTAGGGAGAGTGCAGAGACATCTGTCTGTGAACGGCGGAACTAGTGTTCCCTGTAATTAGCATGTAGGTGATACGAACTCATATGATTTTACCCATCCAAAAATCGCCCAACGCACCTAAAGAAGTTTCCACTTCAAAAATGAAACTTACTCCACAAACCGAAGGTTGGTCGAATCTTCCCAGAGGAGATGTAGCAAGCTATTGTGTCAGAGGCAGGAAGGCCAGTTTCTTTCCTCAAAGGCCTATAGGTTAACGTGGAATCAGAGCTAGGAACTTCCCTGCGCAGCTCATATAATCAAATACGACTCCTAAAAATCCCTGTGACCGCAGAGATAAACATAAAATAGCCCATTCTGTTTTGAAGTATATATGTGCTAAGTACTATCAAAATCGGATAAAAACTATGGGTTTGTATGAACAACGTTCACAGAAATTAAGATGAGGGGAGGAATGAAGTGGAGGGTGGAGGGTTTAGGTTTTTTTAAAAAAATTAAACGTTAACATTGTTGGAACGAGGTCTTTCTCGGCGTTGAGAATGGATGTAGTCTTCTCGGGAGACTAGCCGAGTAAACAAGGTGTTTCCACATGATATTTCGGCGATCTCAGGCTCCGTCGCCATCTTCACTCGGCTAGTCTCCAGAGAAGACTACATCCGTTAACATTGTTTTTTATTTGTTTTAAAGTATATGCAAAGTGCCATCAAAATCGGATAAAAAATGTGTTTGTATAAAGAACATTGGCAAGAAAAAAGAAAACTCATTCCTTTTTATATATTAGATACAGGTATAATCTATACTTTCATTGCTATCCGAGCGTAGCACGTCATACTTATTACTACAGATGTACTGTTAACTTCAGCATGTTACTCATCCAGAAAGCGTCCAACGCGCATATCATATGCACAACACGTCACAGCATGTCGTTGTACTAAGTCGCAAACCGTCCAAACAACGTATAACGCGCCTATAGAAGTTTTCACTTCAAAAATTTCCCACACTTTTCCGCATGTGCAAGTTAGGAATGCACAGCAACTGTTGTTCCTTTCTTCCTGGACTGTAGGGTTGATACAGTAGAACTCCAATTATCCGAACTCCGACTATCCGAAACGCTAATTATCCGAATCGCTTAAGGCAGTCACATCAAGACGCGCGTGGAACAAGTTGAAAGGCATATCAACTGAAGAAGAGAAGGAAAAGGAGAAAAAGGAATGGGAAGAGACAGGAGAAGATTGGGATGACGTGTCACTTGAGGAATTCCAGAAACATTCTTCTGAAAATTCCTTCGATGTTCATAAGTTTAATTGCTGAAGATTTAGGAGAGTGGGTGGTGTGTGATTCCTCAGACCCTTGGTATGATGATGAACTTAATGAAAGTGTGAGAGAAGAAAGTGTCGAGGAAGAAGATGACCTTAATGTAGAAGTTGAAACAGACACGGAACCATCAGGCAGCCAAGCATTTGCCGGCCTTGAAACTGCGTTGAAGTGGATGGAGTGTCAGCCCGAGTGTGACCACATTCTGCCCGAAAATGGATGAATACAGTCAAACAACTTACTTTGACCGATATGCTCAACAAGTAACGACTTTTATTTACAGTACAGGAAGTACGTACATACTGTACTGATTTGATGTACAGCACTTGTAAGTGCGCTTAACATGTAAAAGTGTCGCCATTTCATTTAATTAATTAAAAACTCTTTTTCTTTAAAAATAGTTTTTCCTCCCAGTTTCAACATACAGAAATTAATCAAAATAGACCATTTTTCGGAAAAAAATCCAATTATCCGAATGTTTGATTATCCGAATGCGGTCCGGTCCCCGGATATTTGGAGTTTTACTGTACTATTGAAAATGGTTTGATTGCCTTTCTAATATAGTGGTCATTTATGTTCTTTTTAATTGGTTTACACATAGTAAACATCATCATCTTCCTTACGACATAACGGTACCTTCTCGACAAGTGGTCAAATGATAAAGTGGTGGCGTATGAACTATAGAGGACAACAATTGTCCAAATTCATGGGGCACTGTCGATCTTATACAGATAAATGACGATGGCAAAACTAAATTTCTGGAATACCATTTCTAAAGGTTGACTCACGTCAGCAAACTATGTCGTTGAGTAATCGGAGAAGGAAGTGGTATTGTCACGCTCGTGGTCGAGACAGTCGTGAGGCGCGTACTGGAGAGCTGGATCCAGATGGTAATCAGGGCCGTGATGGATCGGTGGTCAGTCCAGCAGGCACGCCCGACCACTGGCCTAATTAAGACGTCCCGAGCAGTGGCCACTGTGCACTCGGGACCGCACCACGACAAAAAGAACCACGCCAAGCACGGGGGAGGTGGTCACTCCAGGTGCAGCGAAAGAGAAAGTCCCAGGAAACTGCGCCACACACTAATAGAACTACACTGCAGTAGGTCTCATCTGCATTGTTATGAATCTTTAAGCTTGTTGCGGGTGTCTGCCCCTTTGTCCAGTCATAGAAAAGCCGGGTGGTATAGTGGTTAACGCGTATGACTGGAGCTCGAATGATCCTCGGTCTGAATTTCTGTCTGGCTAGGATTTTCAAAAGTCCTTAAATCGACCTTCGCCTCTGGCACAGCTTGCGTCAGATAGCTTCCATGGTTCGGATTCCACGTTAAAATACCCGGTAGTATTACCGGGTTATGTTAAGGCAGCTTTCGAGAATGGCGGACAGCACAGCCAATAAAAATCCTGTGACCATATCACTATGATCATACAATCATTCGTCCAGGCATAAAGCAAAAACAACAAAAACAATGTGTGAGTGGAGACTTTCCCGGCATGCTGATGCAACAAAATCTTCTCGGGATTCCAGCAGGATGGTGTTGTAAAAACACGCCATTTCGACAGCTAACTCTGCTGTCTTCATCAGGTATCTTCTAGTTGTCGCAAGCTGACTGTCATCGCTGAAGATATATAGGAAGTTCGATGGGTTGCTAAGCCAGTTGAGGCAGTGATAGTCAGCTTGCGACAGCCAGAAGGTACCTGATGAAGACAGCAGAGCTAGCTGTCGAAACGTCGTATTTATACAATACCATCCGGCAGGACACCCGAGAAGATTTTATAACAAAAACAATGTGAATCCGTTTGGCTAGTTTGTAAGCTTATTATTTAGCTTAAAATCTACGGTGTATCGTATGACTCGATCTGACTGAGGAATGGAGCAGCAATGAGTATTCATTCGTACGGAGAACAGATAGGTGGCATAAATCACACTGCATATCAGATGAATACTTCTTTACGAGATACCTACCAAACATCACGATATAGCACAGATATACAGACCGCCCATTGGATTCTGTTAATATTGTTTCTTGACTGCGTAACTTTGTTTATTTATTTCTTCAGTTTTCTGAAATATGGTACGAAAAAGTGTTAATCAAACAACTAAATCAAAGATTAACATTCCAAGAACCGTAACGAGTTTTTTTAATTTAATTTACTGTATAGATTGCAAAGATAACTGTGCGGCAAAATGCTAGTAATCTTACATGAGGTGAAGGCAAGGCAATAGGTTATCACAGCTTTTAAGCCGTATTCCCATTGGTTTAGCGGAGGTAGAGTCCGCATTCCTGTTTCCTCACCGCGGGCACTGACTGCACAAGCCACAGTCAGCGGCACGGCCCGACCATTTTTCTTTACCTTCCTGAAGAGATTCCCCCAGGCTGAGTGGGCCTTGGGGACCGTTTTGTACGTTCAGCTTCGAAGTAACATCATCGGCTTAGTCGGGAATTGAACCCCAGTCGTCCGGACCGTAGTAAAACGCTCTACAGCCTCAGCTAGGCGGCCGTCCAAACTTACATCAACTCAACCAAATTTGAAAGAAATCTTTCGCAGGGCGATAGGTCTGAAACTAGCCTTAGATTTTAGATGTTTATAAAAGTTGTGCCTAATCCGTTCGTTTTTACGGCTTTACGCCTCGTTGATCTTGAGGTAATTTGAGACGGGAAAGAACTACGCCCCAAGGCAAGGAATGGGAAACAATTCAACCATGGCCTTCAGAAGGAACCACCCTGGCATTCACCTGGAGTGACCTCGGGAAGCCATGGAAAACCGAATCTCCTTCGAATCTCCACTCTCATGAAAGCGAGGTTAGAGTGTTACAGCTCGCCCAACATGCTCGGTCCATCCGTTCGATGGTGCACGAGTTGTTCTCAAGGAATTAATTCCTGCTAAACAGTAGGAAGTGTATATCAGAACCTTCTTGCGATATTGGACTGCGAGGGTAGTAGTGGTGAACTATATACCTTTGTTAGAGTTCAACAATATATATCGCCGATTTAGTCTAGTCATTAAGGAGTAACTTTGCGTTATTAGACTACATATTCCAAAGCCAACTTGTATTTCTTTTAATTATTAGCAAGATAATTATTGTATTTGACTGTTTTTCTAGTTTCGTGCATCCAGGATAGTGAGCAATTTTAGAATCATTTTAATGATTAAAGCAGATATTTTCATATAATCCCTCAATTATTTATTACCTTGGCTACGATACTATCTTGCGTTGTTTCGTTTGTTAGTTTTAGAAAAAATATCTGTCAGATTTTCTTTTTCTATTAGTAGCGTCGATTGTAAGCAATAAAAAAATAGGAGTGGAAACCGCTTTTATTTTTGGAATTATTGGAGCATGGAAGGGGCTGAAATAACTGAGACGGAATTTCCACATAGATCATAAATAAAAAAAAGAGAGAACATTTGTATGTCCCAAAGAGAGACGGACAGACACAGTACAAGGTAATCGAACGAATCAAGGAGTCTCAAGGCACTGACAGATAATACGACGAAATATAACTGAAGAAGGCCAAAGTTTTGAAAAGCGGACAGTGAGCTTTAGCCCCTCTATAGGCCGATTTACGAACTTAATTAATCAAATTTTTTGCAGAGGATGACAATCTGACAACCCGAAGCTGTCCCTTAGCGCCACTAGCATGTAGTGCGGAGTAGGAGATTCCTCAGTGAGTGGAATCACCGGAGCATGTTCTCACCAGTTCGCTCTCACGCGGAATGAAATGAGAAGCTCTAATTGTTCAATTCATCCCTGTGATGCAATACATGTGTGTTGAGCATTCATACCAATTAGACGTGGCAATGCGACTTTAGGCAAGTTCAGCTTTGTAAATTGTGAAATTTATTTCTCCCTAAACCGAGTAAAAATAGTGAACAAGGTGTGGCAATGAATCACGGTTTCCGTTCGGTCCGCGCAAACTGAATATGACCGTTTCTCAAATTTTTGCTTAAACAGCGGAATGAAGGACGAGGTACGATTCGGTGAGACATTTCTTTAATGGAGATAACAGTAAAATTCCACTCAGCCTTCAATCCTCTGCTGAACCAACCAGGAACTTCAAATTAATAGAATTTTAAAACCGTTTTAATGGAAAGGAACTGGTGTTTGTCATTGAACTAGACAGATAGGACACGTTCATGTGTTATTGACAACTGATTAGCTAGCTTCGAATAAATTCCCCAAGGTCAGTTTACAATAATCTGGTTTACAATCAAATAGTACAAGTAGAATATTTACAAGAGTATACTGAAGTCAAAATCTTCGAGAAGTAATTTTCAAAAAAATTTAATGACTAATACATTTTAGTTCAATGTTATTTTTCAACATTTTCATCTGTCCTCTAACTATGATCAAGTAATTTTAATAATATGTTATATGAAGTTGTTTCTGTTACTTTCGGCAAATGGCTGCCACCGTATTTTTTTTTTTTTTTTTTTTTTTGGCAATCGGCCCTTAGCCATTCAGCCAGCAATGTATTTTGTATATCCTCAATGTTAATGAATCTTTCCAACTTTTTATGCGAACGCTCAATTTGTAGGACAACACAGGACACAAACTTAACCTAAACACCCATGCCCGCGGCCGGACTCGAACCGGCGACCATCGGTACGTGGAGCTAGCACTCTAGCCCCTACGCTACCGAGGCCGGCTATTTGTAGGTGATCACAATTCGAAAAGGGACATATTTCGAGTATGGGTCATCATATTCACACACCTTATTAGAACTCCTCAGAACTACTGGTAAATAAACGCTTCCTCGAAACGTTTGTCAGATCGATTACTTCCTCCTTGCATCTGAACTGTAATTTCCTTGAGTCAGCAGGAAGAAATTTTTCTTATGATATACCCACGCATAGTGTTAAAGAGATTAAAACCTATACAGAAGTTTATCCGACTAATTTATTTATCATCGTACCAACGGGGTTTGGTTCATGTGCTATTATCATCAGCTCTCTAACTAGAATATAAGACAGGATACCGTACCCTGTTCACCCTCAACCGGCTGGACAAGGTCATGTTCCTCTGCCCCTCCTCCTCGCTTCATCATCCTCTCACTTACTACGGCTACGAGTTGAACCCTGTGTGCAGGTAGGCGCGTGGCAAATTTCCTCTTAGCATGTAGGGAAAAAGGCAGCGGAGTAGATGTAGATGAGCCGCCTCTGTTAAATGAACGGGCTATAGCAGCCCAACCTAACGGGACGCAATTTCAAGCACCCGACTATCGCTTGGTGATTCGATGAGTACTACAACTGACAATAACTAACCGCGATAATGAACAAACAAGCCACCGATCAGTAAATGGTCTGAGGTTCAAGAGGTTCTTAGTGATCGAAGCTTCATGTGTTTTTCAAAGACGATAAACTGTTAATAATAAATAAAAGTTTATATTTTTTATATTTCAATAAATTCTGCCTGCCTTTATTCATTGATCGTAGCAACAGTTGACAATATGTCACAATCAACGATTAAATAAACAACTAAATAACTTGTACATTACAAATCTAAGGAACCTACTGCCAGTATCCACCCTTATAAAGCTTCTGAAGGAGAGTGCCACCCATAGATTAAACAGTGTGCAGTGCAGAGTGGTATGTGGTGACATCTGCGACAGTGGCCGTAGATCAGAGCGCTAGCTAATTGAGTCCTCGACTAGTGGACGGTCGGGAGTAATTAAGGCATGATTTAGCTGACCAGCCGAGCCGCCTGCTTCTAAATTAGCTCGTCTCTGCACTGCGTGGGCTATCTGCTGTATACACGGGAACACCCGAATGCAAAGTATGCGTACACCGGTCTCATTAGCCGATATCGTGACCCCAGTACATAGTTCTTAAGGTTTTATCACTGAAGTCTTTGATCGGAGCTGCAGTTTAATTACAGGTAATTAGCGTTCTGCTGGCTCAATAGTTAAGTGTGGGAGCATGTATTGGAACATTTACAGTTGATATCTGTGCTGCGTTGGGATATATAGAAGACTAACGTATCTATTGCCTATTCCAGTAACATTAATAATTTTATGTAAGTAACACTTTCTTCCCAGCTGCATTATCCGCCTATGTCGTAACCGCTTACTGGTGATAGAGAATCTACAAATTAACAAAAGATCCGGACCACGCATTGTCATAGTTCACACAATAATAAACCAAGGTATTGTCACATGTGAAGGTCAATTTCAACATGCGTAAAAGTCCAACCCAGACCGAGATTCAAACGGGATGTCTTTCGGTTCCCAGTCACATGCCGTATACAACTAAGTATTTTTTTTTAATTTTTTTTAAAGAAACATACATCTGCAGACTATTACAGCTCAACTGAAATTCTGTAGTTAAAACGGCTGAAAGTCAAGTATTTATCTTTCGATACGACTACTCTATCTTCTCCTCTTCTTCTGAAACATCAGCAGCTGCATATGTATCAACAACAGGGAACCATCTTTTCTCGAACCGCTGAGATTAACCTTAATTTTTTTTTTTCCTCACTGATCCCAAAGATTTAAAATATTTCAGTCTGTGGCGTATCACTAGGGGGGGGGGGGGTGAGAATTATTAATTAATTCTTAATATTTTAAGCTATACAGGGTACTATAATTGAATATCAAGATGTAAATTATTCAAATGAGAATTGGATGATTTTGGGATATGAAACGATCACAAAATGACATTTTAATAAAGATTTTTACAATGGCATCTACAAATCTGAGCGTATTTACCATCTTTATATATAAAGATGAACGTATGTTTGTTTGTTTGTTGGTTTGTTTGTTCTTCCTACAAATCCACAGTTTTCATCCGATCTCGATGAAACTTTGCACACTTATCCTTTGAAACAAGGAGAAAAATACTGTCTACATTTGGTTGAAAAATTATCTGTATAAATAACACATGTTGTGTCATAACTTCGAAATACGGCGATAGACAGACACGTTGGATGTGGACGTCTCCAGACCGTGTTTCCGTGTCGTGAACTGGCAGCTCAGTGGCTGAAGAGCTTGCTTACGAACTTCGTGGTCTCCGGTTCAAATCTCAGTCGAGGCTAAGATTTTTAAAAATTGTTTTTCATCGTAAGAGTCAGGCCTGTGCCGTAGGTTATTTGGATTGAATGTCAAACTGTAGATATTATAAAGTTAGGGGTGCAATGCGCGGCAAATCGTAGGTAGTCTTGCAATTTTGCAGGTGTACACTTTTTTACGTCATAATGATCCCTCAGATGTTATTCGTAGTCATTGTGTGAGTGTGAACCACAGTAATACTAATATAAATACGGAAGTAAGTCTCTGTCTTTTTGTTACGTTTTGACGACTATATGGCTATATCGTTGTGATGGAATTTTATAAGGAAAGCTGTATGAAGGGCACAGGATATTTTTTCCAGTATGATTAACAGTTGTAGTCACGAAATTTTGAAATCTTATCGAATAGTGATAGAAATATGTTGGAAATTGATTCCCTTCAAGAGGCAGGTTCGACGGTAAAATGATATAGTGATAGCTTTCTGTCATATTATGCCTACTCGATATTGTTTGGGACTAATCCTTCATTACAAACAACTTTTTATATTTAATTCTGGCAAAAAAATTCTTAATCCACGCGTACGAAGTCGCGGGTACGAGGCTAGTTACGTTAATAAACAAGAGGTTGTGCAATTTTCTAAGCAACGCTCAGACGTACAATGAGCCCTTTAAATGCAAGCAAACAAGTATAATTGTACTTTAAAAATCTCACAATTATTCTAATGCAAAGTATGTTACCAGTTATGATGATACCAAACAGTAATGAATTTTAATGGGTAGGGACGCCACGAATGATTAACCTGTCATTCGACAGTTATACAGTCTAGCTCAGTGGCTGTATCAGATCGGAGCAAGGATCTTTATCTCAGATGCGCTTAAGGGTACAGTTTCATGGGAGTTGCAGGCTGAATGGCTTCGTAGAAACACTTTACCGTTCTTCTTCCACGGCAGGTAGCGCTGAGAGGAGAGTTTATATGGCCATTGAGTACGTTGTAACATGACGCGCTGTCGCCACGTTACAAGGTGCATTTTTATTATATATGTAATAATATAAGAGTAATTTACATAAATCTTGGTCGACCACCTATTGGAATCACATTTAAAATTAATGTAATTGTAAAAATGCTTCAGTTTTTGTTGAGTCACAATTGAGATAGAATTAGGTAGTTAAAAATAAAATTATTCTATCATAATTTTATTTTCACCAACGGACGGCCATATTGTAACATGACGCGCTGTCGCCACGTTACAAGGTGCATTTTTATTATATATGTAATAATATAAGAGTAATTTACATAAATCTTGGGCGACCACCTAAATAGATTTTTGTTGTAATTTTATAAAGTACGCATGATTCCAAGTGAGGACAGTAGTGAAATGGTGAACATACAGTGTATCTTGGTAAAGCGAATATTAAAGAATTATTGAGCTATGTAGGCTTGAAGCTAATCTCGGTCTTCCCGAATCATGGCGACAGGACGTCGCGGATTTGGGGTTTGCCGGACCACACACTCTGCTCCCTGGGGATGGGTCACTCACCTGGTGGGAAAAGCCTGCCGCCCGACACCCGAATGGGCTCTCACCCAGGCGAACTTTGCCGAATATGTCCGACCTCTGTTAGATACTCTAGGCAAATCACATATCGGGGATATCACGTGACATTAGGTGCCGACCTGAAGATCCAATCCAAATGAGCGTATAACTTAAAATCCTGGGAATTTCTGTTATATGTGAGCTTCGAGACTACAAAGGGGCGGAGCGAGAAGTTTCCTCGTGGGAGAGAAGAGCGACGAGCAGCAATTCGATCTTCGAGTCCAAGCTATGCGAGTCTAGTCTGAGGTTGACTTGGAAAGTTGACTTCTTTCGCCAACTGCTGCTGCAGGCTTGATGGAGCAAGCTTATCACGGCAACACAGCCGGTAATGCGATGACGCGCATTGTCAGACCAGAGATGCCTGTAGCTGCCTTGTGAGATAGTCTCACATATCGTGGATCCGCTCAAGTCACCGCAGACATCAGACGCTGAACTACAATGGTAACTTATTACGACCAAGCCATGTGATTGTGCATTCCGTGAAACAGAACCCGTAAGCGACTTTGAGAGGATAGATCCGTGTTCTCACTTTGTAATTGTAAAAACCCCTGAGCTAGCGGCATAATTTGCCAGAACTAATTATTTTCGAATGATATATTGTTCATTCGTGGCGCCCATGATTGTCTTTTTACCTGTAAAGTCACAGTATTATGATACCTTTGTCTGAGGTCGTCATAACTTGTATTTTTCATTGTTTCCAGTTGTCATTATTTCTTGCATTTTGATTCTGAGATATATTTAAAAGTAAATTTACAATTGTTTGCTTGCTCATGAAGGCTAATTGTACCTCTGAGCGTTGCTTTTATCATTTTGCCAATTTGTGTTAATGTTAACGGTAAATTCGCTCAGACTTGTAATCGCCAGTGGTAAGAAAATAAATGTCATATTGCGACAATTTTTCCTAAATTCCAACTAACGTCGAGATTCTTGCAAAATTAATAAATTTTCACTCCTTCATAAAAATTAAGATTAAAAAATCCACAATTATTAATCATAAAGGTATGAAAGATAATTGTAACGTAGTTTGCCCACTAAGACACCCACTACAACGTACCAACAAAACTTTATTCAAGTTAATAAACATCGAAATTGACACATACAGCATCAAACACTCAAATTTCACTACAACAGTAATTTAACTCCACACTGCATTTACCCCATCCACAACACATACGCATTTTGGCTAAAACAAAGCAAAAAAACACACACAAATTGTAATTACGAAATTTCAAATTCTCGGCTCACGACACTTCCGACAGAGCACTGCCGGAAAACAGCTGAACAACAGCACGCGCACACAAAAACTGAATTTTGACAATGTCGTGCACCAAAACTTTGCTTCAAAGTGAATTCATAAGATACCAGTTTTGTACAAACTGTGTAAATATGTACAATAGTGTAAACAGCATGCAGGGAAAATGCAAGTGATAATATGAATCTACCTCATTACATCTATGTAAACGAGACGTTCTGCTTGATAATTCAAAACTGATAAGTAAATATAAGTCATTTTTATGCTTCCAATATATAAGGAAAAAATTTAGTTACATTTAAAAAAACATTATGTTAAAATATCACAAATTACAGAAAACATTGTACGCTGAAGATACCTCAACGAGAGACGAAACGCGTCCGACAAATAAATATTAAAGAATAATTATTAATTTTTTCTGATGGTCTCTTGAATACCACTCCAACAACGTTTTTTTCCATCTTTTCACCAACGACATTGGCACTTTCGCAAGAATAGATCTGAATGCGCGGACACCGGGTTTCCCATTTTTCTTCTTTCATCTCTCATCCACAACACAAACAACACTATACACTGAACACATCACATCTCAGTCGTACACAATAACGCTTACGGCGACAGTTACACAGAATCCCAGGCGTATTCAGAAAATACTCTTACCGGTATACCATAGGGACCCGGCGCTTTACCCCACTTCAGGAGTTTTAATTGCTTTACAATTCCTACGCTATCAATTTCTATCGGATCCATCCCTAATTCCACACGATGTGGTAAAGTGGGAATGTTTTCCAAGTTTTCTTGCGTGAATGAATTTTTGAATTCGGTGTTAAATAAGGTAGCCTTGTCGCGGCTGTCTTCAACCTCCCGTCCGTCTTTTATTAGAACTGGCTTATTGTTCCCACTACAAATAACTTTTTTTACATACGACCAAAATTTCTTAGGGTTTTCAGTGAGGCTCATAGAGAGAGAATTTTCACGAAAGTTATTAAATGCCTCACGCATCGCATTCTTAACACGTCCCCTTATCTCCTCTAACTTATCTAAATTAGTCCGATGCATCGTCCTTTTTGATCGTGCATGTATCTTCCTTTGCTTCTTGAGTAACCTTTTAACCTCCCGTGTGTACCATGGGGGATCGTTCTCTTCCCTGATTGTCCTTTTCGGTATATGCAAGTTCATACCTTCCCCGAGTATATGTAGGAATCGATGCCACCTCTCTTCAACGGTGCCTCCTGCTACCAAGAAGGAGTGGTAATTATGCCTCAAATACGCTCTAAAACACTCTTTTGAAGCCTTTTCGAATCTGTAAACGATCCTCTCTTTTCTCTTTCTGCGCGTGGTTGTTAGTTTTACTGTAGCAATTACAGCTTTGTGATCACTTATTCCTGCGGTGGTAGAAATATCGGTGAATATTTCGGGCCTATTTGTAACAACTATATCTAAAATATTTTCGTTACCGTTGAGGCATCGCGTTGGTTCAGTTACGAGCTGTTCAAGATGGTGATCTGAGAAGAGGTCTAGAATGATTTCGCAAGCTGCTTTATCCCTGCCCCCAGTAACGTGAACGTAATTAGTCCAGTCGATATCAGGCAAGTTAAAGTCACCTCCTAGCATTATTGTATGGTCCGGAAATTGCTCACGTAATCAATGGACGCCCTACAGCCACGTACATTCGGACGACATTCATATAAGAAGAATGTATGATAACTATCATAAATATAAATGCTAACGGTACTGAGTTGGAGTATCCTTGTCCGACAAAGAGATAAGAGGGCCCTAGGAGATACTATAGGAAGTAGTGTTTACTAAACGGAAGGCGAGAAAGTTGGAAGAGGCGAGAAATGAGCCGTAGATGCCGACTTGAGCTTGCAGCTTTACGGTGTAAAAACGACGCATATAAGTGAGACTGTAACAGCAGCGGCAAAGAAAAGTTGTATAGTTGTGTATAAAGTCATGTTAAATGCAGACTAATTTGGCTGTAAACCAAAAGCGTTTTCTAGTACACGTCGGTGTGATTGACATTGAGCATAAAGGAGAAGAATCTGTTGAGGTAAACGAGAGAAGTAATGTATTCTTTTTTACAGATAAAAAGGACTACAACCGATTAAAGGTATAAAGGAAGAGCATGTATTAGTCGTCGTCTGAAATAAAATAGAAGACGCAAAATATAACCTCCCAGCTAGAAGAAATCAGAGGAGGAAATCAAATGTAAAACCAGCTAATTGTATTTAGTGACGATCGGTTTGGAATACCAGTTTATGTGCAATTAGGAGAAGTAAGCATAGCTGATAATTATGAACGGTCTCCTAGCAGAGTTTTACAGTTACAACTTGATGGAGGAGCCAGAACTTTAACCAAATTCTAATTAACTAAAATGATATCAACTTGGCGTCATTCAACGCCAAGTATCATTATACGCTAATATCAGCCATCTGGCCAATCACATCTGCGACTAGAGCGGTGTTCACTTCAGATCCATGCATCAGCGTAGCCGAATCTAGATAGCAAGCTCATATGGGCACTCCACCCCGATTACTTGTCAGAAAGATCGGATAAGCCCTTTACATACTGAGAGAGGTGATCCATTTAGTTAGATAGCTAACACGTTTATTATGCTTTATATGTTACTCCTTCATATGCCGGTAATTTGATTGCGGATTTATTTACTTCGATAGCTCACTTAAATTTTAGCTCCACGGAACAAGTATTTGAAAGAATACTCCTGGCAACATTAAGCTCAAAGAGAGTGGTGGGTGAGCGGTTAACGTTCTGGCCTCGCATTCGGGAGGACGCCGGTTCGAAACCCCGTCCGGGCATCCAGATTCGGATTTTCCATGGTTTCCCCAAATCACTCCAGGCGAATGCCGGGATGTTTCCTTCACAAAAATTACATGACAGAAGTCCTTCCCGTTCCTTGTCCCAAGTCCCATACTGCCTCTAATGACCTCGACGTCGACGAGGCGTAAAGCCAAAAAAATACAATAAGTTCTAACAAATGGTTTTCTGGATGAAGTGAAGGAAACTTATCTGCACGTCGCAAGTATTTTTTAACCGTAATTCTCATTATAGATCAATAAAACTACACCAGTTCCTGACCAAGCATCTGGACCAAAACGATGTACACAATCCCTGAGGCAAGCGAAGATTCATTCGCAGAATTTCAAACTGAAAAGTTGCTGTCACAGATCTACAAGTATAGCAAAACATCACTGACTCTATTACCTCATTTACATTTGAGTCCAGTCTACAGTATATAACAACTCAGAGCGTGACAATTATCGTATAAACGTGTACAATACCATCATTTTTTGTTTCTTTTTGGACTTTACGTTTCGTCAACATCGAATTCACAAGAGACGATAGGTGATGGTAAGAAGGAAACTGAACAGAATTCTGGTATTACCTATTAAAATAACCATCCCGGCATTCACCTGGAGTAATTTCGAGAAAACCGAAATCTGGTTTGCCAAAGGAGATTCGAAACCACATTCTCCAAGTCAGAGCGTTGTAATGTTATCAAATTCTAGTTTCCTGATATTTATCCTTCATTCAACTATTATAATCTATGTAAAATAAAGCAAATAATTTATTTGTTGGAGCTACCCGAGACAGATTTGTTAAGGTCTGATATTTTGTTCTGTACGTAATGAAGAAAGGTTCTGAATGTTTATGTTATACTTCGTAACTGTGCTAAATAGATTTGGTGTCTAAAATTTCAATTAAATGATAGTAATATGTGGTGTACCAATTACCATATTTAGACGATTAAAAATTGCTTATTATGTTGTTACGTATGTACTATTAAAAATCTTCAAGGTGTTTTGGCTCCTTTCAAAAATTTTCGCATTTAATTCCAAGTAAAATTAACTAACCTTGCATTTCTATTTTATATCTTTATATTTATTTTTTATTTTTATTTATTTATTTATTTATTTATTACTTTTTTTTGACGCTTCGGAGTTGTGGTATATGAATCGGCACCTAACAATGCGTCTAGAATTGTTCAATTGAATGTTGCTGTGGAAATATCTGTACGAGGTGCCTCGACCATTTCTGGAAAGCGGTCTAGTGTGTACCTCTGAAAGTATATGTGCAATAACTGTACAGAAAGTGCACCTAAAGGTTCCTCATTTAAATGCTACCTTATCATCACAGTCGTTAAAGATAATAACTGTAGAGGACCGTAGTTCTAACTTGGCTACCGTTCATTAAACGTTATTAAACGTCGCCGTATATTATTCTCGGTTGCATTACGAGGTGCTATGTCCCGTTATTTTGCCTACTGTGATTGCATTAGTACAGATCTTATAAATGGTAATAAAACTTCTGTACTGTAGTAATGAGTTATTTATGGCGCCAATGAAGGCGAATGGGACAACGGGTATACTCCGATCGAAAAAGAGCAAGAGAGCCGCCAGACATAATTCTATTTTACCGCGGATATGTCGGAGGTCATTACTTCATACGCACTGCACTGTTATTTAGGATATAATACGGGCCCCTCCTATACGATCTAATGATCAGGAATCTCTCCTTCTAATCAGAAACTGGATCATTTTCATTTCAAAATGTTACAAATACAGTTCCTTTTATAGTCACGTTCAAAAGTCAGACCTCATAATCTTGAATCTTCACTGCGAAGCTAAGGAAGAATTTGATTCCTTCTCTGCATTACTGGGAAATTCTTTCTGGGATACGGAGTTTACCAACCATTTGTGATATGAACCACATAACTGATTTATCTGATTCTGTGGTATTTTTCCCCCAATTGCTTCATTGACTTTACCATCTGGAGTACTGCAATGCTGATATAAGACAAATGATTGGTTGACTTTACGTTGAACGTTACAGGCGTTATCTTCAGCTCCTAGAACTCTCATCTAAGAAAAGTACAGGAAAAGTATCAATCAACGCCGTTTGAATTAGCACCATGCCTTCAGTGACCTAAAATTGAATGGGGCAACGGCGTCAATAGGGAACTCACGTTCGAGGAAATACTAATAACCATGGGATGTAGTGTCACCGAAGGCTGTGGAAATACGATGGTTCGAACCATCTACATCAACTTAAAACGACGTTTAGAGGTAATGAAGGAGAGGTTCAAAAGGAGAGTAAAATCTACGAAAATAAAGTTTCAGAGTAGAATTGTAGGAGTAACGAGAAGGGACAGAGTGAAAAAAGGAGGAACCGTAACAAGAAAGAACAGAGAAATCAAGGTTACAGTGTGGTCATGTGAACAGAATGGGAGAGGAAGACGCTGGGATGAAAGGAAAGAGGCCTTGAGGAAGACCGGGGAGGCAGATGGATGAAAAGTGTTAAAAGAAAGCGTGTTGAAGAAAGAGGAGGAATTTGGCTGCTGGTAGAAGAAGAGAGATGGTGAATGCACACAAAGCCTTGGAGAAGTTTTTGTTCCAAGCAGTCCCGGCCAGTGGTTGAAATCTGCTCAAGGTGATGACGACGATAGGCCGAAAGCCAGTCTACGGCGACAGAATCTACTTATAACTGGAAAACGGTATGTCAGCATCTCCATTTCGTGGCAATCTACCCGGACTTTGATGCACTGATACGCCGGGAAAGCCTCCTTTGGCGAATGCGGAAGATGAAGCGCGATCTTCAAGTTCTTAGGCAACCTACTTGCCGAATGGCCAACGTAGCCTGCAAGGTACCAAGAGCCAAATTTTACTAGTTCTGACAGGTTGATCTCCATCCACTGAATGGCGTTACTTGACATCAAAACGCGTTTATTTTGTAAAACCGGTAGTTTTAGAAGACAGAGCATTGACGGTTCTTGCCAGACGAACAGTGCCAGTGAACCCTGGACTACCGGGAATTGTCGTGCCGGCGCCGCCCAGTTTTTGCGAAGCGGCGCGCGGAGGGCGTCCAGCGGTTTATCGCCGAAGAAGGATTACTTAATCGCGGCAGAGAATCACTTTTCCGGGAAGGGGCCAGCAGTAGCCGGGTCCGCATCATAATACCGCCATTACGCTACCCGCGGCCTGGGTAATAACATCTGTGGAGGGACAAAAAAGGGAGAGTGCGTGGGGACGCGGCAGCCTGATTTACATAGAGGCACCGGCGTCCGCTATTAAGGCGTGTTTTTAGAGGTGGTGCGTTAAAAGCAATACTGGACACCGTATCATCAGTTGGGGCAGCTGGCGCGCTCTTAATGACCTCTGGCTGAGCGTGGCGCAGTGCGGATGGTCGCAGGTTCCAATCCGGCCAAGGGCATCTGTGGTCCTAATTAGACGACGTGCCATTGTAGTGAACAGACCTTAAGATCAGTTCTGCTACTTAATGAAGAAGAGTGTATCTACTATATAATTTCGTAACGTCACTCATTCACTTACCTCGATAGCTATTGACTGGAAAACGATGTCACGTGTCTGCCTTCGCTCGCAAAACAACGACCAGAGATACAATTAGTAGAGATTCGTGGTTATGTTCCCAATTTAATAGCTAAACAACTGCTACCAAATCAATTGCCATAATACATCATTAAGTTAGCCTTTCGTAGCGTTAAAAAAATACTGATTTATTTTGCGGCTGAAAAAACGCTGATCTGCTTTTCAGTAACATGTTGCTAATGGAAGCAACTTCAAAAAAAAAAAAAAAAAAATTATAACTTAAATTACTCATGGTCTCTACTATAACCATGAATGCCAATTCTCTTTACGGCTTAACATAAATTTCAATTTAATTAAAACTTTCATTAATGTTTTTGCTTGACAAAAGTTTATGCATTACGGTTTATTTGCTTTTCAGGTATTTTCCTGACCACTTTTGTAGATGGTCTTTATTCATGTTAACTATACGTGAGTTATTAGGTTATTAAGTGGACATCAGACCAAATATGTTACCGAATCAACTATTCTGACAATCCATTTCTTCCGAATTGCTCAACTGTTTAATTATATGGAATGTGTATTAAGTTCTATGGCCATTACATATACTATGACCAATGATTACATTATGAGTGTTAATCCACTCATAATAATAATAAAAAACAACACAACAACAACAACAACAACCACAAACAACAACAACAAAACAACAACACAAAACAACAACAACAACAAAAAACAACAACAACAAAAAACAACAAAACAACAACGACGACAACAACGACGACAACAACAAAAAACAACGACAACAACGACAACAACGACGACAACAACAAAAACAACGACAACAACAACAACAACAAAACAACAACAACAACAACAACAACAACAACAAAACAACAACAACAACAACAACAACAACAACAAAACAACACCAAAACAACAACAACAACAAAACAACAACAACAACAACAACAACAACAACAACAACAACAACAACAACAACAACAACAACAACAACAACAAAACTACAACAACAACAACGTAATGCTTCCGAAGCAAATAGGAATTTTTTAAATTTTGCAGAGTGAACTCTAAGGGTCAAATACAAGTCAAGTTTGTATTTAAGCAAGTTCGAGTCTATGACCTTTGAAACAATTATACGATTGCACTATCGTCCCTGTTCGTGTTTAATACCTACCTCGATTAATGCTTCTGAGTTCTTCAGGCTCAAGAGATTTTATTCATCCTGAAAAACAGGTCAAGTTAATATTTGGTCCAATCAAATCATCCTGTTGTAATCTTTCATCCAAAAAACTGAAACTAATCTAGACCCGTGACGATACACTAAAAACGGTCACGGGCTTACACTATTCTTCTAATAAACTGGCATTTTCTCACTCCTTTGCACGCGCAGGCTTTGGTGTCCGTAATAATGTGATTACAGTTTTATTTTTCTTCTAGTTGCAAGGCATAAATAAATAAATTAAATTTCACAATATCGTTACGCTTACAACTGATGCACTGATTTCACTAACGTTTTCTGTGTATTGTAACGCACTATATTCCAGCAATTTTTTTTAATAACCAATGTCTCCATTCACATACATATCCTGAAAGTCACAAAAATGAGAAATCAGAGGTTGCTTTGCACCAAAACCAATCTCGAATGTCACGAGGGAAGAAATACTTCATTTAACCAAAAGTATTTCTCTAATTTTATCTTTACTGTCATTGCGACCCAAAGAAGTTGGTGGATAAAGTATTTCATCACACTAATAAAGTTGATTTGTGCATGTTTACCAATAAATTCAAACGAAACCTAAGTCTTCTGTCTACTATAAAATCCAAGCCCAATGTATTAATCAATTTTGCGAAGTCTTCGTAAGGATTGTAGCATGCAGATACGAATCAAGCATATTAAACACTACTATAGCTCTGGCCAGATTAATTGGCGGGTGGCGTCAAATGCGCCGTTGCCAAGCCGTGCGCGTAACAGTTGTATTCACCTCTTTACTTGTAGTAATGGTTTGTAACGTGTTTTAAGTAATTTATGATCACTATTCTGTCATAAAATATTGTTGCATGTCATTTCGTTAAGAAAGTTATGCATTGCAGATGCGTTTAATATAATTGGAGGTTTCAAAGCCCTGTTATTTATTATTCTATTATCTGCGCAGAAAAATAAAATTCTCGACAGACTAAGGAAACTTATGGAAATACTCTTCTTTTATTTGTGGCTAAAAGTCCACGTGTTACATTTTATTTTCAGTTTGTATATTTATAACTAAAATCAAAATTTTATTTTGTCATCCTCTGCACTGAAAAACTTGCTTAATTAATGACAAAATTATCTGTTTATATATTACCACTCATCACTATCGTAAAATTCGTGTACTGTCCTCCTGACAAAGGACTGTCAAAGTCGCTAAGCTTTGTTAGAGTGCTGTATTGTTTCATATTTTTCTTTCGAGAAACAAACGTAGGTTATTTTCCCTCACGACACACGCGCTGGACAGTTCTCAAACCGACAACCACAAGCTGCAGCGCAAATAGCCTGTCCATTCCCTAATTTTTTTCGCAATATGGTTGTTTTTTGCGGTAACAAATCACTGCAGTTTTTTATTTCGTCAATATCAAGTACGTCCATATCTTTCAAGTCTTTTCCTACTAGCGTACATGTAGAAGACAAAATTTCTCGATCATTGTCCACAAGAAATTTGAAATATTTATAAACATTGTGAATGATAGATTTACTGTGTAGTCTGCTTCAGCAGCGGTGGTTCTGCTGTCGATGACTTGCGTCTTGTTGGGAGTCGTTAGTTCGGAAACACCTGGAATAGGAGAATAAGTCTCTTCCTAAGTATCCATTTTTAGTAGCAAGATTCTCTTGCTAAATTTCCCTAATTATAAGTTACTGCACTTTTTGTTCGGTAAAATTATTACACTAAATTACTACAATTAATAAATAACCAAAAGGAATTATTTAAATCGCACGTAAAAATCGTAAAACGCTAAAAATCAAAATATCCTCTCTCGAGCAAGTTCACACTCACAGTGACACTTTCTAATTCCGATTCTCAGGTTCACACATTTTTAGTGAAAGGGAGGTGGAAGGTTTGGGGGTGGTTAGAGAGCTGTTGACGCTTGGACTAGGCAACACAGGCCGCACAGCGTTGCAATTTTCAGGTGATAGAAAGAGAGCGCATCGCGAGTTTGTCCCCAAGTACGGCAACAGCGCGTTCACACTGACCCGCCAATTAATCTGTCCACAGCTATAACAGGTTCCAAAGGAGGAGTATTTATCTGTGTGTTAGTGAGACCTTTGGTGGTTGTCTGGGTTAGGAGTATTAATCTGAGATGTATTTTGATCTGTAGCGTTTATCTGTTATCGTTAAGAAGGATTATGATTTCTTGCTCCGCTCTCTGTAGAATCACAGAATATACTGCAAATTTTAAACTAGACTCTTAGCTTTCAGCCTTTAAAAACCGCATCTACACTGGTTCTATAGATTTTGCGTGATGCTTCCTCAAACACTCAGACAGATACAGATCGCTTACAAATTTATAATAGCATGGTCCGAGTATAAAATTAGTTGCACCAGTTCCAATAAAATTTATGATTGGTATATTAGGATTCAATTCACTCTGAATTTAGAGCACTTTCCATACAATAGTTTTATATAGGGTATATAAAATTACGCTCAAAATAAAAAGTTTTTCTTGAGTTCATCGCAAGGTACGAACTACATTACATGAACGTAGTTTTAGTATTTTGTGTTTAAATAAATCATACCATCGGTACTGGAGCCAAATTTCCGGTTCCTAGGTTATAGTCTTTTGAATAGAGCTTGTAACAAAAGTTAGAAAAGACTGACTCCATCTGAATTTTTCACGGAAATAAAAAATCTCAATCCTATATATGACGTGCTTAAAATAGTTATACTTCACACGATGAGGATAGAAAATGATTTTACAAAATTTTAAACACGGTATTGAGTTTTGGGTCAGTCAAATATTCATATTCGAAGTCTGGAATGTGATACATTTACTAGATAGAGGCCTGCGACAGATATACAATGTATCATCAGTTCTGGTGGGCCTCCATTTTCTTTTTGAAATGGAATCATAAAAAAGGAAATAAATAAACTCATTTTAAATTAGAAGGAAAATAGTTTCCAAAAACAATTTATGCCCTGTGTGTACATTGGTAGGGAGATAATAGAATTTCTTCTTGAAGAATATTAGATGAATTGCACCTCTGCAAGCAATTGGAGACTGAATACCTGCTGGTTTCTTAATAATAACGTTTCGGAGTTCACAACCAACTTTGCTCCTTCTGTCTTCTGTCAGAGGCATATTTTTCGCAGGTATACATAAGTAATTAGTGAATAGGAAGGAGGAGAGGTCTTTTCTAGTCAAAAGCTCGAGGTCTTTCCTATGTATCCTCCCTTTTTGCCGGTCAGTTTGCTTAACCGAAGAGCAACCTAGAAACTTGCGTATAAAATTCAGTCTCCTGTATTCGTATGCTAATGAAGTTTTATGGTTTAGGCTTTACTCATATGAGATACACGAAAAAGAAGTCAAAATTTACGAAGATTACTCGTTTTATTGCTTTTTTTCTGCTCGAAAGTAAAATAAAACTATTAATAATGTTAAATTAATTTCTAACAAACATTCTTGTTATTGTAAAATGTTTAAAAACAATAGTTGGTAAAGGACTGGAGAAAAAGGGTTTTCATTCATTGCATGGCAATGATTAAAAAGAATATTATTGCCTTGCTTGATCATTATCAATAAAGTATTGTTAGCTAAGGTTGTTCCAAATAAAGCTTCAAAATGAAATACTCAGCAGTTTTTCGACCTTTTTTTTTTTTTTTTTTTTGTAAAGATGACATCTTTAAATCTCTTGGGACTTATTTCAAGGTGTCTTTGTAATACAGTATTATTCCCGCAGATTAAGAATGACCCATCGTCAGTCTTATTTAACATATATAATAATTTCTCCTCCGCCAGCCGAAACGCAGTTGTCTCACAAATATAAAAAGGTGACTAAACAAAAAACTATAGGCAACGCCACGTCACAAAGTACTACCTGTTACATGGATACCTTGCTTAATGTTTCATACGAACGCACAGTACTGCATTGGAATTACTGGTGATGAAACCATCATAATGGTACTAGGAAGTGTATAATCTTATTACAGTGTTTATCTCTGATTTATTGTGCAATCTTTTGATGAAATTGTATATTTGGTGCGTGATATAGTATCAATGTAAAAACGAAATATACGAGTATCTTGATTTGAGTGCTCTATAATTATTGAACTGAGCCAAATAAGCGCATACAATAGAAATAAGACGAAATAACCGTTGAACTTGTTAAGAAGCGTGTGCAAGATTGTTTAAAAAATAAATAGACAAATAAGCATTCGCAATTACTTCATAAGACAATCAAAATCAACAAGCTCATAGCTATCGAAAAACATGATCAAATAAAATATCCCATAAATAGGCTAAGTACGAGAACACACTGAATAAAATATTTCATTTCTTTCTTCACGTTATGACAAAAATTCACGTACGTCTTCCCTGCATTCTACGTGACTGAAGAATATTAACACATCCCATTACCAACTAACAGATGCAATCGACAGACATGCTGCTTAAAAGCAGAACATCCGTTATAAAACGAGAGAGGCGTTACATTGTTTTGCACCTGTTAGTATACCAAGTTAATAGTACGCAAAGCACAAATACTTTAAGGGGGTGATTTTCCAGGTAGATATTTAAGCTGCGACCGCAAGTTGACTTTCGTATCGTGAGAGACGATCACAGGACCAGCTGATATAAATGTCTTCATACGTAAGGTTTAACTCCAGCGAGCAAGATGGGGCGGCTACCGTTAACTATAAATTTAGAGATTTTTTTTTTCATTTTCACAGGTGCCATCGCTGCTAACGAGTCTGTTGGTCGTGCTGTAATTTTGCAGATACATCGAGACATTTAGTACGACGTCTTCACACGAGCCGATTAACACCGTGGTTCGTAAACCGAGACGATCATCTGACTTCTAGACTTCTGGAACATTTCTCCATACTGGCAGCATAAGAAAGGAAAGGATTCCCACCCCCCCCCTTCCTCTTTTTATCTTTCTTCAACCAGTTACCGTTATATAATGTCAGGCTGCAAATAACACTGAGGTCGAACTGATCCCGGCAATTATCAAAGGAAACAGAAAGTTTGGCTGTGCGCATACCAAACCGAGGAAGCACAACGATTTAAGGTTCAAATGTTCTGATTACGCTTTCCAAGTATCAGCCGTCATGAAGAGTAATGATACAACGATCCACAGTTTTGGCCACAAAAATTATCATGGCGATAAATATTCCTATTCCCTTAGTATATAAATAACGCAATCAACAATAACAGGGGATCGAAATAACTAAACACGAAATTTTCAGGATGGGCAAAACTGAAAGTAATATAATATGTACCTTACGAAAAACCACACTACCTCCTGAATTATTTTCCAAAACGACGTTTGAACATTACCCAAATTTAAACGGACATATACAAGACTTCAATACAATTTCTCACTACGTGACTTCCAGTGGCGTAGCTAAGTCAACAAGGGCCCCGGTGCAAAAAATTTATTTTGGGCCCTCAGGCCAGACGGGCGACCTTTTTTTTTTTTGCTTTGTGTGCTGGTAGGGGCCCCCTGAACTGAAGATGGGGGCCCTTGAATTGTTCTTTAGGGGCCCCTGAGCAGTGGTTGGGGGCCCCTCTGAACAGCGAGGGCGCTTAGTGAGGGGCTCCTGTGTTCTCAGGGGCCGGTAGAGCTAAAAAAAAAAAAAAAAAAAAAAAAAAAAAGTCGCCAGTTTGCCGTGAAGGCTCGTGGACCCTCTAAACTGCGCTTGAGGGCCCCTAGAGGTGCACTTAGGGGCCCCTTGAGGTATACTTGGGGGCCCCCTGAGCGTGAGGGCCCCGGTGCACTGCACCGCCTAGCCCCATAGTAGCTACGCCCCTGGTGACTTCCATGTATGAAGCCGCTATTTATGGGCACCGGCAAAAATTAACGCAAGATTGATGGACTCGAGGGTTAACTGCAGAATATTGGTTGAAAGCTAATTACATCTCTTTTAATCCAAGATCATCACTTCATCAATTGTCAGACAACAATGCATTGGAAGATGACGTAAGCGCTGCTATTAGAGGAAACAGCAATCCGGGGTTCATATGCCCTAAGACAAGAAAGTCTTTAATATTTTGTACCTCAGCTTCCTCGCCCATGTTCTGGAGACTGTACAGCTTTTTTCTTTACAATTAAGACAATATCCTACTATTCTGCAAGTTTTGACCATTATCTCCCTAGTACCGAACAATAACACTGTATTTATGCCACAGCCTGATATTTCACCAGTGTATAAAGTACCCGATAAAATGATACGACAGGTGCGAGATTAAAATGACAGTCATTCCAAAAATATCATTGCTGTGGTAGGGAAAACTACAATTACTTAGCTGGTAGTTTGAAACTTTAATCCCTTTTAAAATTTAAATACATTCTCAATTAGGTACTAAGAACGAAAATGTTCCATCATAACTAGATCTCGGATTTTTGGGTACCATTTAACATCGATAAGCGAAATTCAGCAGAACATTTTAACTGGTTGCAATTATCTAAAATAAACAAAACTTTTAATGTGAATTTGTCACCTATTTCCTTCTGATGGAAAAATTAATTTGGAATACACATCTGTTGAATATTTATTTCCTGCTGCAAAAGTTTGTACGTTTATAAGTACGTATATACATATATATATATATATATTCCTGTATGTATATTATTTTATTGTATTGTTTATAAACAGATAGTTAAATTTACAATGCAAATACTTCCGTCAAAAACCCTCAAATTGTAAATTCCACAATTTGGTGAATGTTAAACTATTGACCAAACGTAGGTAGGCATTTATTTTTGGATGACCATATCGCACCATGTATTTAAAATCCAATTTTTGCGATTTAGATTTGTTAGCAATCTAGTACAGTCGGTGCAAAAGGCAATATACACAAACAAAATATTTAATTTGATGTAATTTTGATATAACTGCCTCCGTGAATACTGGAGGAAGCAGCAGGAGTCATAGGCACCCTGTAACCTTTACATTTTAAAAGTTTGGAACTAGTGGCCCCACATAGGAAAAATAAATAGGCTACCAAACGTTAAAAAAATCCCGCGCACGCCTTGATATTTACATTTGTCCGGTGACCAGAAGTGAAGTTCATGTTTGCGATACTATGGAAAGTTGCCTATACTATTTTTCATTAAATACTCAATAAACCCTCCACATGTACGACAATTACATTATTAAAGTATTGTTAGTGTAATAGTGAAAACTGTTCAATACATTATAGCTGTTTGCTCCCCTGTTTTGCACACGTCGCAAAAGGCCTATATAATGTTTCGATCCGTTAAGAAATTTGGAAATTATTATCCAATGCCTAATAAAAAACAATTTCGAAAGAATCTGCACTCTGGGGGTTCAGTGGTAAAAAAAAGTGGTTAAGATTTCTGACTGGGGAGTGAAAGGTTCTCGGTTCGAATCCCTGTCTCGGCGGAGGATTTTCATAGGCCCTTAACCCGGCCTTCACCTCTGGCACAGCTTGCTGTGTAATGTGAAGTACGCTAGAAAGCTTCCGTGGTTCGGATTCCACGTTAAACTGTAGGTCCCCTGTACCTGGTAGGTTTGCCGGGTTAGGTTAAGGCGGCTACAAGGGCGGAATGCGCAGCCAATAGAAACCCTTTGGCCGGCCTCGGTAGCGTAGGGGCTAGAGTGCTAGCTCCACGTACCGATGGTGGCCGGTTCGAGTCCGGCCGAGGGCATGGGTGTTTAAGTTAAGTTTGTGTTGTGTCTCTCCTGTATTGTCCTACAAATTGAGCGTTCACATTGAAAGTTGGAAAGATTCATTAACATTGACGATATATAAAATACATTGGCTACAGGCCAAATAAAACCCTGTCACCAGGTCATTGCGACTACACGGAATTATTATATTATAAAACAATTTGGAGACAGGTACCCTGGATAAAATGGTGCTTTACGAGAACATACGGTTTACTGCAGCCTCCGTGCGAAACAGGCACCGAGCCCCATACACGTTTATTTGAATGTTTGGAAATAAACGCTTAACAAAATATTTATGTTTTTGTGAGTTAAATCACTTTTGTCAATATTCTAAAGAAAAACACGTAAAATAGGCAAAAAAAAATAGGTTCTAAAGACAATTTAGGCATTTTCAAACACCATAAAATCATTAATAACGGCAATCAATGTCCAGAAATGATACTTATGTGACGTTATTTTCATGTATTTCAGCCACGGACAAAATAGGTTTTTTCCCAAAATCCGAGGTCTACTTACAAGACAGCATACCATTGTGCTGCAGATCGTTAACAGTCAGTATGGGGAAATATGGCCAATATTGCGTCAACGCTAGGCAGTCTGGCCTAATACATAGTCTTAAATCAACGGATCCAATAGTTATTGAATCCGTTTAGATTTTGTACAAATTTAGTCCTTAAGAAAGTCGGTTACTTGTTCCTGGTAATCTGACGTCTGATGAGGCCAGGAAATGTATTAGACAGTCTCAGTGCAGCGTAAAATGTACATCTGACAATATTATAATAATTCTGTATTTTTTATTGCGATTTTTATATTCAACAGAAGTGATGGCCAATAAACTATTTTTTTGCTTATGCCTATACACCTGATCGACGTAGAGGTCATTAGAAGCAGGAATGAAAGGGGGCATGGAACGGAAGGAATTCGGCCGTGGTCTTTTGAAGGAACTATCCCAACATTCGTTCTGAATGATTTCGGGAAAATATGAAAACTGAAATCTGGATGGCTGGACGGGGATTGGAACCCACGTCCTCCCAAATATGAAGCCAGAGCTTTACCGCTCATCCACCGCGCTCGATCCAGTTGATGACAGAGGAGAACTTGTGTGTGTATTGCAGAACGTGAACACTACAAAATATGCGTATTGTATAGCGTTTGTCTCAGGCCTCCCATTTGAAACGGGGGATATAAGTTCTGCGATTTTTGTCTCCGAACAGTCTCAGTTCACTCTGCTAGTGTGGACAAGGCCTTTAAGAACAAACACAACACTGTCTGGATTGTTGACAGGGCAGTCTTAACAAGTATAAAATGTCTCAATAAAGCCTTGTACACACTTGTATACAAAGTCGAGAGATTCTTGTATCTAAACAATTATATAGACAATCGAGAGACAAATTCATGTCTATAGAGATACTTTTGAAAAAACAAAATCGAAGAACTTTGGTCTCCCATTTGAAATGGGAGACATGAGACAATTGTTAGACAATGTCGCGCAATAATTCGTAGTGTGTACGTTTTGGTAGACTTTGTCGTCAGTTATTGACGGTGAACTCTGGAGAAGGCTTGGTCGATTTTCTTTACTTTTGTTTTTTACTATCAAGATGTGGCCTACGGAGAAAGTGTTATCGTTAATAGAAGATTTTCACTTGACATCTTGTCTGTGGGAAGGGATTAATCCCGAATATAAAAATTGAACCAAGAAGTAAATAGTTACTAAAGAGCTGCCAAAAAATATGCATTTTAGGCGATGTGGGGAAAAAAAATCCAAAATATGATAACAGCTTTTCATCGGGAGCATAAAAAAATAAATCAGGCGAAGAAGAGTGGAGAATCTCCTGTAGAGAATGCTTGGTTCGCATACGAACACTTGTTATTTCTACTGCAAGATTTAGAATCAAGGAGTAGCAGAAGCATAGACTGCGATGAAGACGAAAATAGTGAATCAGGAAGTGCAGAAGACATTGTATGTACATTAAAAATCTTTTTTATTTCATTTTAATGCATGGGTATAGAAAATAAAAGAATGCAGATGATTTTATTAATAATACCAACCTACCAACAGGAAATATTATTATGTAGTGCTAGTAAAACATTTCACGTCTCCTCCAACGCTTCTTTTTTCACTTATTTTCATTGTCCATGATTAGAACTTCGTAAGCAGTGATACCAACAAAGTCAGCCATATTTAGCAACTAGCGACCAACGAGGCTTTCACGTGTGTACAAGCGACAGTCTCTAAACTGTCTGTATGTATATATATATATATTTATAGTTCCTAACATGTCTATAGACGATCGCTCGACTTTGTTTACAAGTGTGTACTTAGCGTAAGTCTAAAATCTGCAACAGTGGTCACAAAAAAGCATTTTCGGCTACTGCATTTCTTGCAGCTGACGAGAAAGAGATGTAAGCAACTGTACATGCCGGTGTTCCTGTAGTTATGTTTCCTGGGTACGAAAACGAGCTATTCATTGCAACACCCCTCTCATACCGTTCCTGGGACCCGGTTTGTCATTTCAGCCGCTGGGTCTTAAAGCCAAGTCACGTAGAGTCGTTAAGTTTCCTCCGTGGGCCATGATTTATACTTTAATAATTCTCTGCCGGCAGAGACACGTACAACAGGTGTTTGTTGTCCGTCGTCTGACACGTGTTGATCCGAAGGTAACAAGCCTGTATCCGCCAGCCAGCAGCTTACTCGATACCCCACCACGACTTCTATTTGCCACACGATTTCTTTTTTAACGAGACATCGTTTGCGGTAATCGGAATTCTTAGAACGGTTTACACCTCTCTCTTTCTCGCAGTAAATCACGGATCTCTACAGATGTCTTCGTAAAAGGATTCCAAGATTTTTGTCGGTGTTTACTTTTCGTAAATTGGCAGTTGTTATGCATGAAATATCACTGATATTAATCATCACTTCCACGTACATGTTGGAATGTAATCTAAAGTGATTAAACGTTTTTCTTCTTGGATTTTGCTAAACAGCTATACCGGTTCTGTAGGTATCTGCCGTGTTGCATATTCATTGGGATATACTTGTGTTTATATTTTCCACCAATCTTCTTCATTTCTGTTGTTCATCTCCCAAAATTACTCCACGGGAATTGTGGATGGTTCCTCAAGCAGAACGTTGCTTCCTTGATTTTTTTTTTTGATTTTTTAAATTTTTTTTCAATCTTTACGATTACTTAACATCGAGATCATGAGAGCCGAAGACGATTGCGGGTGGGGGGTGGGGGGGGGGAATACAAGGAACGGGAAGGAAATCGGCCATGGTATTTTAAAATAACCATCCCTGCATTCGTCTTGAGTTATTTCCGGGATCCAAAGAAAACTAGTATTTGTAAATTAAATTATTGATATAAATGACTCTTTGTCGCATAGGCTACTGTTAAATCAAATGAGTATGAACAATGACTTTAACAAAATAAATAGCGAAACATTTTTGTATTTTGAATTTGCTTCCTCCCACTTCCCAAATGCAGCATGGAGTTTATTTATTATTTATTTATTGGCATTTAACCTTTTGGTCATACAATCACACCAAGTAAAATTCTACTCTTCTAACTTTTAGGTTATTATCTCAGACAAATGACAGGATTAAACGATGTATGACAACATTTTCTGTGGCCAGTAAATGTTTCATGTTGATTGGTGACTGGATGCTCTCTCGTGAAAGTGTTTTCATGAAGTTTGTGATGTTCCAGTATTTCTTGCAGCCGAAGAACACGTGATTAATGTCGCATTCTAAATCTGCCTTTGATCTAGCTTTCGGTGTATGTTATCCTATTTTCTAATGCATTTCACAAAAGGATATTCTCCCTGAAATCATCCATTTCTACTTTCAATAAACAAGTTAAAACTATTTACAATACTTAGGGAAGATGCTGCTTTGGCCTGGTAACTGGACAAACCATTCTCATCAGGAAGAGGCTCAGTTTGGTTCTACTTCCATTATTCAAAAAATTAAAGTACTGGACAATAGTGTCAGTATTCGGCTGGAAATGACGAACTTGAGACAACTTGGTGTACTGGTTGATACATTAGGTATATATACCATGAAAGAATAATTTTCCAATTGTATGGTTTGAAATTGAGGAAATGACTGAAAGGACCATCGTGTTTTTTTAACTCCCAACGATTCCATTATTTGTTGGTTACATTCGGCACATTGGGAGTGATCGATACGCTTTAGCCTAGCCACAAATTATCTTGTAAAATACACAATCTGTCGAGTGTAATAACATTGTTAGTTTATTTAGAAACCTAGATTTAGAATACTGTACCAGTTATAACCCTTTGTGAGGAAACCAATATTTAGTAGCTGGTTCAAAAAAAATCGAAAAAATATCTATTTAAGGCAATAAATATGTAAATCTAAAATACTTTATTACATATAGTCTAGTTTTTATTTTCTTCTTCCAAAGGTAAATATACTTTATTTTCTTTCAAATAAGTTGGCAATCCTACACAACACTGTTATCGAACCTGAAGCCCTGTGTGCCAATGAAACTCGCACACTCCACAGGAAAGGTGAGCTGGAATACATACTGAAACAAGAACGTAAAATATTAAGAAAGATATTCGCACCATACCATCCCCCCCCCACTCCAAAAAAAAAAAAAAAAAAAAAAAAAAAAAAAAAAAAAAAAAACAGAAACAGTGTCGAATCCGGAGGCAGACATCAGTAAGAGAATATTAAGTTTTTTATAAACACATATACAGGCTCCTAGCAACAAGGCTCACCCATGAAATTGTAGCCTATATAGAACAAATTTAAAATATACCTTGGATCCAGCAAAAGAAAAAAAGCTCACATAAAATCACAGAAATGTTGGAAACAAATGTTTTCAGATAAAAAATTAACAAATGGGTAGTAGTACTTCCTGACAATGAAGACACTAAGAGGCCGGGGACGAAGAGGAATGAAGAATGGAAGAGAATCCACGGAGAAAAATGAGAGCTGCATGGAAACTCAGAATGAGAATCAACGCTTTGCGCGATCCTACATGATCCTATTACACATAATAATAATAATAATAATAATAATAATAAGAGTCGTCATGCCGGCAGTTTTTATTGAAAACCAGCTTAGGTTGTCTAGAAAAACAATTTCTTTCTTCCCCAACCATAAGCCACCAATAATTATTTTCATTCCCTTGATTTTTCCAAAGTTTTCATTAGAATCATATTTAGAGAGGTAAAAACTAAAATAATGTGGAATTACAATACTCTTAGGTTAAAGAGTTCAGAAGTTTTTATATTGTGGAAGATAGATGAGTTCCATCTTTCTTTCAGAAGGTACCGAACGCTAAAAATAAAAAGTAAAAAAATAAAAAATGGTTGTATTATGTGGTAGTTGGAAATAAACTATTTTTCTTTGCAAGGAAATATTGGTTGTGGGCTAAACAGAGTTACAACCTGATTATAATTACAAAATTTATAAATCGGTTTAGATACTTAGTTTGTTATTCCTCATACCTCATTATTGTTACGCATCATTCCGACAAATGTTAACAGATATACCGACTGTATGTGCATAATTGTTTGTCGAATTACCAACATTTACATAACTAAAGGAAACTGGGTTACGATCAACTGTTTCGCATAATACATTTATTCGTTTGATATTTCGTCAGTTGTTATTTTGTTTACATTCAAGTAATCGCTTTTTCACAATTACGTATTGTAGTTGGGCGTCATTACCAAACAGGGAACTTCAATTATTTAGCGGCAACAGTGTTACTAATTCTAAGACCGTTTATCATTTCTATAATCACACTACCTGTAATATACCTATTGACTGGCTAGCATGGGGTCAAATGTGGGTGAAAAACGATGAAATTGTTTCTCAGTGTCCCGCCGACGGTGAAACAGTAGTTGCACTTCAATAGAAGTGATACAAGTGCATTATATTTTCACGAAAAACTATGGAGCACGTAAAATGGGTTTACATAGCCGAATGTTTGGTGCATACAAACTTCTCATCAAGATATGAAGATTTTTTCAGGTGAACTGCATTGTGCGGTCAGGAAACTGAGAAGTATGACCGAACATTAACGATAATATGCCGACTCTTAATTAATCTTTTCTTTTAGCTGGTCGGTCACGGATTTCTGGCAGTAGCGAGGCGAACGGAAAGTTTCGGATCACTAGTGGCTTCCGGTGTTCCAAGCAGCAGAGATTCATAAACGAGATACGGTAAGAAATGAACGAGCCCATCATAATACCCAGTTAATTGCCCCGACCTCGTAGCTGCGATGAATGAGGTTTTCTTGAGGGATACGAAACATGATAAAGGCCTCCGACCGAAATTTTGAAAGAAACATTAACAAGGGAGTGTTAAGCAGCCACTGGGCACAATTACGCGAGGCGATCCAATAAATATTTTGGCACGCCTTATCGAGATGCTCTCCACACACCCATCTCTCACGTGCACGCTCTGGAAGTGCTTCACAGAAGCTCCAGGCGTGTTCGATCTCGCTAATAAGGCTCCGACTAGCCATTACTCCCCAACCGCAGGCTGTAAATAGCAGCTGCCTCGGCTGGATACGCCACATCAAGGACAGTCCCGCATCGCTGTCTTCGACAAAAAAATTAACCACTGCAACCTAAGTCCCGATATGTTCTCCTTTGCGAAAATATTTTCCAGTCACATTTTCCGGATGATGACAATTGAGGAGGTGGTGAACAAATACTACGCAATAACTACACTTCTGGTCGAAACACGTTTAAAAAAACTGTACTAAAAGTGAGCCCAAAGACTGTGATTACGGTATAACTACACTAAAATTTCAACAACTTTGAAGACACGAGACCGATTTCATTCAAAACGGAATAATTTTTATACAAATTCGTCCGATGCCAATCAAAACGAAATAAATGACATGCATTACTTTTTTTTTGTTGCATTTTAAATGCCGTTTTTAATGAGACAACACTAGGCTTTACGTTTAGTTGAAGAAAATTTAATAAGATTAGTATAGTCTCTGGTTTTGTTACAAAAACATTTCGGAAGCAACTGGTAAAAGAGTGAAGAACTTAGTTGGTACAAAAACATTTTAGGAAACCCCCAGGAATGCAATTAGAGTCAGAGGGAAGATAATTAAGAAGAATGTGAGGAAGATGGACGTGATGAAGGTTTGTGATTGTAACGAAATGGACATTGAGTTCAACCTAAAATGACAGCATTGATAATTTTTTTTATTTAACAAAAAAAACTTTTTTTCTCAGATGATTAATAAGTTGAAATGTTATTAGAGTAGACTCAATAAAGGTTTTCTAAACTAATAGCGCTTTAATTAAACTAACTTAAATCACAAAAAAACTTAGCGTTAGCAATCAAAATGGCTTAATTTCATCCTGGTAGCAATCAAAACGTAATAATTGCATCGGTGGCAAACAAAACGGCATAACTGAATTTTTCAAATTTGAATATTTTCCGTTTTATTAAAGAAAGGAATTTCGATTTAATATAATGTCAAACAGAGTTCAAAACGCAATATGAGTAAATAAAAAGTCACCCCAAAATCCCACTGCAAGTATTTCATTGTAGTTTTTGTTCTTCCTGTAAAATTTGAATTTGTGTAATTGTTACGTTTTGTTCACCACCTCCTCAATTATCATACGCGGGGATCTATATCTGACATGAGGGTTAGTAGAAAGAGAACTTCCTTCTAAATCAGTACAACTTTCAGTTGTCATCTTCAGCTGTTTCCAACCAGTGCCCCGGTCTGCTTGGAACAAAAACCTCTCCAATGCCTCGTTTGCATCCAGAATCTCTCTGCTTTTCTTTCAGCCAATTTTCTTCTCTTTCCTCAACAAACTTTTTGAAACGTTTCACCCATCAGTCCCTAATTCTTCCTCTGGGCCTCTTACCTTTCAGATCTATTTCCTTTGGAGACTCGTCCTCGCCCATTGTTTTCACATTACCGTGCCTTCTCTATTCTTTGTTGCAATCAATACTAGAAATTCGTTTATAAATCCAGGTGTATTTGTTACTCCTAACTTTCAGACTCAGGCGTAAAATGTAAATGTTCAGGCGTAATTATATTATAATTATGAAAATACAGATTTTATAGCTTACAACCTACTCCAACGCAATTTAAAATCGTAAATAGGTCTAGAAAAAAAAGTAAGTTTTGCCAATATATTATATACCAAAATTGTGAAATAGGTCAATACGATTATTGAAGTTTTACACATTGATCCTCATATTTAGAGGAAACTTGTTTAATTCCTAAATATGTTCGAATTTTTTCCACTTCATCGACAGAGGATTATTTCTTTTTAAATACAAATAAATGAACATGTACACTAAAAATTGGAAAATATTTTCGTTGAGGTATAAATTCTAAGAATAATTTTATTTCAAATTTTGGAGCACAATTTATCGACAAGAAAGCTAAACAAAAACATTCAGTTTATCTAATGTACCATAGCTACTTGTCTTTACAGCTGGTATAAAGTCTGTAATTTTATGAGACATCTTCACTTCGTTCGTTATACTAATAACGCACGCACTAGAATTCTTTTTTTACTTCGTGGTACTTCCCCAACACTGTTACCACATCTTCTGTGATTATAGATCAACAATACTACAGGAATTATAATTGAAATTAATTATTAGAATCAAACCTTGAACATACAAAACTGAAAACGAATTAGTAAAATGTAATTTTTTAAAATTTACGTTTTGATGCCTAGGGGTATTTTCTACACCTTTGAAGGAGATTGCAGGAGTAAAACTAAAAACTTCAGGCGTAATTACGCCTTCTTTTTTTGTCAGCCAACCTCCTCCTCTTTCCTCAACAAACTTTTGGAAACTTTTCACCCATCAATCCCTAGTTCTTCCTCTGGGCCTCTTCCCTTTCAGATCTATTACCTTCGATGACTCCTCCTCTCCCATTGTTATCACATTACCAAACCACTGTAACTGTAACTTATCTGTTCTTTGTTGCAATAATTTCTCCTTGAATATCTCTTACTCCTGTGAAACTTGATTTCCATACCTTGTAGCCTCCTTTTGTCCCTCTCCTCCATCACACATGTTATCAAAACATATATCGAAATTGGCACAAAGACGATCTTATAGATTACTTCCTTTATACTCCTTTAGAACACATCTCTATTCCAAACCAGGAGAATTTGCCTCCATTCTGTTTCCCCCATTTTCTTCAGCCCAGCTTCAAAAATATTTGAAACGTTCAACTGTCTTGAACTGCTCTCCTCTAACAAGGGACAGCTTTGACCTCGAACGCTCGAACCGCACGAGAACATGGTTATAATAACAAGCTATCATATAAAAAAAAAACAGTGATATGTGTCATTTCCTTGCAGAACTCCGCACTTGTCTGCTAGAGCTATATCAGAAGGATTAATAAATTTTGTAAGATTACAATGTGCCAAACCACAAATGAAGTTACATCATCGTTATTTCATCATGAAACTTCACTCTGTGATTTACAATCAATTTACTGCACCTACGTATAAGTCTATGTTGCAAAATGCTTGCCGAAAGCCAGGTTATGACATTAACATACCAACATCATCATTTGAAAATGTGATCAGTGTGGATTTTTATACTGGTCATCGTGAATGCGAAAGAGGTTTGGAATGTAATAACGTGACTTTAGTGAGGTGTGCACATTATTCTCTTCCACTTTGTTTTAACCACTTCATCGAAATCCCACATCTGCTCTTTGAGGACCAATATGTAATCCTCTCAAATTACATATATCATGATGGCTTCTTCTTGGGTAAAATATTCCGGAGGTAAAATAGTCCCCCAATCGGATCTCCGGGTGGGGACTGCTCAGGGAGGAGTCATCAGAATGGATAGAAACATTCTACGAGTCGGAGCGTGGAATGTTAGAAGTCTGAATTAGGCAGGTAGGTTAGAAAACTTAAAAAGGGAGATGGAACAACTTAAGTTAGATGTTGTTGGGATTAGTGAGATTAAATGGAAGGACGCACAGGATTTCTGGTCTGGGGAACACAGGATAATTAGCACTCAAGCTGTCAATGGAGTCACTGGTGTAGGATTTGTAATGAACAAGAAAGTAGGGAAACGCGTGAGTTATTATGAACAGTTTAGTGACAGGATTATTTTGATGAGGTTAGAAACTAAGCCCGTCCCAACCACATTAGTACAAGTGTATATGCCAACGTCACCGGAAGATGACGAAGAAATAGAAAAAATATACGCTGAAATTGAAGAATTAATCCAATATGTGAAGTGGGAGGAAAATCTAATAATCATGGGTGATTGGAATGCAATAGTGGGAGAAGGAAAAGAGAGGAATACTGTAGGAAGTTTTGGTGTAGGAGAAAGAAATGAGCGAGGAAGCAGGTTACTAGAATTTTGTGAGAGATAGAAGCTAGTAGTGGCAAACACACTGTTTCAAAACCATGCAAGAAGAATATACACCTGCAAACGTCCTGGGGATACAGGCAGATATCAGCTAGATTATATCATGGTCAAACAGAGATTCAGGAATCAAGTTCTAGACTGTAATGCGTACCCAGGAGCAGACATAGACTCTGACCATAATTTTATAATAATGAAGTGCAGACTGAAATTTAAGCGAATAAGGAAGCAGTATAAGCAGAACATACTGGAAGTGAATAAACTGTAACAATCTAGCACGAGAGAAAAATTTGCAGAAATGGTAGACTTAGGTCTAAGAAGTAACTCTGAAAGGAGCTCAACCGAGGACGAATGGAATGCATTAAAGACCGAAATAATGAAAGCTGCCAAAGAAACATTAGGCTTTAGGGAACAAGCTGTACAGGCAATTTAGAAATCAAATAAATAAGAAATGCAAAATAGCAAAAGAAAAATGGCTACAAGAAAAGTGTGAAGAAATAGAAAAGGAAATGGTCGTAGGAAAGTAGATGTTGCATATAGAAAGATCAAACAGAATTTTGGAGAAATGAAGAAAAGGGATATGAACATTAAAGCTGCCGAGGGGAAACTTCTTTTAAGCTCAGAAGATAGAGCTAACCGATGGAAAGAATACATTGAGAACCTGTATGATGGGGACGACTTAAACAATAGTGTATTGGAAAAGGAAGGCGATGTCGGCATGGATGACTTAGGAGATCCTGTTTTGAGGACAGAATTTAATAAAGCTCTGAATGAGTTGAAAGCAAATAAGGCAGTTGGAATTGATGAGATTCCTGCAGAACTTCTTAAATCTCTAGGAGAGGAAGGAATCGAAAGATTATTCAAGCTGATATCAAAAGGTTATGAAACAGGAGAAATTCCAACTGATTTTAATAAAAAATATCATCTTCGCACTTCCAAAGAAAGCACAAGCCGACAAATGTGAGAATTATAACACCATTAGTCTAAAATCACATGCTTCAAAATTACTGACCAGAATAATATACAGAAGGATGGAAAGAGTAGAAGAAGAGATAGTAGGTGAAGATCAGTTTGGGTTTAGAAAAAATCGCGGAAAAAGGGAAGCAATTCTATCCTTAAGATTAATACTTGAAGGGCGGATCAAGAAAAACAAAGATACGTTTTTGGCGTTTGTTGATTTATGAAAAGCTTTTGATAATGTTAGATGGGACAAGATGATCAAAATTTTAAAGAAATCAGGTCTAAAATATCGAGATAGAAGAATACTTTATTAACTATATAAAAATCAAGTAGCTATAATAAAAGTAGAGAACCATGGGAGACATGCATCAGTTAAAAAGGTGTGAGACAAGGTATATCCCAGTTAATATTCAAATTGAATGTAGAAGAAACAATAAAGGAAATAAAAGAAAATTTTTTATGTGGCATAAGTGTTTAGAGAGAAAAAAAATCAGTATGCTACGATTTGCTGATGACATTTTCTTGTAGCAGAACGAGCTGAGAATATTGAGAAGTTCCTGAGTATCATGAACAAAATACTGAAGGAAGATTTAGGACTGAATATAAATCAAAGCAAGACAAAAGTGATGAAATGTAGCAGAAACATACCAATCACAGTAGATTAAATAGGATAGGATAGGATCGGATGCAATAGGAGAAATAAGTGAATTCTGCTACCTGGGAAGCAAAATTACAACCGTTGGCCGAAGCAAGAATGGTGTTAAAAGCAGAATAGCACTAGCAAAAAGAGCCTTCATGAAAAAGAGAAATCTTTTAGTTTCAAATATTGATCTAGGAATTAGAAATAATTTTTTAAAACTGTATGTGTGGAGCACAGCACTTTACGGTAGCGAAACATGGACTTTAGGAATACCGGAAAGAAAGAAAATTGAATCATCTGAAATGTGGTGCTACAGAAGAATGTTGAAAATTAGGTGGACAGACAAAGTAAGAAATGAACGAGTTTTTGAAATGATGGGTGAGAAAAGACGTTTATGGAATAAGCTTACAGAAAGAAGGGACAGGCTGGTAGGTCATATTTTGAGACATGCTGGATTGGTTAATTTGTTAGTAGAGGGAACAGTCGAAGGTAAGAACTGTAGAGGAAGACAGAGATTAGAATATATGAAGCAGATAATTGAGGACGTGGCGTGTAAGGGGTATGTAGACATGAAGAGGTTAGCACAGGATAGGAAAGGATGGAGGATTGCATCAAACCAGTCGAAAGAACAGCAAAAAAAAAAAAAAAAAGAAATAAGCACTATCAGGTGTGTTGTACTGCTGTATATGCGTGTTTTGTTTTGCCCTGTATTAAGTACTTAAGTTTTTGACACTGTTGATTGAAAATGTAATGATACCCTGGCATCATTGAATTACGTATAATTTCCTTCATAAGGTACTGATAACTTGCTACTTTGTTTCTCTCAATTAAAATGTTACTTGAGGTAGAGTGCAACGTTTTGCATGGAAATGACACACACCACTGTTTTGTTTTTGATCGCTTGTTATTCTAAGCACGTTTTCGTGAGGTTCAGAGCATTCAAAGTCAAAGGTGTCCCTTGTAAGTGATATGTCTGTGTCTCTCCTGCTCTTATTTCTCATTGTAATTGCCACTTCACACTTTCTCGCAGAGAAATTCAAGCAGTACGAAGCAACTTCACTCTCCCAGACATCCAGCCGATGTTGTACTTCTCCTTCATCTTCTCCCCAAACTGGTAGATCATTCAGCAAATAACATTGCTGTCGTTCTTCTTTCCTCAACGTAAAACAAATTATAAGCGAATTTGACGGATGGGTGCAAAAGCCCTTCGTGTATGTTTGTATCCGGATCAGAGATTTTTCGCGAGACATTTCCCCTGCGGCCAGCCAAGCCGAGTTTCAATTCTCAAGACCCAGGGCAACTGATCAAGAGGAAATGTTCAAGAAATTTGCAGTCCAGGTACTTTGGAGCCAGTACGGGATAGCAAAAATCACCAGCTGGGAATCACCACGCCCAGCCAGTCGATTGATACACCAGGCGAAACGCGGAGGTCGGACATTCAACGACATAGCTTGCTGTTGCTTAATAGTTTCATAGTTGCCGAAAATAATAACAGTTATGATAATTGCGGCAATATTACCACATGGCTCAGTGCGGATGAGTAATCTATTATTTTTTTTTTTTTTTTTTTTTTTTTTTTTTACGCCTTGTCATCGGCTAAGGTCATTAGAGGCGGGATGGAACTGGGGACAAGGATAGGTTATTAGATCAAATTATCACGATTGTTACCCAAAAATTGGCATTACTCTATAAACGATTTTGCCAATTGTGTGCGTAAACACAAACAGGAAATAATAAATACGAAATTTACTAATCAGAGCATTCATATCGTATCATATTGAGGTTAATGGCTGCTAAAGTACTTAATGCAATGTTGTAAAAATACATAATAGATATAAAAGGGATCTATTTGGTGCCTCAATGGTTAATCGAAAGCTCCCCAATTCGAATCTCTCTCTCGACAGGGATATTCAAAGGTCCTTCACCTCTGGCACAGCTTGTTGTTTAATGCCAAGTACGTCAGAACGCTTCTATGGTTCCGATTCCATATTAAAATGTACGTCCCCTATACCCTGTAAGATTACGAGGGTAGGCTAAGGCAGCTACAACAGGGTCGGATTGCACAGCCAATTAGAAAAACCTGTCACCACCACCACCGCACGAGCCTTTTATCAGACATAAAAATTGATAAATAAAACTCTTTCAAATACTAATTTGCCGCAAAAGTCAGAAAATATACTTGTACGTTAGTTTTGAAATTGTTTCTATTGTGGCATACGTAGAGTGTTACTGTGTTGTCACAAAACTGACCAAATCACTAAACTGTCTATAAAAATAGTTACAGCATGCAAATTTTTACTTTTATCATAAAGTTAACTACTACATTTTTCATATTTGAAAAAGTGTAAATTACTCAAATTCCGGGCTCATTTGATGTGATACTTACCCAATATTTCTCCCCTTATGTCTACGTAGTATATCGGATGCAGTCATTCGATGTTTACAGTGATAATTTTTTACAGTACTAAAGTCAAGGTTCTTCTCGTCTACGATGGCATATTGGTCGATGTGGCAGTTTTTAAATGACTCAAACCGATCTCTCGGTCGTTAGCGAGCGTGATCGAGCAGCGGTCCAAATCGTTCCGGCAGCTTGTCAAAAGGCTCCATAGATCTCGATAGTAATTCAATCACGAACAGATGCTACACTCTCTGATTCGTGTCCCTATTACTCTTGTAACGTCTCCTTTTTCAGAGGTGACTTGTTGATTTGATAGAACTCCTTTCTGGAACTGGTTCTGAAGACTTTTTGAAAAAAATCTAAAACTCAGATTAAACATTTTTCTTCATTTTTCTATCAAAAACATTTATTGGCACTCGTAATGTATCCCAGGTTTAATTTTTTTTTTTTTTTGTTATGGTTACGGAACCGGCTGAATCACATTCTTCCGCAAAAAAAAAAAAAAAAAAAAAATATGATCGAGCGTGGTGGGTGAGAAGTAACGCTCTGTTCTTGGATTCGGAAGAACGCGTGTTCGAATCCCTTCAGGCCATTCAGATTTGGGTTTTCCATTGTTTCCCCAAATCAGTACAGGCAAATTCCGGGATGGTTCCTTCAAAAGGTCATGGTCGAACAGTTTCCGATTTATTATCCCATGTCCTTTCCCACCTCTAATGACCTCGATGTCGACAAGGCGTGTAAGGCCACAAGTATAAATAAAAATACATGAAAAACAAAAAGTTGTTATTTTGCATGGCAACCAACCTAGAAGACAAAAATACACACACGGCATTATTATTACGATCAACTTAAAACTGCACGAATATTAACCAATTATATGCAGCCAATAGTTTGGCATCGTTTTTACTTAACCTGAAAACAAGACCTTTCAAATCATTTACATCAACTAAACTGAAGAAAAAAGTATAGGCTTTAACGATACCGTAAAATGTATAGATCGATTTCAAAGTGATTATCTCCGCAGTTCTGAAAGTATTAAGTAATTTTTTTAAATAAAAACTTGTTTTTAATTAATTTTTATTTATTATTGGTACAGTATAAATTCTGGGAATGTTTGCGTGTGATTGTTCATCGGGAATACTGTTCATCATTTCGTAGTCTCCCATACTATTAGAAGTAATCTAAAAACATCTTTTAACCTCATGAGTAATTACTAACTTTCACGCCTGTAGTACAGGAAAACTCGGATAATCAAGATTTTAGTTTTTCTTATTTAAAGATTTGATTTGCGTAGGCCTATGCAATATTGAGACAAATCAGAAAAAAGCAAAATTATTCACAACTGCTATACAATTTAAACCGAAATCCACAAACCGAGCTTGGTGGGTGACCGGTAACGCTGGGGCCTAGCATTCGGTAGGACCGAAGTTTAAATATAAGCAATCAAACACGGAAACGTATGGTACTTCAGTTAGGTTTCACAATTATTTCAGTATCCTAATCACGCGTGATACATTCTTTTCAGATTCTCCATAAAACTAAAACAGACTACACACACAAAAGAAGTCGTTAATACACAAGAGTAGTACCCATTCATAGCATAAATATCATTTGCATAAAACCACGTATTTTCTGGGAACATTCAAAGAAAATAACAACAAACGATGGCAGAAGTACTGTAAACTTTACACGTGGTTTGAGTTGATTGAATATCATAGGATGCTCCCCTTACAGTGACGAAAAAACTAAGCAATGCACAGTGATAATTTATAGCACAAAGGCAATAACGCTCTAGTGTTTAAATACTGATTATCCTTGTGCGACGCTTTCGACAAGAGCTATGTAAAGCATTCTTGATACTCTGCAATTATAGATTTAAAATCGTGCAGAGTCCAGCATAAAGGAGCGTACATTTTTGTCTGCATTATTGGTTTAGTAGATATAAGGCTAGAATGCAAATAATTGGTGACTGATTAAGAGTCTCATGGTGGAGATTTTTAAAAATATTTTTTGGTTCACTCCAGCTGCTTTAATTCAAATTAATTGCCAAGGAGCACATACCTCGGTAACAATTTCCATACACACCTGCTTTCCTGTTCTATCATTTTCCTTTTTTAAATTTTTAATCTTAATATTCCTTGATTGCAACAACACCAGAAAAGAGTTTAAAAGAGTATCCTTTCATCTGCACGAGTGGTTTATTAGATAACGGGTTCAAATTTAAGTAATCGATGCTCCAATTAGAGTCTCGTAGCATAATCTTTGTTCGAATGAGGTGATTTAAATTAATTTAATTGCAGTTGAGCAGATGCTGCGGTTATAATATCCATTCAGAACGTCTCCTTTTCTATCATTTTCCTTTTATATATACGAGGGTGAGTCAAATGAAAAACTTAAATTTGTAATAAAAAATCGAAATGTCGCGCCGTTATCCTGTAAGTTGGTAAGCGTGCTACAAGCAGCGTGCAGAATGGCCTGTAGGTGGCAGCATAGTGCAGATGCACAAATACCGTCGCAGTATCAGAATAAAGATGGCTGCCCCACTTAAGACTTGCACCAGGGAAGAACAGCGTTCTGTTATTCGGTTTTTGAGTATTGAAGGTGTGAAACCTATTGAAATTCATCGAAGAATGAAGGTTCAGTACGGTGATTGTATGTTTGTCACAGCTGCAAGTCTACGAATGAAGTAGGAAGTTCGCAAATGGTGTGACTTCAGTGGAAGATGCTCCTCGTCCAGGTCAGGCACAACCAATTGTGACTTCACAGAACATTGCAGCAGTTGAAGCCATAGTGATGGAAAACCGCAGAGTGACACTGAATGACATTGCAGCATGTTTAAAGATTAGTCATGGTTCAGCACACCACATTGTGCATGATGTGCTCCAGTTTCACAAAGTGTCTGCAAGATGGGTGCCACGGCAGCTGACTCCTGAAATGAGAGAACGACGTGTAGATGTTTGTGAAGAACTTCTTCGGCGCTTTGAACGAGAAGGTGATGGCTTCCTTGCAAGAATCGCTACTGGGGACGAAACCTTGGTTCACTTCCACCAACCGGAAACGAAGAGAGCGAACAAGGAATGGCGCCATTCCTCATCACCAAAACCAAAGAAGTTTCGAACAGAACCATCAGCAGGGAAGGTTGTGCTGACTCTCTTTTGGGACGAAAAAAGCGTCATTTTGGACCATTACATGCCTTGAGGGACCACTGTCACTAGTGCATCATACACAGATCTCCTAAAAAATCATCTTCGGCCTGCAATCAAAACAAAGTGACGTGGATTGCTGTCATCAGGTTTCTTTTTGCAACATGACAATGCAAGGCCCCACACTGCCCGTACAACAGTTACAACAATCACAGACCTGCATTTTGAGTGTCTTCCTCACCCACGATACTCACCAGACCTTGCCCCAAGTGATTTCCATATGTTTGGACCACTCAAAGAAGCAATGGGAGTAAAGAAGTTCCGTTCTGATGAAGAGGTACGCCACGCGGTGCATGAGTGGTTGCGCGGACTACCAAAAGATTTTTTTTTCTAAAGGAATTTATGCACTCCAGGACTTGCATTGAGCGTGGGGGAGATTATGTTGAAAAATGATACAGCTTTGTATCACTTCTGCACAATAAACAATATTTTTAAAAATATTTAAGGTTTTCATTTGACTCACCCTCGTATAATAAATGAAATTCATTTATTACAGTAATACCGATACCACAAAACTAAGTTTCCCTTTTACGAATTTTAATTTTAAATTCCTTAAGTAATCCTGGTAACTTATTCATCATTTCCGTTCGTAATTTGTTACAATCTTTGATTCTCTTACATCATAAAAAAAAATTTCCAACTCCCTTATCCTCCAAAACAAGTGGAAGCTTATGGCCATCGTCATCTTTTCCCCACCATGTTCAACTCCTAATTCTTCTATCTTTTCCTTAACATGTTCAGTCTCTAGTTCTTCTACCAACCTCCATCCAAACCTCATCATCAAAATACGCCTTGCGTATATTCCAAACACTTCATCCGTCTCCTATCTTCAATAAATGCTGTCGCAGATCCTGTATCGCATCAATTATCAATTGTGTACTGCGGTAATTTCCACACAAAAAATCTAACAGCCATTCTTTGCTCCCTCTCCAATTCCTGTATTTGATACACGAAATGTGAATCCCAAACTACACCACCACATTCAAGTAATGTCTGACAAAGGTTTGGTCCTGTATGGTGATCAGAAACTACATCATCATCTGCCCTATCTTGTTACGTACAAGCATAATGATGAGCTACCACTAGAAGATTGATTTCCGTTACTTTTACTGCAGATTTTAATCAGTTTACTTATTTGTTTTAAAACTAGTAGTTGTAACAACTGGTAACACTTTCGATTGTCGAGATTGGAAATTGAGTCGTTATCGTTCAGTCATGACATTTAGAAGGATACAGTTTAAATCATCGATTCAGCAATCCAGTTTTCGATTCTCATTATTTTTTTTTTTTTTTTTTTTTTTTTTATCGAAATCACTGCTGGTGAATTCGGGAAACGCTCCCTTAAAAATTCTTTCCGTTTTTTTTTCCCCAATAATTTAACGGCTCTAAATACCTCTGCATCAACGAGCCGAAAACCCCTATTAAAAAATTAAACACTTGATTCTACACAGATGCACAGTCAGGGTTGTACGTTGGAAGTGGTTATTACTTGAAAAGCCACCGGGAGCGTCCATAAACTACGTGGCTCCATTTTGGTCTAACTTGATTGCCCTCTCCCCCCTCCACATAGCCTGACGCGACATTTGACTTTACACTTCCCCCCTCTCCACCCATCCCCACTCGTGTGGTACGTAGCTTTTTCTTATTATTTCTGGAAGACATTTTGTACCGTTCACTTAATAGAGTAGCGTTAAAATGATTGCGTATATAATGAGCACAAAGATAATTGTGTTATGTACTTCTCTATAATTGTAAATAATCTGAATGAAATGTTGATACTAGCCACACCTGCAAATTATCAATTATTGGGAAAAACCTCTTTCTTCCTGGGGTATTACTAGAAACATTTTCATAATCTCACTCATTGTGGTTTATTATTGATAAAATAAAACAAACTGTACTTGCCATCTGTTCTTGCAGTTTTCTCACTTTTCTTTCTACATTACCAGGGAACGATTTCTACAACTACTGGATAAAGTTGGTAAAATATTTTCGCCTCCACTTCAGCGAGTTAAGTTGCATTGAAATTCACGTGACAGAACAAAATTAAAATTATTTTGTTAACAAGCGCTGCTGTGAGAAGCGAACGGTCCTAATCAAAACAGCTTTATTTCAAACCATCAAAATAATGGGAACTATCGCTGCCTTGGAAAATCCTGGTTGACATCTATAAGCAACATTGAGTTTAGGAACGGCATGTCTAATGTTTTTCGATTTGTAATGCACCGTCGCGATTCGGAAAGTTCAAATGCGCCGATCGCGTGCAACTCAACCCTATGGTTTCAAGTGCCATGCATGGGAGGCATTATCAGTATATAGTATATGTAAATTACTTACGGAAATGACAGAAATAAATTATCACATGCTGTTGCGTTTTCTGTACGTTATTTGGAATGTGGCAAATTTATTTATCGTATGATTATTTACGAGGTACACAATAGGAAATGTACATATCACAAGCTTGTACAATTTCATATCTCGAGATCTAATGTTTTAATCCAGTCAACTGCACTGATCGACGCATCATGGATTTCCGCCATTGTTCCCTTGTAGGCCCGAAGAGGACATTCAGAAACGATGTGATTGATTGTCTGTATGGTGGCTCCACAGTCTCAATTTGCAGAATCTACCCAGCCCCATTTGTATAATAAGTAGGCGCATCTGCCTTGTCCTGTTCGAATTCGATTGATGATTCTCCACTGCCGCCTGGGGAGATCGAAACCTTGTAACCTTACTGAGGGGTCCTCAACTAGATTTTTATTGACTACTGATGGATGACTGCTCCCATTGAGTTGTCCACAGCTTATTGGTGTTGAAAGAGGACTCTGTGAGATTGATTGCTGTGCGCCATGGTGGTTTTCTTGATTTCAAGCGTTGGTGTTTCGCTTGAATCATATCTTGGTGTAGAGGCAGCTGAGGATTCTTCAGGATATTTTTCCAGATTTTTAAGAGCGCTTCTGATCTTCTTAGTGCTGGGGGTGAGATGTTGCATAGCACTGGAAGCCATATGGTGTTCGTAGTATGAATACATCCTGTAATTATCCTCATTGCCTGATTGGGGGTCTAAGTTGCTTCACGTCCGTAGGCATAACCTCGATTGCCCTACACGTGACCCCTGGGTGGTGCTAAGAAAGCAACAGCGATAAGATGAGACCGAACTGTCTGAATAGACCTCTCGGTCAAAAGATACACAAAAAGGAGCCAGAAGGTCCTTTGCAGGACCCACAAGCTCGTAGAATTGGACCATCTCTAGGCATTTGTCAACTGAATATCGAAGGAATAAGTCGAGCAAAATGTGAATATCTTTCGAGACTTGCACAGAAAATATGCAGTCGATGTCATTGTGCTCCAAGAAACTCACACGGCAGACGAACAACAGATACAACGCAGAGGGAGAATACCAGGTTTTAAATTAATGTGGCAAATAAAGGAGCGTCTATATAGTCCCATTTTGTCCTCCTCTCAACCCTCCCTCTCCCCCGAGTAGCCTGACGTGGCTTTTGCATCGACCCCCCCCCCCTCCCCTCAGCGTGGCACGTAGCATTTTTCCCTCTTGATTGATTCCAGAAGACATTTTGTACTGTTTTTTCTCGTCAGACTACCGTAAATTACATACGGAGATAATTAAATGACGGAAATAAATATTCACTTGGTGTTGTGCGTTCTGTACCTTATTTTAATTGCTAAAAATAATTTGAATGAAAAGTTACGTGGCCTGGCTCCAAACATCATCCCACCCCATCTCTCCCTACGTAAGGGGGCGTCTATTAATTACGTAGGGGTGTAATAGGAGGGGGGGGTCCGAAGAAACCTCACCAAGGGGGAGGGGGGACGGGTGGGGGGAGGGTGGAAGGGGTCAACGGAAATCTCACGTGAAGTTTTGAAATTCTTGTAGGACTGTAGAGCTAAAAAAATATGGTCTATAAATGACGCGAAAATCGACTTTAGGCGGTGTATTTCGTCGAAACGTGTAGATACAACCACCCTAGGAAACATGAGACCTTAAAAATAAGGTCTCAGAAAGTTACGAGATCGATTAGTAGGGTGGGGGGTGGGTCTCCTTCAGAATCTCACGTCATTTTAGAGGGGGGGTCGGATCAGGTCTCACGAAGTCTCACCAGAGGTGGGGGGGAGCCGGAATTCCGGAAAAGAACCTCACGTAATTAATGGACACCCCCTAACCCAGCCTAGCTTTCGGCTCAAACCCTCCCTCCCCCCCGGCCTAGATCGAGTACGTAGTTTATGGACGCTCCCTAATACGAATGAAAAGCTACGTGGCTTGGCTCGGACCATCCTATCTCCCCCTTCCATGTAACGCAGCGTAGCTTTCTGCCTAACCCCTAGGCAGAGCCACGTAGTTTATGGATGCTCCAGGATCAGTATTGTACTTGCAACTGAGACCTGCTGTGTACAGATGTAAGCGGCCCTCGTCTCGGGGTCAAGAAGCTGTCCTCCATGAAGGCGACGCCAATTACTCGGTCGTTTGCCCAGCGGTCATCTGCTAGAAACAACCGGGCGGCTTCTAGATGCGATTATAATCACATGCCCCATCGGGATTACATTTACATGCATTTCGAAGCAGTATTCGTGGCCAAAACGACGACTACAAAATTGCTTCTGTAACTGATGCGGCCATAAATTCGACTCCTAAGTGGTTGCTGAATTTTTTAAAGCTGTCTCTGATGATATAATGATGTTCCTACCCACTCGTCGCTGCAGGTAGTCGTCAGTTTGTGACGTGAAGCGAAATACGATGGAGTCTAGTCGGAGCGATGAATGGACAATCTGAATGGGACAGAAAGTAACTGCGATTCTAATTAAGACTTTGACGTTTACGAGTGTGTTAACAGTCCGGTGACACTTAAACAGCTTCTTCACCCAGACTTCCGGTTCATAAGCCGCTAAGACTAATTACCACAACGGTTTAACGGGTTAATTGTACTGATACAGCATTCCGGCAATGATGCAAGAGTTTAATTTTATATTAAGCTTCGACCTCGGACATAGTTGTACGGTACGGTAGATGTTTCGATTTTAAGCAGTAATATTAGTGGACGCTCCGTGGTTTGGATTCCACATTAAACTGTGGGTTCCTTATACTCTGTAGGACTACCATTTTAGGTTGTGGTAGCCATGACAATAGGCGCATGCGAGGCGAGTCGAAAACTCTGTTACTGGGCAGCCGAAGCTTTCGGGGATATACCGGCCAACTATACTTTACTGTACTTTAGTGTAAGCTGTGGATACGTTAAAATGCAACCAGGACCAGAATTATTTGTTAAATATCCGATCAAGCGTACTTAAAGAAAAAGTCGCATTTTCGTGGACTGGTGTCTGTCATTTGTCAGCACACCGTAATAATCGAAAGCGAAACTGTTTATTTAGTTAGAAATGTATGATCTGAGTTGATGTTGCAGAATGGATGCGGGTATACGACAGTTTTGATTGTGATTCTTCAGTCTGATGAGAACGTTAAGCCCGAAGGCCTCTTGTTGTCTTTCGGAAGGGTAGGCCTATAAGGATTGGCAGCGGGTTTCACCCCTCTTTCACCTTTTTCCTTCTTTCATCTCCAATCCACAACATGAACACTGAACACATACTCTGCAATAGTAATACACACTTACAACACTAACGATCCTTGTCGCACTGGGTAAGGTAACGGGAAATCACCCCAGTTCATCTTCCCAGACGTTGCCATGGTAACCTTCTACGCGTAGACACGGAGTTCATAAGAAGAAGATAAGAACTGAAAATTGTTAAATAGTTTATAGGACGATGTTTAGATGTCTTTGATCTAGCTACCAATATTTCAGCTATTTTTAAATGAATAAAACTTGCGATAGAGAAATGGAATTAAAAAACCACAATATGGCAAGTACAATGTATTGCTTTTAGACGTAGAACTTTTTAAAAATGTGTGGAACACATCAACTTAAGGTATACCAGAAAGAAAGAAAATTGAATCATTTGAAATGTGATGCTACAGACGAATGCTGAAAATTAAGTGGACAGACAAAGTACGAAATAAACGAGTTTTGGAAATGATGGGTGAGGAAAGAGGTTTGTGGAAGAAGGTTACAGATAGAAGAGACAGGCTGGTAGGTCGTATTTTGAGACATGCTGGATTGGTTAATTTGTTAGTGAAGGGAACAGTCGAAGGTAAGAACTGTAGATTAAGACAGAGATTAGAATATTTGAAACAGATAATTGAGTACGTGGGTTGTTAGCACAAGATAGGAAGTGATGGAGCATTGCATCAAACCAGTCGAAAGACTGTTGATATATATATAGTCGCTAACAACAACTTTTACAATTTAGTTGCTAGCGTAATTATTTTAAATTTATTTAGTCAACATAACTTAAATAGTGAGTACATCACCCACCACAGGTAGATCAAGCAGTCAAGACAGTGGTCAGCATTAAATGAAGATTTTTCATTAGCTTTTATGCTCATCTATATTTACCTGCAGCAGAAAAAACGTAGAGCGATAACTGCACAACAGACCTTAAATAAGGACACTGGGTCTGATTTTTTTTATATATATACTTATGGCTTTACGCCTCATCGACGTCGAGATCATTACAGGTGGTATGGGGTTGGGGACAAGGAACGGGAAGGAATTAGGCCACGGCCTTTTGAAGCAAGCATGCCAGCATTCGCCTGGAGTGATTTGGGGAAACCACGGAAAACCCAAATCAGGATGCCCGGACGAGGATTCGAACCGGCTTCCTCAAGAATGCTAGGCCATAGCTTTAACCATTCACCCACCACGCTCGGTGAAAATTTCGTACGGCGTACTATGGGACTATAACGCAGCCTTGTAGACTTATTGAATTCCGGTTGAATCACAATCAAATCAATGTATAGCATTTGATTACGAAAGCTTCCGCGATCACTGTATTGTATTATCTTGGTTCTCCGGGTGGATGAAAGCCACAGCACGACGGCAGAAACGTTAGGTTTTAATAAATCGACGCGGCTCCACCCAGAGATAATGCAATGTATGGTATTGTCGGTCTGGAGATCCCCAACGACTGTTCGCCCGCCAAGTGTCAAAGTTTTCGATTCGCCGCGGAATGCGACCTACGGCTTAGCCACGGAACCGTTCTGGCGTGCTTCACATTACACAGCATGCTGCGTCAGAGGTGACAGGGATTCGAACCGGGGACCTTTGGATCTCCAGTCAGACGTCTTAACCACTGAGTGGTCCGAGCCCTCTCCGTGCTAATGAAGACACCAGATGCATTAGATCGAAACGTAAGCGTTATTCGAACTATAAATGGGTGCCTCTAGATGACTGGATGGAGTAGTTTCTGTGACTGCAGACTTGACTGTAGTGACCAAGCGAGCGGCCTCGCCTGGAATGTGGGTGCGGCAGGGACCTTGGAAGGTCGGCGGAGAGCAATGTCACCCAACAGCGTGACAATCACCTCGCACACGGAAGCGCAATATCACACAGCTATGACCTGTCCTCAGTACTGTGCAGTAACTTCACAACGGCACGGCAGCATGAGTGAGTATCAGGAAACAGAGATACAAACGCGGTACTTTAATTACAAATAAAATTAGAGAAATGTTGTTAATTAAATTAGTTTTGAAAGTAAGGTTGTAATAAACTCTGTTGGTGGGGATGGCTCTACCTTTTAGACACCCTGTATGGCGTCAGCAATTGAAACTTTTCTTAATCAACATGTTAATATTAAGCCTCGCACATGACACGTCTCAGGGGTTACAAGACCATAAAGAAAATGGGTTCACAAAAGACATGACTTTATTGATCAAACTAAAGACACAAATCTGACATGTGAAGTTTTACGGATGGTTAGCTCAGTTGAATATTTTAAACAAGTATCCAGCTAATCAGGGTAGCTTCTCAGGGGTATTTTCCGGGCTCTTGATATGTTGCAATAAGTCTTCACTTTTATAGGCACATTACCGTGTCCGGGGACGGGAAATGAACCTCAGGCCCACAGAGGATGGCGGTGGTCTCGCAGTCCCTCCTCTCACCTCGACATACAGTCCAGAAGTGTCTCGTCTCCACTCCACCTCCGAGCAGCATTCCATGCAACAGGATACAAGAATATCCGAGTGGCGGGTCACTATTGTCTGTAGGTTGGCTGTCCGTGCTGTTATTGTCAACAGCGCAGCGGGTGGTTTAACGAACGGGCTCGCGGCTTCCGCTCGCCGAAAAAATAGCCCTCGCTTTATCTGTGCACACTGCGTCGCTTGGAAACGCGACTTATTACAAGGTCCATATGGATTATTTAAAACTCATTACCATAACCTTCGTTAAATGAAATTATTAATATTTCAATTAAATAAAACATCAAAAATAAAATGAGGTAATATAATTTTTTTTTTAAATGTATCAAGATGTTATCGGGTTAAAATTTGGAATTAGCAGATATTGAACACGTCCCCCTTGTTTCACATATTGAATTCACATGATATATCGTTAGAAAGGAACCACCTAGAATTGTGAATGTATCACATTTCCGTACCAAAATGTGGATTAGTTAAAAAATATTAAATCAGTTTTAGATGTGTTAAGAAATTATGTAATAAAAACAAACGAAAAACACGATACGAGCATTAAACCAACTCTTTATAATACAGATGATTTAGTTATTTTCTTAATTCTTATTTCATTAGAGCCAGGAGAAGATGAGCAAGGAACGAGAAGAAATTCGGCTATGCCCTCTTCTTTCAATAACAAAAAAAATGGCATTTGCCTCTTTTTTTAGCCACTCATCGAGCATCATCTGTGTTTCATTTTCCTCAATTTTGTCAGATTCTACTAGTGTTTTTGATAATCTCAAGTGAAAGGACAACACAGAATGAACATAACACTTCATAAAAATCACCCATGCCCTGGTCCAGACTCGAACCGGCAAACTCTGCATATACCCTCTTAAACGAACTATCCCGGCAATCCAAATCCTGATGGACAACGAGGATTCGAACCTGCGTCCTCCCTAATGTGAGGCCAGAACATTAGCATTCCCCCACTAGGCTCAGTGATATTTAATGCTTCTACAAACGCATTTTACTGTAAATCTTTAGTAATAAACTTTACCTTACTAAATGGTGAATTTAACAAATGAGAATTCTTGCGTTTCCATCTTCGGAAATTTTTTCAAATTTCGATACGGAAAGAAGTATCAGATAACAGGAATATCCGATCTGTAAAGTCATAAGTTACGCATAATCATTCTAAGAGAGTAGTTTATTACTCCGTGATAGCAACAAAGATAAGTTTTTAGCTCTGTTAATTGCCTGTTTCCCTCTCAGATTCAGTTGCTGCACCTCCAAAGTTGATCTTTCACTAATTGGGGTTAAAAGAATTTGGCAATGTTAACGCCACAGAAAAACATCGTAGAAAATTTTTCGAATCCTTATCAAACCTAATACATCTGCGCTATCTCGACGATTGTTTATAAGATATAAGACTCTTTATTGTCACAGCCAGGTTACAGATTTGAATAGCAGATTTAAAATGTAAATTTTCAGCAAAATTTGCTATTAATACCCACGTTTGTTCGGGTTGATAACAGCTACCTTTAGGCGTAGTAGTAAGTTGTGACCGGTTCCAATGAAACTTATTACTGTTGTTTGGGTCCATAAGATGTCATTTAAGGAAAATGTTTAGTTTTCTATCGTTACTTCTGCTGAGTCAAGGCGAAAATTTCGTGAAATAATAGTAATTAAATTGAGAGAATATGCAAATAGCAGTCAGATGTGAAACTCATAAATGTAGGCCTTTGATGAAACGAGAAGAGTCCACCGAGCGTGGTGGTGTAACGGATAGCGTTCTGGCTTCACCTTCGGGAGGACGGTGGTTCGAATCCCCGTCCGGGCATCCAGATTTGGGTTTTCCATGGTTTCCGAATTCCTTCCCATTCCTTGCCCCCCATCCTTTCCCGTCTCTAAAGACCTCGCTGTTAAGAGACGTTAAGCAGTTAAAAAAGAGTCTTACTGGACACTGTGTTTACTGTGGAATTTTTTTCCCTTATGGGTAGTTCGGCTGGTCTTGGAGACGGAGTTGAATGCCAACGTCTATACTCGCTCCATCCGGGAAGTTTATTCTAATGGGACAGCGGATGTATTGTCCAGGAAATGTGTAAAAAATTATTAATAATTAGTGAAACTAAATCTAAATTTCTGGTTCGTCAAGTCGTTTAGTACGAACTCTTCCAATGCTTGAAAACAATTCCTTGGTATAAAACGAAAATTGCTTTCACAAGGGAAGATGCCACCGTTAAAGGTTTCCATTCTTTGGCAAAAAGGTTAAACATCCGTTAGGAAAATTTCAAATCGTTTCCCAAATCACTCTTTTCAGACGTTCACCATAGTCTACGTCTCTAGCATTCTCAGAACACTCACGTCACTGCTGAATGTATTATGTCAGCAGAAAATATAACAGATGAAGAGTACCTTCAACTATCTTAAATGCATGAGATGCACCACATACCTCATTTGTTACGGTTTGACGAAGTCTAGAAATATTACTTTACAGTTATACTTAGCATATATACTTTCTCAGATCTGTTGTTACAATTTTGTAGAACTTTTGAAATAATGGTAGCTCATGCTTCAGGATAGTTTACAATTCTGCCTGAACGTTAATATAGAAATTATTATTAAACCTATATTAAAGCGAAAGCAACATTTGTATTGTATTATTAACATACTTCAACGTTTCGTTATTTCTAGGCACTATTTAGCGCTAGTAAGAAAAGGAAAATAGACCCCTACATGAATTAATATTAGTAAAATTTCTCTAAAAGAATAACAATTCACTAAAAATGAAACAGTAATTGTGGAAAAAATATTTAATATAATGTCAACAGTTTTGTTTGTTTGTGGTTATTGTAACATTATAAAGCCACAATATTTATTTGCAAATCAATAACCAAATGAGTATTTTCATTTCGAACAGCGTGGCGTTTTCACGGTACTCATACAACTTCATTAGCATGCGATTTAATGGTCAAATGAAATTTGCAGTCCGGACTTACGACGTGTCTCGCTTCGAATTATTCCAAAAACTACCAGATATCTCGACTTCTATAACAGAATGACATAGCACAACAAGAAGACACTCTTTAATCGTACACCAACGTTCCGTACGTAGAATGGCGTCAGTTCTCGGATTGAAACAGGGATCTGGCTAACAAGAAAACTGGAATTCCTCAATTTTAGCGACAAAAAAAAAAACACATGAGTCACCTCACCACAGACATAAATTTCAAATTAACTGCGTGATTATGTATGTAGCGCCTCACGAAGAGTTTTTTTTTTAATAATCAGCATGTGGCATCCTCTTCAAGCTATATTAAACAGGAAGTGTTCGTGTGCGCGCGCAGGTTGTGTGTGTGTGTGTGTGTGTGTGAAAGAGAGATAGGGTAAAGATCGTTTCAATCTTCAACTTGTTAATGCCCCGGTAGTATTTCATTCAAGTAAGATGCGGAAAATCGTAACAATCAATCGTCCTGTTATCCTTTAATTATGAGCAATAAATTGTTTGTTTTCAGTCTTACAGGCATTTTTCTCGAGTCAGGAAATATGAAAGTTGATATTTCACCTAATAGTAGAAGCCGCGTATACATTTTACTTTGCAGAATTTTTTTTTAAGTATCTTCTTCCATAACATGCATTATTGCATAGTAGTCTTTTTTTACTGAGATCGTCTCTCTACTTCTTTAATACTTCTAAGCCGCTTAAAACTAAACAGAAATTCTCAAAATTTTACAGACATAGTCTTCGGGGACAAATACATGTCAGGTTCGTATTCCAGCATAAAATCTCTTCTTTTTTGTCATCTTTACACTCTGAGAAATGTATTTTTCCATTAAATCAACCTTAAGAGAGTGAACAATGGTCAAACTCAAGAAATAGGTCACATCATGTCACGGGCTTATGAACTTTATCCCAAAAAACTCATCTTTTGCCCTTAAAACGGTACCAATATAATTTTTACTAAGCTTTGGGTTAGCCTGCCAAGGGTAAGAATGCTTTTATCCCAAGAAACATCCTCTAAACATAAGAAAATGGTAATGACGTTCCTGTTCAAAATAAAAGGAAAGTGACCTCTATCGTGTTGGCATTTGCAATGCAAGTTCCAAGGACAGACCCTGGAGTCTGGACAAAGTAGACATTTACCTATCTAATCCTGTCTGCCAATGAAAATATTCTAGAGCCGTGACAATACTTATCCTATCAATTATTTCTACTGGAGATCCTATCAAACTTTGATCAGTCGACCGCGAAGCAATGTTTACATTCAGTATTGGTTTGAATCTGTTGTGGATGTGTACACATCAGTGGTTTTTTTTATTTTTATTTTTTTAATGGCATTCGGCAACTGAGACCATACAGCCAGCTCAATGTGATTATCATAGCTTCCAGTGAATCAGTCATCCAGTGTTTATATTGTAGCTTCTAAGTATGGACACCACAGAACATTCACACAGACACACAACACTTGAACAATGATGCCCTTGGCCGGACTCGAACCGGCGACCTTCGGCACGCGGGGCCAGTACTCTAGCCCCTACGCTACCGAGGCCGGCAACACATCAGTGTTACAACTACGGTTGTTAACCTTACAGTTTAGCGTGAAATCTGAGCCACAGAAGCGTTTTGGTGTACTTCACATTACACAGCAACCTGCTTTAGAGATGAAAGTCGCGTTTAGGGCTTATAAAAAATTCACAACTAGGCAGAGATTCGAACCGGTGACCTTTCGATCTGCATTCAGAGGCTTTAACTAACTGAGCCACCAGGCTGCTCCACACTGAGTCTTTATTTATTCATTTTTATTCGTTTAAAGATTTATCTGTGCCACAGTGATAAGAAAAGTATCGACCTAGAAAAAGCTGAGAACTGTGAAGAGCATGTACCGTCTTTGATGTTGTGAATATAGAAATTTTTTATCATTGACGCGACGAGAATCCATTGACTGACAGTGTGGACCACCGGTGGGTGTTGAAGAGATCATAGGGGTCTTTTCTGATCCACGGCAAATTTATGGGGCATTAAGGATAAACAGCCCGAGCCGCCCCTTGCTTTCCAGTATTATAATCGCCTTTAAGGACGGAATCAAAGCAGTTTTTAACTGCATTCCTCTAACGATTTGGCACTAGTACAACAATCCCATAACATTCAGCAAATTGAAAATAGTTTAACAGCAGACCTCAAAACCCTGAGCAACTATTTTAAGAAATGGCGTCTCATATCCAGTTTCAGCAAGAATGAAACTATCTTCCATCTTAACAATTGGGCAGTGAATCTCTCACTTGACGTTCTTCTTGATGGCACTTCCCTCCGACGCAGCCCATTCCCCATGTATTTGGGAGTAGTAATGGATCGCACCTTGTCGTACAATAAACATCTAAACAACCTTGTAGCAAAATTAAGAACCAAAAATAATATTCTGCCGAAGTTAACTGGCACCTCCTGGGGAGCATCCGCCTCCACACTCCGCACATCAGCACTGAGCCTTGTGTATTCTGCAGCTCAGAATTGCTCATCTGTCTGAATGAATAGCACCAACGTCAAAAAAGATCGACATAGTTTTGAACCAGACAATGCGGATAATTAGTGGATGTATCAAGTCCATTCCACTGTACTGGCTACCTGTTTTGTGTAACATCGAATCGCCTATGGTAAGACGACGCAATCGCCTAATTGCTCAGTATAATCAGATCTGTCATAACTTGGATCTGCCCATCCACAACGACATGGTAACTCAATTTCAGAGACTTAAAACAAGAATTCCAAGAATAAAAACTGCAAAACAGATTATATCTAATAATTTTAACGTGAGAGAAGCATGGAAATTGAAGTGGATAGCCTCAGCTCCACCAGAATGGCACTCCCTGTCCGATAATCAACAGGCACTAAAGGGACTTGACCTTACTCGCAAGACATGGGCAGCTCTTAACACAGTAGATCTTAGGACAGATCTGCTTCAGCTCTGCACACATAGGGAATGAAAGATTCACCGAATTGCGACTGTGGTGATGAAAAACAAACCATCCATCACGTTACCTTTGATTGCCCACTTCGGGCCTTCAGGGGATCACCAAAAGACTTTATAGATACTTCAAAAGAAGCTCTACATTGGCTGCACTATGTCGACTTTAATTATAATTTAATGTTACATTTTTATTAATGTGAAACAATCTATATATATAAAGATGAATGTATGTATGTTTGTTTGTTTATTTGTTTCTATCTTTCTTTGTTCTTCACACAAATCCACAGTTTTCATCCGATCTCAATGAAACTTTGCACACTTATCCTTTGAAACAAGGAGAAAAATAGTCTACATTTGGTTGAAAAATTATCTGTATAAGTAATACATGTTGTCTCATAATTTCGAAATACTACTGAACGGCGATAGACAGACGCGTTGGATATGGAGGTCTCTCTACTGTTTTTCGGTGTAGCGGTCATGTAGCTCAGTGACTAAAGCACTGGCTTACTAATGTTTGGGTCGTGGTCTCCGGTTCAAATCTCCGTGGAGGCTAAGATTTATAAAAATTGTTTTTGATCGTAAGAGTCACGCTTGGGCCGTCGGTTATTCGGATTGAATGTTAAACTGTAGATATTACAAAGTTAGTGGTGCAATGCGAAGCAAATCATAGGTAGTCTTGCAATGCTGTAGGTGTACACTTTTTTACGTTATAATGATCCGTCAGGGGTGATTCGCTGTCATTGTGTTTGTGACATGCAGTAATCTCTATATAAAGATGTATGTATGTTTGTTTGTTTGTTTATTTGTTGAGTTTTGACGACTAAATGGCTATATCGATATTGATGGAATTTGACAAGAAAATCTGTATGAAGGGCACAGGACATTTTTTCCAGTATGATTAACAGTTGTAGTCACGAAATTTTGAGACCTTATCGAATGGTGACAGAAATATGTTGGAAATTGATTCTCTTCAAGAGACAGGTTCGACGTTAGAATGATACAGTGATAGCTTTCCTGTCATATTATGCCAACTTGGTGTTGTTTGGGACCAATCCTTCGTTATCAACAACTTTCTATATTCAATTCTGGCAAAAAAATTCTTAATCCACGTGTACGAAGTCGCGGGTATCAGCTAGTTGTATATAATTGTATTATTGAGTATGTGCTGTGGCCATAAGATAAATAACTGCATTCCTATGGTGAAAAGAGGACTTAGCACAGTAAGCAATTTATTAGCTAAGAAAAGAAACAGATTGTCAATAGTGGAATGCGGCGATTTAAGAATTCAATCATAATTAAGGCATCAAATATCGAAAAAATTAATATCAATACACCCATCATAGCCTTCTAATTAACATTTTTTCTATAATATCAAACTGTATACAATTCGCGAGTATTTTAAAAATCTTTTAAGAAATTAATTTTAAAAATTTGCTTTTGTTTTTCTATATATGATGTACAATATTTTATCTAAGAAATACACGATCGAATCACTTTTAAAAAGTGGGTTACGAGATTTATTACAACAAGAGGTGTCGGTGCAGTTTTTTTTTCTGAAAAGGTGCAGGAAGTAATTTTTTTCTATAAGTGGGTGTCAAATAAATATATATGTGTTTTTTGTGAAATGTGGACGGTGAGTAATTTTTTTCATTTTCAAAACGGGGCATTAGGTCGCAAAAAGTTTTGAACTTATTTTGTAGGTCAGCAAATATTATCGTGATGCTCCATATAGTTTCGTCCTTCGGTTTATGAAAATTTGAAAAGTATTATTTTTTAATTGCAGACGATATTTTAAAGCTTTCTACCTGCCTTTGCTTAAAATCCTCTGCACACGATGGTATTTAACAGTCTGAAAAATAAAACGCGGATGTGTTTAACTGTATAGGGTCATTGAACTGTTATTATTATTATTATATATATATATGGCGTTTTACTTAAAACATTTTGTTACGCTATCCAGGCAACTTATAAAGCACTCATGTTTACAGTCTTAATGTATTGGGTGGAGCTCAACTCATGCCTGTCAACATTTCTCGTACAGTGTACAATGTAGCTGTCTTACTTGAGTGGTAGTAAAAACACGCTTTATTTCTAAGGCATTCGTAAAGAACGAATCTTATTATGTTGTACTACAGTTCTGTAATATTGTAGCCAAGTACGGGATACGTTAATACATGTCTCGACAGTAATATAATATAATCTTAAGAATAAGTTCCTTTTTGTGTTTGGATGCTTACAGACACTTAAATGTAATTCAGTTTAGCTTCGTAAATCAATACTTAAGTATATTAAAAATTTATAACATCACTGTCTCACCAACTGCGGTTAGAAACACTATAGCATACAGGGTCAAGTTGTTGGAACAGATTTCTGGCAGCCCTTGATGTGAATCCTGATTTTGGATTTCATTCGTTTTACAAAATCAGTTCATTTGTAACTGATTGCTGTAACTGATTGCTGCCACATATCATCCACGAATTTATCATATTTCCGTTAAAACTGTAAGCGTTATCTCTAACACAAGTCTGGAATAACACCGATATCAACACCCATAAAGTCGTCAAAAAACTACATACACCGTCAATACAAGTTTTGAAGTTGTGGGAAATAAAATGTGAAAAACATACGTGAAATACCTTTGCTAATAATGGATTATGCATTAAGGTTGTTGTAAAATATCATATGTAACGTAAAAATTGAAACATTTGAACAATCATATAGCGTAATAACTTGGTTTTTATTATCCTTATGGCGGAGAAGATTTGAAACTTTGGTCAGGTTAATTTTTAACTTCGAAATTTTACTCAGACACCTAAATAAATGTTACGAAATCCCGGATCTGCATATAGTCGCCATGCTGTTGAACAGACAGGACTAGATTTAATCATGTATTAAAAATGCTCATTACATATGAATGAAACAGAGTGATAAGGGGGCATCCATAAATTACGTGAGGTGAAATAGGGGAGGGGAGGGTCCGGCGAAATCTCACCAGATCTCACCAAGGGGGAGGGGGGGGGTCTACGGAAATATCACGTGAGATTTTACGAAAAATTTGGGGACAATAGAGCAAAAAAAAGGTCTAAAATTTGCGGTTAGGGTGTGACCTAAAAAAAAAGGTCTACAAAAGTTTCCAGGGCGATTTCTAGGGGGGGTTCTCACGGACCAGATCTCACCAGAGGGGGCGGGGGGGTCCGGCCAGATCTCACGAAATCTCACCAGGGGGGAGGGGGGGGTCCAGAAATCCGGAAAAACACCTCACGTAATTTGTGGATGCCCCCAAATGGCACTGCAATAGGTTTCATCATCACGCGGGACCATTGTGTGAGCTGACCGTCTAGACATGTAGTCCCAACTCTCGAACAATGTAGGACCTTCCACACGAGTACAGTTTTGAAGGGAGTGTTTGGAGAGCGGTAAACCCCGTTAGGATAGGTGATACTCGCAGGTAGGCCACCCGAGCGAACAAGTTAAATCACAACGACAGTGGTTAACCAAAGAGAACTAAGGAAGTTCCTGGAAAGTCCAGAGTCGGAGATAGCAATGTTGGCCAATCTGTGTACAGAAAGTGTGGTGACATGTGGGAGAGAGTATTGCCAGTAAAAATCTTTATTTAAAGCCTGTGATAGGTGGTGATTCAAGAAGGATGATGGAGGGAGAATACCAGGAAGAGGTCCTTTCGACTTCAAATCAATATCACAACGATTATTCGGAAATCGTGAGCTGAACGTATGTCAGGTTTGAAGTGTTCAACGCTTTGTAGCCCACATTAGCTTGCGCGGGCTTACGAACATTAAATGGGTAGTTACGCTGCTGACGACATTTGGTACAATAAGGTGTTTATCTTTCTCCGGACACAGTGATGAGAACAAGTCATTAGTGGCCCATATAACTTACCTTGTAAACGCTCTGGGTGTAGAGAGTGCCATCCTCTATTGACTGTCTAAAAATGAGCTAATGATATTCCCGAGAGCAAAGAAAACTTTAACTGTCAAGAATGAACATTAGTGATCACACTTTTGAATTTATATACGGCGAACCCAGTAACATTGCGTATCCATTTGCATTGTAAATTCATTCTTATATTATTTAACGTTCTTTTATTATTATTTTAATGTGATCAGTTTTTGTAAAGTCATATTAAGTTTTATTCAATTTTAGCATTTCCGTAGTAGGGCGAGGTGTTGATTTTTAATTTTTAATTGTTTATAGGTACTCAACGTTAAATACACCTTTGCCTGAAGGCCTTCTGTTCTTTTATGAAATATATTGATAGGATTACGACCCATGTCTAGATCGCAAAGCTATACCTTTTAAATTTACACCTGTTTTACAAAATTAAATTTATTAATTCAAGTTTCAATAATTATAAAAATAACTCCACAAAACCCCTTATATTACAACCACCAAAATTTATTCAATCGTCAACCATAAATTTGCTTCTTATTTTATGTATCCAATCTTTATAGTAAAGGAAGATATTCGTCAAACAGGAAACGGATGGTAATCTTGGGACCAAAACTGATGGGTGGGTGGTACTGCTCAGGCCTGGCATTCGGTAGAACGCTGGTTCAAACCCCTGTCCGGACATCCGGATTTTGGTTTTATATATATTGCGCGTCACGAACGATGGCGGGTCGCGCAGAGAGAGAGAGAAATAGGGTTGACATAGAAAATTCGACGTTACCGCGTTTGACTATTCGCAGTACAGTTCTAAGCCTAGTATGACACGCTTTAGAAGTTCTCTTGAGCTTTGGAAACGTCGCAGATCAGCCCTCTCACGTCTTCTTCGCGCTTAAAATGCTTATATACTTTCAAATCTTGCTTTTTTGCTTTGACTACGCAGAACCTTACGCTTATGTTGTTCATCTTCCATTATTTAGAATAGGAATTATTGCAATACTCACTGATTTACAACTGTACAATTCACAAACACGTCGCATTTAACACTCGTGTTAACACGACAGGCTCTGGATTGTTACTGAATGTGATTGGCTACTGGCAGAGTGATGACGTACATGCGCATACCCTCGCTAAACTGGGCCGCCATGGTTCGTGACGCGCACTATAGTCTCTTGACATCACTCTAGGTCAGGGGTGTCCAACCCACGGCCCGCGGGCCGCATGCTGCCCACCTTGATCATTTTTCCGGCCCGCGAGATTCATCACACTTTTACAAAATATTTTTTATATTTCATTTTTAGTGTTATATATTTCGTCACAATGTGCGTTTAGTATCATTATTATTGTTATTATCCATGTTTACATATAAGAATAATAGTAACCACAATAATAACTCATGTTTCAATTTCTCACTCCAAAAAAAATGTCTCTAGAGGGGATATATAATTTTATATGCGGCCCGCGGAGTTATGATACACTTCCAAAGTGGCCCGCAAGATCATTTGGGTTGGCCACCCCTGTTCTAGGTGAATGTGTTGATAGACCCTTCAAAATTCCATTACCTAATTCCATCCCTTTTATTATATCCAATTCTGTTCAGCTTCTAATGATGTTGAAGAGGCATATAGCAAATAAAATTATTTGTAATACAAGTTATGTTGATTCGTGGCCTCTCATGAGGCTAGTTCCAGACCCTGAACTGTGCCTACTGAAGCCGCAATCTGCTTCGTTGGCTCTGCCACTGATCCGTTTACCTTGATCAGACTATATTCCTCCCTGTCTCTGCAGCACTTTGTCATGTAATTCCGTAGCCGTTCAGCCTCGTTTAAAACGTAGTCACGAATTTCGTAAACGTTAAATTGCCGTGGAGCGAGCCAATCATTTCCATAGTCGATTCTCGTTATTTGCATTACTGGCCCGACATGCGGACCGTCGCATCTGCATTTCCGCCGCGGGAGGTGACTTGCTGGCGCTCTCGTGTTCCGACTTATTGTGGCTCCGAGGGACGTTTATAGTATTATTTGCGTCTCAGCGGACGTGGAACCTCCTCTCACCGGCCTGTTACAGTAATCCGGGTTCTCACTAACAAGGTCACAGCGCTCCCAACTACTGTGGGAAACTGTGGCATGACTGAAAAACTCAGAAACAAATACAATGGCAGAAATTAAAAGTGCAACATCCAGACGGAGCTGTAATAAATTAATGAAATTTAGCCACAAATATCCCCACATAAAGAGTATTAAATGATTAAAAACTGAAAGCTTAACATGTAACAGTGTGAGAATTACTGGGCTATGCATTATGCAAAATTACTACGTTTTTTAGTGAGTAGTGGAGGATAGTGTGGTGTAACACGTCACTTTTGTCCACAAGTTCTTGTTGACCAAGTATACCAAAGCGTAGAGCAGCGATCCCCTACACCAAAATGTATAACTGTCAGAGAGGTCGGAGAATTGCAGTGTTTGAAATTGGTGCATCATATCGTGAAATCTCCCGAAGGATTGACCGTAGTGCAATGTTCATGTACAGACTTGTTGACTAAATAAATTTTAAAATTTAGTCGCTAGCCTAAATTTTAAAAATTGTTGTTAGCTTCTAGAAGTATTCATTTATTATTATTATTATTATTATTATTATTTTGCTGTCATCAGTCTTTTGACTGGTTTGATGCAATCCTCCATCCCTCCCTTTCTTGTGCTAACCTCTTTATGTCTACATATCCCTTACAACTCACGTCTTCAATTATCTGTCTTCCTCTACAGTTATTACCTTCGACTGTTCCCTCCACTAACAAATTAACCAATCCAGCATGTTTCAAAATATGACCTACCAGCCTCTCTCTTCTTTCTGTAAGCTTATTACACAAACTTCTTTCCTCACCCATCATTTCCAAAACTCGTTCATTTCTTACTTTGTCTGTCCACTTAATTTTCAGCATTCTTCTGTAGCACCACATTTCAAATGCTTCAATTTTGTTTCTTTCTGCTCTTCCTAAAGTCCATGTTTCGCTACTATAAAGTGCTGCACTCCACACATAGAGTTTTAAAAAGTTCTTTCTAATTCCTATATCAATGTTTGAAACTAAACGATTTCTATTTTTCATGAAGGCTCGTTTTGCTAGTACTGTTCTGTTTTTGATATCATTCTTGCTTCGACCATCGGTTGTAATTTTGCATCCCAAGTAACAGAATTCACTTACTTCTCCTATTGCATCCGATCATATTTTTATATTTAATCTACTAGTATTGGTATTATTTCTGCTACATTTCGTCACTTTTGTCTTCCTTTCATTTATATTCTCTTACACAGTGAATAAAGAAGCTCTAGTTTTCCTAGAGCAAGAACAGGTCCATATAGAAGGACAATAGCACGTGAAGATCGAAAATTGCGTGGGTGGCTGTTGCTGGCAGACGGATGACTGCAGGCCATATCCAAGCAGTGGTTACAGAAAGAGTCACCCCCCGGACGATTGTGAACCAATTGCTTGAAGCTGGGTTACACTCTCTGACCCCTATGCAATGTGTTCCATTAACCTGATTGCCGACAAGGGTCCACGAGTGTATAGATGCTCAAGGTGAGTGCTCTTCTTACTGACAACTGTATCTAAAGGTAATAAACTTAGCCTGAGCCATTTCAATTTGCTATCATTTCTTCTGGATATATCTACAAAGCTTCCTAAAACTCCACAATTCCGTCTGTGTATCGCACTTTTTATTTCCGCGAGTGTATTTGTCATTGCCACACTAACCTCAACGTATTCATACTCTAAAGGACAACTCTAAACGAAAAGTCTCGCTACACATTTTAATTTCACTTCACAGTCAATAACTATCACCTGAAATTACCGTGGAAAGCAAAGGTGGTATTACAGTAAAAAAGAAAAAGAGAGTGATACTAAAAATGTCACAGCGCTATGTTCAATGCTTTAATTAAATGGAAAGTATCTTTGCTGGTTTCAGTGAATGCTAGTAGAACAAACCAGAGTATACATTCAACCTCAAGATAGCAGACCAATGACAATTTCCTGCTGAATGATCTTTAGCTTTCGATAATGAAGTTTGAATTTCTTTAGCTCAGGGAGATTTGGCTGGGTGGTAGATTTTCGGTAACTCATAGAACAGCCATTTCGTTTCTACGATGTGACAATTGTCGATATTACCATTTGTTGTCGGCGGTGGGAATGAAGTTTAGCAGGACCCGCTTGTACGAAGAATCACTAGCAATGATCTGCCATGCACTGCAGAAATGTCAAGTGTTCATCAACTGGGATTACACACAAACTCCGTCTCCCTACCTTTAATTTGAGCAGACACCTAACTGTCGAATGAAGCAATAGTGCATACTAATTCGTTTCTTTTTTTACAATTCCCCTTCTCGTCGGAGTCCACGTATCGTCCAAAATCGTTGAAGTATTAAAAATCTGATTACCAAATAGTGTGAGTCCATTATAACAGAGCCCTTCCACAATTGTCGCTTCTATCCAGGAAAATTCTGGAATAAGAGTTAACTTCACATAATTCCATGTGCTCCCCCCTCTTCTTATTCGTCACAGCGAAATACAACATGCTTTACGTCTGAGATAAAATAAACCGTTTTGGACCAACCATACCATCAAGCGGTCGGGGCCGTTCAAGATCAAGAAAATGTAAAAGGAGCTGTAAATTTCAAATACTAAATATTTCACAAATAAAAATACACATATCGTAGAAAACAAAAGTTGTACTAATTGCATACGGATGGCAACATTTAAGCTCTGCCCACTGTTTCAGGAATTGACAATCCGTAGTTCTAACTAACGAGTTGGAACGCTAGTCAAATTCTGAATTACAATTATTAAAATCAAGACTTTGTATGATCCTGTAGGGTCCATTCGCAAATAATAATAAATTCGAACGTCTAAAACTGGAATATAAATCGTAAAGTAGCCATACAGTTAAATTAATGCTGTAAAATGGTTTCTGAAATAATAATTGAAGAATGTACTGAATTTTTATAAACTCAAGCGATTAGTGTAATTTAGATACTACCGATTAAGTTCTCTGACAACACTAGTGTTTAAACAGTGCTTTGGAGGCTTGATGGTTAAGCGTCAGACTGGAGATCGAAAGGTCCCCGGTTCGAATCCCTGTCTCGGCGGGGATTTTCATAGGTGCTTAACCCGCCCTTCACCTCTGCCACAGCTTGCTGTGTAATGTAAAGTACGCCAGAACGCTACCGTGGTTCGGATTCCACTTTAAACAGTAGGTCTCCTGAACCCAGCAGGATTGTCGAGTTAGGTTAAGGTGGCTACGACATGGGCGGAATTATGAATACCCTGAATTATTATTTACATAGTTTTTTAACAGCAGTTAGTGGTAACATTCTTTGAAACATATGAATTCCAACAGAATATATGCAAATTAAGTAAACGTTTGGTTCTGTACTGTTTTCAATGAACATAAATTTCGACAAACAATTATGTTTTAACAGTGGAGCTGAGTCTACGTTAACTGAGAAATGAGGTTATGGTAGCATTGGAATCCCGGTTTCTGATTGGCCGGAGGCTGACCCGGTAGCCGCGGAGCCAGTCCAGTGTTCCTACCCGCTGGCCACCTCGCAATCAAAAATCGCTCAGGGACCTTTACATTGGCTTTTAATTGGTAAATTATTATCTGCAGGTCGTTGGCTCCTCGACCTCTGTTCGGTCTGTTATTGCCCTCAAGCCCTCGTGTGGAGTGGGTACGTGCCAGCTACTACACCACCAGAGCATTATAGCCATATGGCATTTGAGTCTCAAGACCGTGTCAATGGGAGCTTTCAAACTCACTATGTATAGTCTTAAATGCTAGAATCACAGGTTGCCACCGTAACTCTTACCGCGTCTACTGTTAAAAAACTATGGTAACGCAAAGAAACCAATTTCTTGCAATCGTCCTCGAAACGTCCATGCCCCACTTCCACTGCTATACCCACTGTTCTGTCGAAAGCGTCAATCGAATCTGTTAACTCTTGATTAAGATTCGAGTTAAGTCATGCATGATGGCGAAATAACAACAGGAACCGGCTACTTTCTTTAATATGTGATGAACACAACGTATATTACATGGGCGGGGTGGTACAACGGAGCCGGGCGAGTCCAACTTGACTTCGGTTATTTGGAAGTTTCCCGAAGATATCAAGGCGAACGTCAGGACGGTCCACAATCTCCACCTCATAAAAAAAAAAAAAACATTTCGCAACAAACTATACACTTACCACTCACACAACATAGTTCACATTTCGCAGAGAGATGGAAACACTTTCTCCATTAGTACGCAGCACGACCTGGCAGTATTGGTGTCAGCAAGGGCAAGCGGCAGTAAAACCAGAGATTCACATTTTACCATGCCAATCATGAGCAAAACTCGTCAAAGGCAGCCTAAACCTATTGTTGGGAAAAGGTGGTGAAGAAGATGAAGAAGGCAATGAACATTACACTGTTCGAATAACTCTGAAGATGAGAGCTATCTCAAGCGTTCACTAGCCTTTAACTAAACAGCTTCTAGCATCTATCCCCAAACCAAAGACCACCACTTTTCACTGACCCAATTAATCTTTTCCCACCAAAAGAATATCTTCTCCATCTGCTGAGATCAGCCCACCGAAATTGAATCTATTTCCACTAGCTAAGAAACCCGTCAAGAACAGCAGACCAGTGGCCTCCTCGCAAATACAGGGCGTCTGAGGAAAATTCCCCACAGACAACTTTTCTTTTGCTTTGCGCCACGTCAAAGTCGAAGTTATTAGAGCTGGAATAAATTCGGTGGTGACGTTTTGGAGGAATCATACCGGCACTCACCTGGAGATACTTGGGGATATCATAGAAAACCCAAATCTAGAGGGCCGGACGAGCATTCAAATCCGCTGCCTCCCAAATGCTAGACCACCTGACACATCCAGGTATTCCTGATAATAGCCGCGCGCCACCAGAGAGTGCCTTCAAGAAGGTCAAGGCTGGTCCCTCGCAAGGGTTGACGATTAAGATCGCGAATTTATATTAACAGAAATGCTTCATACCTTGTAGCTGAATACCGCCGTAGCTGCTTTCAAAGTACACCTCTTCGAAAGCTACATCCCAATTCCAGCGACTGCTCCACATTGCGATCCAGTTTTGGAGATGATGTTAAATAGTCTTCAGAGATGGTGTCATGTTAGCGTTGAGACTTTCTGTATGATCAAAAAGGCATTCTTTTTAATTTTCTTTCGTCTTCAAATAAAGACCAGTTAGTACAGAGGCTACCACTAGCTAAAAACAGTACAGTGTACTTAAGTACATTGTTGTGATGCAGGAACCATACGTTGTTGATGGAAAGTTCCGGTAGTTTGCATCTCACTTTTTCACCTTTCTAATATTCCTTCGTAGGGATGTTTAAGCATCGTTTCCCTCCGTTCGACTTGTTGCTGACCGCCCGTACCTCACATCATCAGTTACTAGTTCCTTTCCACTAAAAATCGCCTAGCACATTTTTTCCGCCGCTGTTTTCTGTAACGGCATTTTTCCGTGCAACAGCACAATCATTTTCCGTATATCATTAAATTTTTCAAATAGGCGAAAAATTTCATTTCGAAAATTTAAACCGGCCTGTCGCTTCTGCAAGAGATGACTGGACCTTCAAGATCAGGCGGAGATAATTAAAAATTTATTCACTGCAAACATTTGGAGACATGTTGTAGGGCGCTTGGTTTGCGATGCAATAAATTGTCGTTTCGTGGGCATTAACTGCGGAAAACCTCATATTTTTCCTGGTGCTGTATACCATTATGCTTGAATTGTTTGTCTTGATACAACAGTTCCACTGGATGCTGCGAGGTCAGATGCCAGTTGTCGTGCAGAACATATGCGGTACCGTCGTGCCCTTACAGCCAAATAAAGGTCTTCTGTTTCTGATGTCAGACGTGTTGGCCCTGACCTGGTCTCCAGGATACAGTTTCGGTCTCTATAAACTGTCGCCACATCCAAGAAAAAACAGTACGATTCACATTAAGCCATTGGGCTACAGCAGTTTGAGACTGTCCAGCTTCCCTTCTTCCTGTGCCTCTTCGCCGCAGATAATCTGGTAGGCGTCTTCTCTGTGCCATACTGCACCGTCCGTGAATGTGTACACAGCGATTGTGGATGTAGGACTACTCAGCAAACACTACATCGTTTCATAGGTGTCCTGATGTCATCGTTGGCATGGTTGTACGATGACCAGAATGCCTTCTTCTGTGCAGAACATGAATGTACAGACATTTGTTGACAGTTTGGATGTTTAAATCGTGAATTAGGCACAGGACGGAGAAAGAGCGATTTGTTGCTTTAACTTTGGACCCTAATTTTTATATCCTTTCTACAGGATGTAATTTCATTCTACTGGTTGAGCTACACTCAATAACTTAACTCCGCACAGATAGTTTGTAATTAGTTCCAGAAAAACCGACGTCACATCATTCTCTTCCATTTCACATCTGTTACTCTACCCCAGTGATCTGTAGGTCTCCCTCTTGATCTTTTCCGGTCCCTTGGCATTCACATCAGCACAATTATAGTCCTTATGTCATCATCTGTTCGGGCAATATATACAGCACTGCCGTTTCCCTGTTTCTGTGATATCTTTCCCTTGAATTACTGATCTAACGTATTCTCTTCTTGTAAAACCAAACACTGCTCTTCCCACACTTCTATGGGCAGTTCTCAGTTTCTGTTGACAATTCAGGGTCCATAGCCGACCGTTATATGTTAGGACAGGTGGCAGGCCCACGCACAGGTTCACTGGCATGTTTGATTTAAAAGCTACGGAATTTCTCCTACAAGCTCTCCAGTTTTATACATCGATAGATTTCAGGCATTAACTCACCACTCCTCTTGTTCAGCTATCCAAGACATATGAAGTGTCCTTCAGTTTCGAAACCAATGTCGTTGTTGACCACCTTATCTTATGATACCCATTTATGTCGCATGAAATAGCGTACAAATCTCTTGTGCGTCTTATTTGTACCACTGTTGTGCCATTTGGGATCAGTTTCTTAAAGGGTTGATTAACAGTATAGAAAAAGAACAGAGAAGAGCCGCTCAAATCGTAACCGCTTGCTACAATCCTTACGAAAGTCTCACAGAACTGATTGGTAGATTGGGCTGGGAGTCTCTGGTAGATAGAAGACCCACGTTTCGTTTCAACTTATTGGTAAATATGCGTACACCCACTTTCAGTAACTAGTGCGGCGAAATACTTTGTCCACCAACCTGTTTGAGTCGCAATGACAGGAAAGATAAGATTAGAGGAATAAGGTGCCGCACCGATGCTTATATGAATTCTTTCTTCCCTCGTACCATTCTGGATTGGAATGCAGAGCGTTGAGATTAGATTTGGTGCTGAGCACCCTCTGCCACCCACAATTTTGTAAATTGCAAAACATATATATAGATGTAGATTTCTAGTTTAGGGAGGATTATCACAGGGTCTAATTCCCTGTTTCCCGTGTCTATGTCACTTATTAGTTCTTTAGGGTCAATGAGCTACGGCTTTACCCCTTATACTTGAACAGTACAGTGGCAGAAAGAGAGGTGAAAATTAGTGCGCAAGTAATGACGAGGAAGGCAGAGGTTGTCGGCCTCGATGTTGATTGCGGACCACCTGGAGTGCTGTAAGGACCAGACCGCCCGCTGGTAGCAATGCTTCTCAGAATCGACGACAAGGAAAGACGCCTCACCCATCTTGTCTGCGTAATGGCGTCAAAGTTTGGCGCCGCTGATAGACCACGCACATCTAAATCACCACCTGCGATTTGGAAAGCTATGTGAAGAGTATACGATGAAGCCAGACAACTGCCGCGTCTGTGTTCTGCGTGATTGTAATGGTTTAATAACAGCAGTAAAACGAATTCCAATTGGACTACGACAGTTGGTTCTAGAGCTATTGGAGTTCAGAACTGTGATACTGACTGCCTATTAGAGGTAAACATTAGGTTTGGATTACTTTCCTGTAACAGCGACAGATGTTATTCAGTCATGTCTTAACAATAGTGCCACATGGCAATCTGTTGGAGGGATCTATTAAGGAAGTCATATGCATTTCGAGATTATTTTTCAAGAAATTTTTGATTTAAATATTTTACAATATAAATCACTTAGCTAGTCTGGAGAGACACATCGTATGTTCAAGAACGACATACATTTAATTTCTAAAAACTACAATTTTGCCTAGGTCAGAGACCTTGGAACTGCATTATAAGAAAAAACCGTAGAAATCAGAACAACCGATTCTTTAGTTAACAGGGACACTGGTTATCAACTCAGTGCGGCCTGGAACCCGGCTATCAAAATGCTGAAACAGCTTCGCCTCGGTAATGAGCAAAGGAGTGGATGACGTCATCGCGCTTGGTTGGTTTTTGTCTTCGACCGTTTCGGCGGCAGCGTGTAAACACAGTTATACAGTGATATCTAGGGATGAAAATGAGGGCTGAGATAGACGCCTTCGAAATATCAAACCAGTGTGACTTTTTTACGTGGCTGGAAGCCAGAGAAGAGTTTATTTATTTTATAACGCCGTAAAAACACTTCATTTTTACACGTTGCTAATTTGCAGAAAAGAAAATAAGTCAATAGAATTAATTAAGAATCATGAAAATTGCAAACTTCAAACTTTTCTATCTGGTTTGTAAAAAAAAATTAATGTATGCTCAGCCCAACACACTATATCGAATTATTTAGTACCGGTACTAGTCAGATTTGTTCATTGCTGCAATATCCACTCAACTGAAAACTCAGAGCCAACTCGTATCCAGTTCAACACAGCTATAACAAGGGTATGAAAATAATACCAGACAAGTTTTCACTCTCAGTCTTGTGACTGAAGGAGTTAATTAAGAGATTTTTCTTACACAAATTACAGTACTAATTACAAGGGCTTAGGAAGAAGAAAGGTTGGTTATCTTCAACGTGTGCTTAATTTCTTAGCTTCCGTGACAAACGGAGACAAACTGTATCAAGTGACTATTAACAACAACATAAAAATCCTTTCTCTCATCTGCTTTCAATCCGTCAATTGAAAATCTCCTTAGCATTTAAATAATCATCAAGCTGCCCTTACTCAGTCAAATCTATATTTAATCACAGTAATTTTATGCCAGTCTGATTTCTCGATGACGATATGAGTCTTACACCTCCCTAGCAAACAATTTTGGACTATCAGTATACTGTTAAGGGAGCCAATTATCTGAAAAGGTGTGACAGAAACCCACTCTCTGTGTCTGTAATGATGACGGACTCGCCAGCATAATCAGTACGACTACTTGTTAGGCGGTTTCCCGAAACTACACAAGCAAATGCTAGGATGATTCCAAATCTCGGGCTTATGAAATATACATATATACACTTATATATATACATATATACACTTATCAAAAACTAGCGGAGTTCCCAGCGTTGCACGGTATCGTTGGCGTAAATTTACCCGTACACTATTTTTATTCCCGCAATGAAAAACATTTGTACGAAGTTTCATAAAATTTGAGCCAACTTTTATTCGAATTAAAGCAAACCTTCATTCACCCGCCCATTACCAAGAAACGGGTGGGTTGAAGTTTATTTGCACGAACACTATTTTCATTCGTCCGAAAAGATTAATGTATATCAAGCTTCGTTAATTTGGTTAAGAGAAATTACATTAAAATATTACTGAAGAACACTAGATTATGTTAGAAACTCACATTTGATTCAATTGCAAAGTGAATAGATATACTTTTTGCTTGAAACGCCAGATACTTTAACTCCGCAGATTCATCCTTTTATATAAATATCAAAAGTGAATTCGGAATAATATTATCATAAACAGAAGACTAATGCCGATGGTCAAAGATATTGTCCAGAGATCGTGCTTAAAGAAAATCTCTGTTGTTTTTACGGCTATCTATAGCGTTTAAAAATTGAATGTACCGAATTAAAGGGAAAGAAAGAACAAGTTTTCCTCCATGTGCAAAATAGTTATTATTTTAAAGGCTATGGTCAAAGACATTGTAATTGTGTGTTTAGTGCGAAGCATGCTGCATCTAGTGGTACCATCTGTGGTATTCCTCACCATACGTTCAGAATTCCATTTAATGTTCCAGCGTTATGTAGCGTAGAAGCATAAGACATACCAAACAACTGAGTTGAAATTCTAAGCTTTAAAACTGTGAAAACCCCATACAAATCTTCACAGCAGATTTCGAGTTTTTCTTGTTCCAACATACGTGGTTTTCGTTTTATAAATATAATTAAAGGAAAGAATCGTTCAAGTTTTATTTAGTGTGCAAAATAGTTATTATTGTAATCTTATTGCTTTCATTAAAGACTATGGTCAGAGACATTTAGTAGTGTGTTTAGTGCATGGAACATCTAATCCTTCCATCTTTGGGATTTCAGAATTTAATTTAATGCTCCTGCGTTATTTAACGTTGAAACATAATAAGACATGCCAAACAACAGAATTAAGATTCTAAGCTTAAAACGGTGAAAACCCCATCGAAATCTGAAGAAATGGGGTTTCACTACTGCAAACGAATTATGTGAATGTAGTGAGTGGCTGGACTCACATCATCTTCTGGTATGCAGAAACCTACCTGAAACCTATAACATCGACGACCTTTTTGGGGCAAATGAGAAAGCCATCAGGATGGCAGAATTCTGGTCTGCAAATTCAGTTTAATTTTTGTACTGCATTTTATAAGCTTAGCACTAATTAATTAATTAACTTTATTTTTAAGTTGAAATGTTGTGTGTCCTGGACACGTGAAATAAAATTTATGAAACGTTACTAGAAAAACTTTTTTATTACAGTAGAGATAAAACACACGTTGAATTATGCAATGATTCTCAAATCAAATGACTTCTAAAATTCAGTTATTAAAGATAGTGATCTAAATAAAAGGATATGGTGATATTCCATACGCTGAATGAAACTAGTAGGCGATGGAAGGAATTATTAATTTTATTTTGTGTTCAGTCGCTTAGGCTTTATACGGACCGTCGAGGTCACTAGAGCCGGTAGGGGATGGGTTCAAGGAACAGGAAGGAATTCGATTACGCTCTTTCGATGGGACCATACCAGAATTCGCCTAGATTGCATTCAGGAAACCATCGAATAACGTAACCTGGATGGCCGGGAGGAGATTTGAAACCGCGTCTTCCTGAATAGCAGGCTCCAGCGTTACAGCCACTGAAAGGTGGCTTCCCACGGCCTATGCATTTGGCGGCCGTGCCGGACGAGCACCCAACAACCGGCCGTGGCTAGGGAGGCGCCTCTACTCACAGTTATGGCGCGCCTCTAATCGTCGCCCAGTCGGTAAACATCAAACAGCCGGGTAGCTGAAACGGCACTACGCAACGTGATGGGGAGGTGGCTGTGAGGTGGGGAGGACTAACCTGTGCCGCGGCCTGTAAAACCATTGGCCGTGGCGACTTCGTCTTCTTTATCATCAATCATTCCCAAAACTCGTTTATTACGTACTTTCTCTGTCCATCAAATTTTACGCATCCAACGTAATATTTTAATCTTTGCCTCGTATTGTAATTTTCTACCTCTCTCCATCGTTTTTTTATGCAGTTACTTCCTCAACATCCTTTTAACTAGTAACGCAATTACAATTCCTTTTAAAATGCAAGTGCAAATAAAATCAAAAATATTTATTCATTTGAAATTTATTCTTTCTCCTAACATTATAAGCACAAATAAAGTCAATGCAGTTATTGATTTGAAAATTCCTGGTTATTCAAGTAGCGCTGTGGTGGCGGGCAGTGTAACTAACAGTTCGGGTATCATCGGGCTCACCGGAAGTTCCCGAGATATCGAGTTGACGTCCAGCCCCCAGGTTCAACGCGTTATATTAAAGTGGATATTCAATGCACCGAACTATAATCTTTTGTAGACAGTATAAAAAAATGAAAAGCGTTCTTAGTTATCCCTACGTGTAGGCGCCTGCGTCAATGAACGGCCGTGGCATTAAGGTGGGAGAAATTCGGCGCGATTCCAGTGATTGCCGCGTCGACCGGGAGCGCCATAACAGACCGAATGTAATGACAAGTCTCTTACGCCCGCAGACTCATTATCGAATAAGCTTTTACGATCGTCAATTGGCGGCCTGGACCGCACGCGGCGCAATTATTATTCTGCAGACGGCGTCCTAGTCGCACCCCAGTAGTGCGTCGATAGCGAAAGATTATTTAGAGGCGCTATTAAAGGTCGGCATCATCGGCGCCATTAGATACGTATCGTAAAGCATACTGTTTCCAATTATCTTTAAATGCTTTTGCATTCAATACGCTCTTCCTGTTTCGTTGTGTTGATTTCGTTGACCTGAACTGACAATAGCAACAGCTGGCTGGCATTTTGCCATTGTTTCTTGATGTCAAAGACAAATCTTCTCATATCGGGGTGAACCTGTGTAGACATTTACCATGGACGGCCATATACATCCATAAGAATTTCCGCGGATGTTTATGAGGAGAGGTTTTCCATTGCCTTCTCCAGAGTGAACACTTTCTTAAGTGTGTGTGACCACACTATTTAGAATACTGTGCTATGAGAATTGAAAGTAGCTGCAACAGCCATCGGTCCTAGACCTTTTACGAAGTTATGTATAGCAGAATGGGAGGTGATAAATTGCGGGTTTGTATATTTTTCGTGTAATTAATTGCGAATCTGTGAATATTCGCCATTTTTTATTAAAAATAAATCCCTCCAAATCTCACGCTGTTGTTATTGCTGGTGAAAAACCGATAGGCAGCTACTTCACATCAAATCTCTCAAAAATAAAGCTTCAGGGAACAGAGTTAAATTATACCAATTTTGTAATCGATCTGAGAGTCCTAATAGTTTGTAATTTATACTCTCTCAGTATGTCGCAAAGCCTTCTTTTCTCTTCATACTTTGTATAAATGTTAGAAATTCTCCCCACTCATTTGAAAAATAAATAAATAAATAAACCGGTGCAGACCCTTGTGTTTCCACTTTCGATTACCGTGATGTTGTTGAGAAAAATTTGAGTTCGGCAGACACAAGGAAACTTAAACTTGTTATGAACTCCTGTGTAAGGTTCATCTGTGACCTGCGACTGTACGACAATGTCTCTCCATCATATGATCGCTTACACAGTTGCGCGTCTGTGATCGACGACGATTCCACACACTATGTCTCTTTCACCGTCTCGTAGATCTGAAAACTCCCGTCTACCTTTGTTCAGACATCTCATACCTAGGACTTTCTCATAATATTAACACCAGATCCCTGAACTCAAGCGTACTAACCATCCATTCCCACAGCTCGGAAACCCTATCCAGTTCATTCTTCATTTCAGTGACTAGATTGTGGAATGATCTTCCCCGGATAATTAGAACTACCAAAAAAACCTCAACATTTAAAATTCGTTTGAAAAAGCATTACTTATGCAAGCACTAGCGTAATTGTGCACTACAACCTCTCCTATCCTGTTGACCAATTCCCAGTTCATGAAAACGTTCACCGAAGGAACTAAAATCAGCTAACCAAAAAAAAAAACTTTGTGTTTTAACTACAGCGCCTAAGGGGAGCACAGCTTGATGTAAATTAATTACATATTCAGAGCTAAATGGTGTCACTTATATGCATGACTTGCATTTTTAGCTCCAAGTTATTAATTTTACAACATAGGCTTGCAACAAAGCGCAAATGTCCAGGGTTTTTACTATAGAATTAATATCTTATCTTCCTCTCCACTACTTCGCGCAAATCATTGATGTATTTGTAACGTGACCATACGTAACGCTTTCAAGCTGTCTGTCCCGCTAACCCCAGCGAGAGTAAAATCGTCCCGCTTCCGCAAACAAAACGACAACTTAATATATCTGTCTAAAACAGACGACGCTTTTTTGCCGCACGGCGGTCGAGTAGAAGCATGGCCCACCAGTGCTGATCAAGCAAGGATTTATTAGCAGCAGCCAAGATATAGAAACGTTCGACCGGTTTTCGCTTATTTCCGACTACGTCACGGATCAAAAAATCACTAGCTGGAAGTCCGTTGCGCGGGATTATTTCTACACTTCGTGTTAACATTCTCAACTGTGCGAACTTTCGTATAACTTATGAGTACGTTATGAGTCTGCCTGGGAGTAACGTACCTGTTGAAAGAGTTTTTTCTTTAATAAATAAAATATGGATTAGTGACAAAACTCAGTTCAGTGCTGCAGTATTGAAAGCCATTTTGATTACAAAGAGCAACATCAACAAATCAAGTAATGAGCTCCATTACTATTCGAAAACTAGACCCGATATTGTGAAATTGATTTGTTCCGCGGATTAATACAAAACAACTGCTTAGTTCTACGTTAGATATCAGACGCTAAGGCTAAGGAAGTCAGCTAACATGTAAATACATTCTACTTACTACAAGTGTTGTTCGTTTAATAAAAATGGGTAAAAAAAATTACAAAATCCCTCAGGTGTCCCAATCTGACGAAAAAGATAAATGGTCACGTTATGTATATGAGAAACAACACAGGCCCTCCTTGGGGGACTCCGGATCTCACTTGGCTTGGTGCAGAACATTCACCGTCGAGGAATACACAATGTGTTTAAACCTTCAGGAAGTCAGCAGTCCAGTCACATATTTTGCCATATATGGCACCGTATCAGTATTAAACATTGTGTGTTAGACTACTAGCTACAATTTGACATATTTTTTAGCATTGTGGAGTGTATTTTGTAAACGTTTAATGTACTTGTTTACGAAAATGCCGGAGTCTAAGAAGATAGAAGTTGCCAAATTAATAGATCAAACCGTTGAAAAGTACAAAGCGGATTCCACTTTATAGATTAAATTTAAAATTTGCAAAAGAAAATTCGACAGGAGAATGAGGAACAAAATTGGACAACTATCGACGACCAGCCATTTACATCGCGTGTAACTTGTAAAGGCCATACGCCTCGTTCTTTGTAAAATGTTAAAAAATATTAAATTTCTGTATAAAAAAACATTAGTGTTGTTATAAAATGTGAGAGCTGTTCTTGTAGATTACAAAATATGAATGAAGGAATGAAGAATGATTGAATGAAAGAAGTTGATTGCGGATAACTGTACGGTATGAAATTGAAAATGGCACCGTTAGGGAGATACTGGAATATGAAAGGATATTGAATGATGAAAAATACGTACGGCTGCGGGCCAGGAAGAACATTAATGATATTTAAGTTTTGTTATGATGATTATTCATAGTGTGAAAAATGATGTATAGAGCGGAGTAATATATGAAGTTTTACAGAAAGATTTCATAGTGTTGTTGATTTCATTTAAAGGAAGAAATCATAAAAGAATTTCAGGTGTAGCATAAAGATTTGTTTCAGATGGTAAGAACAAATATAATTAATTATATCTGGAATGGCGAATGTTGAAAATCCTTCTTAGCGAAAGAGACGGAAAAAACGTATTTCCTTGTGGTGGAAAGTCTTCACGACAAGGTAAAGGACAATAATGTAAAATTATTTATAACCACTGTTGGATGACCGGAGAGAGAAATTGAATATTTTTTAATTGAAATAAGAAACATAAAGAGTATTAGTGTATGTAAAAGATTTCCATATGCAAGGAATACACGGAAAGGGTATGTTATAAACTCTAACAATGACACTTAAGAACATTGCAAATAACACAGATATTCATGAAACTGTTAGCATATAAAAATGTTATATAATGAATAAAGGAAAAAGTAGACGTTCAGTTCTAGAAATTGCATCAATACCCAGGATGATTCTGTGATGATGCTACAAACTTTAAGGGCTGATGGGAAAGGGTTAATGTATCAATTTGAGGAAAGGTGTCCCCGGTCCGGAAATGACAGAGCCGAAAATTACAGCGAAAATCGATCTCATACCGCTGACAGTGGACATTTACCGTTACTGCTGTTTTTTTATATTGTAGTGTAGACATTCTACCTACTAGGGATGTATCGGATCTCCGCATTCGCAAGTGCAGAACTTTTGCGTCAAATCCCACATCCGCATTCACAATATTTATTGCGGATGCATAGCGGATGCTTTGTTTACATTGCAATATATATTATTCTCTTCTCTTTATACGATATTCTGCTCGTTGTCTCTTAGCAAACAACAACATGGTTGTTTTTTTCTGACGATCTTGAAATAAAAGTTACAGTGAACTGAACGGTATTATTACCTAAGCGACGAATTTACAAATTTAAGGTTGTATATAAAGTAAAGCGCCTTCTTCACGGTCCAACTTACAGGACATCCGTGTAGAACTACGTGGTTGCGCTCACTCATTCACGCTAGTAAAAGGAGTCCAACATAATGATCCAAGCAATTCTTCCACTCGTATTTTCTCGCGGTACACCATGTATCCTTATCGCATACTCACAGGATTTTTCCTCTAATCATGATCTAACACCATAGCTTGTTGGACAGCAACGATTCGTATTGGTTGTTTGGGAGTCCCAATGTCCAACATGTCCTGCGTGTAGTTCTCTAAACCTTTTCACGTCCCATCAAGGTTCTTTGTCGAAAATCGAATGAACGTAGGTCCTAAAAGTTGTGCTGTGATTGGGACGCTAGAGCGGTGGAAAGACGGGTGGCGGGCACGGAGATGTGTGGTGGTGTGGCCTTGTGCTTGACACTTAAATTAATCGAGTCGCGAACTCCGCAAAGTTAATATGACAAAGATTGTTTTTTTTAGACGCGTGCGTCGTTATGTAAATAATTTAATTCACTTGTGAAATCATTCCATGTCTTTTTTTGTTGAAAGATGACGCAAAAAATAAATCAATGTGGCAGTGTTATATGGAAATAGACGTTACTTCTGGAAATATATAGAATTTGGGGGTGGGGCGGGACTTTCTCCACCAGCGAAATACTGGTACTGACCTTTTGAAATTTGGATTAATTGCTTCCATATAATGTCCTCTTCACGTTGTACACTCTCCTTTTCCGGAAAAGTCACCACGAATTAAATTAAAAATGCCTAAATATGACATTGCAGCGCTGCTATTAGTTGCCGCCGGCGCTGCGAAATCAATGATAATCTCTTGAAATGTTGGTTTAATTCACTGTTGTAATATTTTCTTGCCGTTTTGGCTTCACTCCGTTACAAAACGTCCCATGAAATTAACAGATACAAAAATTTTATTCGAAATGCAGTACTACACTAAGGCTCACCATCTTGGAATCGATATAAGCAGTCAGAGATAATCGATTGCTTCCGTTGTAAACAAATGCACAGTTTGTCTCTGGTTTGCGACATGGCCTGCCGCAGAACGAATTACCAGTAAAATTTTTACTCTTGGTCCAGGCCGAATTTCAACCTAACCATGATCACTATGACAATACGAACCTATTTAGGTTGATATGATCCCTGTACCGATAATTTTTGTGCCATTTTTTCAGTGCTGCTAACATTTCTCGGTTGCGGAGCATCCCATATTTCGGCATTTTTAATTTAATTCGTGGTGACTTTTCCGGAAAAGGAGAGTGTACAACGTGAAGAGGATACTATAAGGAAGCAGTTAATCCAAATTTCAACAGGTCAGTAACAGTATTACGCTGGTGGAGAAAGTCTCACCCCACCCGAATTTGGTATAAAAAATATATTTATTTTGATTTTAAGTTTATTTTTGATAAAATATAAAAATTTTATTATTTATTTTTCCATTTCCGCATTCGCATCCGCGGATGACAAGCATTGAACATCCGCATCAACATTCGCAAAGATGACTTCCGTTACAACCCTACTACCCTCGTTCCTGGAACATATCCCATTTGCTATTCGTCAACGAATGTGTTTCCAACATGATGCAGCCTCACCTCACTTTGGACCGGGGGTACGTGAACACCTGGATGAGATATTCCCTGAAAACTTGATAAGCGGAGGAGGTCCCGTTCCGTAGACAGCACGTTCACTTGATCTCTTCTTGTGGTGCCATGTGAAAATCTTGTGTACGAGACGCCTGTCGAGATTGATGAGGATCTTCTGCCAAGAATTCTCGCTGACTGCGACACTGTTCAAGCGACACCGGGGATATGAGAAAGGGTACGACAGAACTTTGTGCGACGATGCCATGCCTGCATTGACTCTGGGGTCGCTATTTTATACAAGTGTTGTAAATCTAACATGAAACTTGTGCAGGTAAAAGTAATTCGTTATTGCTGTACCGCAGATTTGGGATTTTCGATCCCTCTGACATCAAGTTACGTGCGCCGTTAATGGTCCATCAACAGAGGAAATTATATGAGGGTATTGGGGAGTATTAAACGGGAATTCTGTACGTCATGATCAGGATTGAGAAGTTGGGATCCCTTAGTTTGAGCGCTGTGCGAAGCTAAGACGGAACTTGATTAGATTTTCGCTTATAAGTTTCTACTCGGTCGTTTCCGTACCAGTGTCCATACCCCAAATTGATACATATACCCTTCTCCCTCATCTCTGAAAGTTTGTAACATCATCACGGAATCGAACTGTATAACAAATGTGAACAATGAAATAAAGAATCTTGAAGACCAAATGATTATTAATGAATCGAATTCCCGAAAATAACGACGGTTGTATCTCCAGTACTATCCTTTTTTTTATTTTTTTTTTATTTTTTTTAATTTATTTATTTATTTTTGAGCTAAAATGTTTAAACAATATTGTAAGCGAATTTTTCCCGATGCCTACTAGTCCCATCATCCCCTTGCATGTTTTATTGATCCTTGTGCAATGTTCAGTGTCCCACTACACAATATCCCTCCTAATTTCTCTATCTACACGCTCACTAATCTTTGGTCCTTTAGACCAGTAAACGAGAGAGCTTTATTTTGTTTTCTGCCACTCAGTGAACCGTGCAAAATTTTCGCGAATCATATACGATGAAAAGCGAAGTTGGTGGTTTGCAGTAGGATAAAAGAATAACTGGCATATTCGCAGAAATTTTTTATTTGCTAACTAAAACAGGTGCATAGCAAAACATTTACAACGTCTTACGAGAAAATTAGAAATGATGTTTCCCAAACAGAAAAAAACTGAGAAGCTTCTTACTCTAGAAAACACGCATAGTTTATCAATATCTCTATGATATATGGTGCTGCTATCTAGCGGTATGCAATCACACCTTACCGACGCCAGCGAAGTCTAGCAGCTTGACTTTGAACTAACACATGCACGTGATCTTGATTGTTCATAATTTTTATATTTACGGGATAAATTTTGAAAAACTCTTCTATTAAATAATGATGTTATCAATCTTTAAAATTTAATTGATTTTTGTAAAATATTAGTAAAACTATTGCTTTTTATCTGTTTTATGCTTTTACCGTATTACATAAGACGTGTTTTTAGACGATGCGTGTTAGTTAATTTATTAGTCGAGAGTAGTAAATACCAGAAAAATAATGTTTTCATTCTACCCGTTAGTACAGTGTCTCGCAGCCGTTTATTAGTAGTTTTGTCTATATTAATTATCTTTGATGGTAAAGCGGGAAGGACCCGCACCTACCTCAAAGTTACCGGCCAATAAGCCTCTTGCCGTCTATAAGCAAAGTATTTGAGCGATTATTGCTCAAGAGGCTAAATGATTACATCGAACGGAACGAGATTATTCCCCATCACCAGCTCGGCTTTCGCCGCAATCACTCCACCACGCAACAGCTCATGAGGGTGGTTGAAGCAGCGACTAGGGCATTCAACGAAAAACAATACTGTGGCCTGGTGCTTCTGGATATCGCCAGAGCATTCGACTCTGTGTGGCATACAGGTCTGCTACTCAAATTATACGAACAAGGCTTCTCAGGCAGACTAGTAAAGCTCCTTATGTCATATCTCACTGGCCGCACATTTTGCGTTCGTGTAGGCGAGGCCACTTCAACTGTGAGGCGAATCCTTGCTGGGGTACCGCAGGGCTCTGTACTGGGACCAGTGCTTTATGCACTTTTCACCGCTGACGTGCCTACCGCTCCCAGAGTTCTTACTGCCACCTATGCCGATGACACGGCATACTGTACGGCAAGCAGAAGCTGTGCCCTAGCAACTAGGCGTCTGCAAGAAGTCCTTCGATCAACTGAGGACTGGGCGAAACGGTGGAGGATAACCATCAACGCCACAAAAACTCAAGCCATCATAATCAGTAAGAGACGCACTCAAAACCTTCCACCCCTTCGACTTCACAACGAGACGATCCCGTGGGAAAACGAAGTCAAGTACCTAGGAGTCACTCTAGACCGGCGACTGACTTGGCGATCCCATATTCAAGATATCAGGAGAAGGGCAAGTGCTAGATTACACGCTCTATACCCTGTGCTGAACAGGAATAGCCTTTTGAAGCCCGCCACGGGAGTAAACATCTATATCACCCTGGTAAGACCAATTATGGAATACGCTTGTCCCGTATGGGGCTATGCGGCTGCTTCGCACCTTCGGCGCCTTCAGGTGATACAGAACAGGGCACTAAAACGGGCCCTCCACTTACCGAGCAGATTCCCGACTGCAGTTCTGCACGAGACTACTAACATCCCGCTGCTGACGGATCGCTTCAGACCGCTGTCCGCGACGTTCTACGAGCGCGCCCAGAAGACCAGGAACCCGGAAGTCAACTCGCTCGGGCAATACGTTACAGGTATTGACCGTCATAAAAGACCACTCGCAATTCTAAACTAAGAACGCCAACGATAAGCCATACCAAAAGCAAAGTGTTGCTCCTTCTAGATTATGTTGAAGTAAATGTCGAAAGACAACACACTTCAAAATACTCTGCCTGTGATTATCTGGCAGTAAATGGCGTGGCTGTGTGGCTGTGTAAAATCGTTGATTGTACGTGGTTGATTAGTATCCTCTTAACTGACTATACATGGTTTGTTTTAGTCACTTTATCTGATTTCAATAATAATAATAATAATAAAGTGAGCGCGTCCATACCTTATGTTTATTGAGATTGTTGCAAATTAATATTAAATAATGCACTGTTGTTGTAGGCCATTTTCCGCAGTTGCTCAGTAAATTAAATGATAAAATTACGCCAATGTAACTGTATTTGTAGCTTTATTGCCGTACGTGTTTCGCCTCTCATCGAGGCATCATCAACGACGAATCTATTTTAAAATTTACATTGGGTTTACAAACTTATTTGATATAATTCTAAATTGATACATTTTCTTATTATTTACATTAGTGGATTTCAGGATAGTAATCACACATTTTTGCTTTCTCTCCAAAGCATGTTTCCATTACAGCCATTTGTCTTTACTGTTGTGTACAGGATATAAACATTGCGTCTTCTACAATTCGCTTGTTTTCGGTGGCCATGTTATTTTCTTACTGTCAAAGGTGGTGGTGCGCTGACGGCGCCAGTTTTGAAATTGCGTGGGAGATTTTATTTCTAATTTTATGTAAGTGTGTGAGTGCATGTATCTGTTAGGTTTATTTCTTTACTTTCAGGTTATTGTATGTTTACCAATTTGAACAGTGTTTGGTTTGTTAAGTTTATGTGGTCATTCAGTACCTGCTTGCCATGTTGTATTGCTTTTTGTATGTGGTAGTTTTCTTGTAGAATGAGGGTATTATGTCTGTAATTGTTGACTGTGAGTAATTGCATGTCTTTGTTAATGTCTGTTCGTAAGTGATCATTTTCAATTAGATGTTCAGCGAATGTTGAGTGGTTACTGTTCATAAGTGCCCTCATGTGTTCTTTGTATCTGGTTTTTAACTGTCTTCTTGTCTGTCCTATGTATATTGCATCACAATTGTGATATGTCAGTTGATATATACCAGAGTTTTGATAGTTTTCTCTGCCTAAGTGGATATTTAATTGTTTTTTTAACAGAGTTGTCTGTTCGTAGAGCAATGTTCATGCCTAGTTTTTAAAAAATGTTTGTGATTCTGTGGGTGTATTTGTTGGAATATGTCATTGAATACCATTTACTTTTATTTTCAGTTTTTTTTTTTGTGGTTTGTGAGTTGTTTTGAATTGTCTGTGTTGTGGGTGTTCTTGTTTGTTGGGTACTGGGTAGCTGAAGTTTGGTTGTGTTAGTTATTGTCTGTTCTTTCTCTTTCTTGTTTGTGATTTTTCTGTTTATTGTGTCAACTGTCTGTGATTTATATCCATTTTTTGTTGCAATTTCCTATATTGTGTTGAGTTCTGTTAGTAGTTTTTCATTGTTAGTGGTGTTCTGCTTAATCTGTTTAGCATGAACCGTATTGCAGCTTGTTTGTGGTTTTGTGGGTGGTTTGATGTGGAGTGTATTATTTGATCTGTTGCTGTAGGTTTCCTGTATAGCTGAAATGAGTGTGTGTTTGCATCTTTTGTTAATGTGAGATCTAAGAAATTCAGTTTTATTTGGTTTTCATTTTCTATTGTGAAGGTGATGTTTTTGTGTATATTGTTTATGCCTTGGTGCAGTTCAGTTATGCGAAATTCTGTTTCATTGATGAGGCATATTACATCATCAACAAATATTCACCAATAGATAATATTGTATCCGATCTGTGGTAACAGGTTTTTCCATATCTCATTTTCTATACAGAAAAATACAGGCGATAGCAGCGTCAACTGACGTGGAATGACTGCTAGTCAGACATACGCACGATGCATGTAGAATTAGTGAGCAAGCTATCCGTGTTTAGAATGGGGAATGCGCGTGATCTATCTGAGTTTGACCTAGGGCAGACTGTGTTGGCCCGAAGGGTCGGCACGAGCATTTCAGAAACTACACGACTTGTTGGATGTTCCAGGAAAGATGTTGTAAGTATTCTCATCAAGTGGAGAAAACCAAGGTGAAACCACGTCCAAACATTGAATGACTGGGCGCCCACCCCTCATTACAGATGTCGGACGTCGTATGCTGGGCAGACTGGTGAAACAGAACAACCGTAGAACTGTGGAGTAACTAACATCAGACTTAATGTTGGGCACAATACAAGTGTGTCTGGACACACCGTGCACCGAACACTCCCAGCGATGAGCCTCGCAGTCAACGACCCATTCACGTGCTAATGTTAGCACCACGACATCGGCAACTACGACTGAAATGGGCACTTGGCCACCGTCACTGACCGTCAGCGAAGTGGAAGAGCGTTTCATGACCCGATGAAACCCGATAACTTCTTCATCATGCTGATGGGAGGGTGCGAATCCGTCGTTTTCCCTGGCAATAGCTTCTGGACACCTGTACTGTGGTACGGAGACTAGCTGGCGGTGGCTCGATTATGCTCTGGGGATCATTCACGTGTCCATCCATGGGTCCAGTGGTACTCGTGCAAGGCACCGTGACGGCCAATAAGTACCGTTCACTGGTTGCAGACCAAGTACATCCAATCATGATGACCATGTTTCCAAACGGCAGTGACATTTTTCAGAAAAATAATGCGCCATGTCACAAGGATAGGAGTGTGATGGAGTGGTTCGAAGAAGGCAGTGGCGAGTTGCAATTGATATGCGGGCTCCCCTACTCGCCACATCTGAACCCGATCGCACACATCTGGAAGGTGATTGAAAGTGGCGTCTGAACTCATCACCCCCTCCCCGTAATTTACGGGAATTAGGTGACTTGTCTGTGCAGATGTGGTGTCAACTTCCTGCAGCGACCTACCAAGGCCTCATTGCTTCCATGTCAAGACGCGTCGCCGCTGTTATCCGTGCTAAAGGCTATTAGGTAGGTGGTCATAATGTTCTGGCTGATCAGTGTGTATAGAGCACGATTGAAAAAGAAGGCCCAAAATTTAAAAGTGTGTGTGTGTCTGCAACCTAACAACAAAAAACACAAATCTACAAACCATGGTGAAGTGGTTGTATTGCAGCCTGATTAGTTGGTGGCTAGGAGTGTTCTTCATCGCATTACAACAGTTTGAATTCAGGTCGCGTCGAGATATTAACCTAGCAACTGATAGCGTTCAACAACCCAAACCGTAAGACTGAACATTCTGCTAAGAGCGTGGAACGATACTGAATACCAGGTAGATATTGTCCTGGTTTCTCGTGGAGCAAAATGAACATTTTTTAGTTGATTGTATCTATAACATTTATGTGTTATTTTTTAAATGTTTTGTCAACCAATTTTTTTATCAATCTATTCAAAATAGTATATCATTTAATATTATTTCGCGCAACAGTTCGTTTGATATCGTGATTATATTAATGGAACTCCGTCTGCTGGTGGTTGAAGATGACGGTCTTCAATTTCGGTTGGTCTGATTCCAGCGTTTCAGGTCGCCTTTGTGTTTGCGGTGGCCCTTGCGTCGCGTGAGTAAACCATTCTTTTTTTTTTCTTTTTTGTCTTATGGCTTTACGCCTCGTCGACATCGAGGACATTAGAGGCGGGATAGGAAGGAATAACAATAAATTCGGCCATGTCTTTTTGAAGGAACCATCACGGAATTCGCCTGAAGTGACTTCAGAAAGCTGAGAAAAACCCAAATCTGGAAGGCTGGACGCTGATTCGAAACCACATCCCCTCGAATGCAAGGTCAGAACACTCCGTTGTGTGTAAACCGTCTTGAATTTGGTTTTACACAGTTTCGTGAAATCACTACAGGTGAATACCGGGATGGTTCCTTCAAACGACCATGGCCGAGATCCTCCCAGTTTTTTCTCCCAATCCTCTTCTTATATACATAACTCATCATTCCTCAATTACAGAATTTAACAGTTTGTGTAATACAACATTACATAAATAGACTAATTTAAAAAAGAAACCTGTCAAAACTGGCAGATTGTAAGAAGAACATTTGACTTAAAAATAATCTAGTTTCTTCTGTGTAAGCAATTTCTGTGGTATAGTCCGTTCACGCCGTATTGGTGGTGCAAGGCCATATTTCCCTTACCGCGCGCCTCATCTCATCACCCCCTCCAAGTTGACCGCTGACCTGGTTTACGTGACATCATCTGTATGCAATCGTGTCATCAGACTCTCTCTTCCTCCGTCCTGCGCACCTAGTGGTAAGAGCGAACGAAGCAGAGTGACCTTGGGGTGCCTACCGTTAATGAACAGACTATAACAGAGTTGCGTTAAGCCTTCACCGTTACCAATCGGTCTTCTCCCTTAGTACAGAAGCTCACTAAAAATCACTGTATTGCTAAAAGCTTCTGAATGAAGGTGTATTTAGCTAAAAATAAAATGCTAATGGCATTGCTGACCGTGAGACTCCGACGGGAAGTTAGGCTGTCGAGCAACACAGCTTCACTCTACCATGTAATCCGCCTGTTTCGTGGCTGGAACTGCATTTCAACATGGAATCCGAATTACTGGGTGTTTAACAGCTTACGTCATATTCACGAAATAGAATGGGATGATTATGTTAGCTGTCATTTTTGTTTTTTTTATTTATGGCTTTACGCCTCGTCTACGTCGAAGTGATTAGAGACGGGAGCAAGGAACAGAAGAGAATTTGGCCAAGGCCTTTTAAGGGAACAATCCTTGCATTCGCCAGGAGTGATTTCGGGAAACCATGGAAACCCGATTTTTGCATGGCCGAACGGGAACTCTCCGTCATCGGTGACAAAGCGACCATCTTAAGACTGAGCTGCTCCATTACTTGTCGATTTGGGTATTATTATAAAGTGTCACCCTTTTCAGAAATGATGTGACGTTTCAAGCAAAAGTTTATTACGTTTGAGCAGGACAAATATAGTAACATCAAAAGAAAATGTGAACAAATCGAAGAGTTAAACAAAATTTGGAAAGGAGACAATGTTATGTTTATACCTAAAAATTAAGCACTGAAGTTCAAAAGTATGATATGGAGGGAGAAGACTTCTATCGTTGGTAGGAAGCTGTGTACTAGAGGAAACAAAATAAACCGGCCAATCAAGTCGAACGTCGCACAATTAAGATTCAGTTCTCTAAAGACTTCCACGGAATATAGATATGGTAGAACAGTATTTTTTTAAATAGCATTCGTTCTTTTAACCATTTAGCCGACTGTATGTTTCTTTTTATTTTATTAGACTATTCCAGTGTTACCTATTTATTTACCTCTTAATTGCCGTTACTGCGAGCCAATAATGTTAAATAATAAATTACGATGATTATTAGAAGCAAATATATAGTTCGTAAAGGTAATGAGTTAGATGTCACTCACATTGCGGAAATCCCCAGGAAGGACACAATACTTAATTCAAATCACGCACGCCCTGAGCCAGGCGTGAACCTGCGACCTCAGGAACTCGAAGCCATCTCACTAGCCCCAGTCAGATATCGGTTGGCTGGCACAAAAATTAATTATTCACTTATTTTTAAATTATGTAGTCGACTCCGTTCAACGGCTATCCATCATCGAGTCTCCTTGGCGTATTGTAATATTTCGGTTCCAATCAAATTTACTATCAGTATGAAATTCTCTCTGAATTTACAGTAGTTTTATTAACATATGACAAGGAATTGTTACTCCCACATGTTATTCACGGAGGTAGAGCTCCACAATTCCATCTCCGACCTGCGGTGCTAAACGTGGATGTGATGTCTTCAGCCCCACGCTCTTGCCGTTGCCTTTCCCGCGAAGTTTCTTTCATCGTACTCATTCTACAATAGGCTGAATGATTCTGGGGATCCGTTTATGATGTTCTACTTCGACGAAAATCTTCGGCTTCATCGGAGATTGAAACTTAGTCGTCCAGGACTCTACTGGCTGAAACAGTAGCATAATAGTTAATTCTTCTTATTTTAAATAATACCTTTTCGACTTCTGTTTAAAACTTTTAATAAAATGTTTTATAATTATATAAATAATAAAATATGAATATTGATGGGGCTGCGTCATCACACTGCCTCGGGGAAGTACCATCAGACAAATTTCGAGTTCTGGTCCCAGCGTACCGACCGTCTTAATTTTCTGCTTCTGTCATTACACATTGTTGACGTCGAGGTAATTAGAGGCGGGAAAGGGCTGGGTGCAAGAAATGGAATTCGGCCATGACCTTTTTGAAGGAACCATCCCGCCAATCGCCTGGAGTGATTTGGGGAATCCATGGAAAACCCAAATCTGAATGGCCGGACGGGGATTCGAACCCGTATCCTCCCGAATCCCGTTTCTCATGAGTCACTCTAAGTTGCCTGAATAATCTGGCAGCTGTTGTTTATGTGGGTACTAGAGCCGTTAAAGGGGGAAAAAGTCTCATGTGGTGAAAGTGTTCTTATCTGATGCGAATTCCACATCTTCAAAACTCCCAGTTTTCTTATTTGTTAATTTGAACAATTAATTTTTTTTTCATTTGTCATAGTCTCATAAAATGGCGTTTGCTGCAGAAAGCTTTCGACTTTTCTAAGAAAATACCTATGTATGACGACAAACAAACATAAATTTAGTTAAAGCACCTATTTTTCAAAGATCGTACTAATGTCTGAGACGTTATTTCAACAAATTGCAAATAAAGCTTAGTGGAGAAAACGTCTTTAAATTAAGTTTGTTTATTGTGAGAACAGCTTGGAGAATAATTGATACCATTTATCTAACGATAAAACAGTGAAAATATATCTACATCATTTTTGTCGCACACAGTATTTTTAACTTTGCTAAGTCGTTGATATGCTGCATTCATCTTGTACAGAAAGTGAAAGCAGAGTTAATTGGTCGAAGTCAAATAATTCTTCATGAGTCCCCCAATAAGACTTTTAATTGTTAGTTGTATTAAAATAAAGAGATGAAAGCAATAGCTGATTAAACAAATTGTATTTTTTATTTAATAAATTTTATATCAATAATTTTATGGCTGCTTAACACGGGCGAACGTTCCCCTCTGTTATCTCCATTGACTGCTTCAGAGTCAGTGGCCTACAAATAAATTGAAACATAGCACTAATCAAGTATTTAAGGACATCGTTGTGACCTGAATATTCGAATTAATGGTCTTCCAAAATTAAAACGAGCAACCGAGTTTCTTACGTATGATTCAGTTTTGAGAAGTACACATTATGTAACCAATCACCGTCGTAGGTATTAAAGTCTAATCCTACTATATTAATTATGCATCTTTGAGCATTGCTGTCATCTTATTAATTAAGTATTGATAAAATACGCCAAAAATTTCAGACAAATCATTGGTTTGGCAAATGTGTTTTATTGCAGGCACAATATACACTCAGTTAATGAGACAGCAGTCACATGTCGACCAGTCTTTCTCAAATTCTCCTTTATACCCGCTGATTCTAATATGATCACCAATTTTTAAGTTTTCAAGTGTAGTCTTAAAACGAATGTATAGTCTTAAAACTCATTATTCACTACCAGTAGGTGGATGCAGCATTCAGCTTGTTGGAGGTTATTGACTAATAGCTTAAAGTCTGTTCCAAATGATAGACTATCACCTTGCACGGAGCAGTATCGAGGTTTCTATGATAACTAGCAACAAGGTAAGAACCAAATTCCAATGCTATTGAGATCAGCCTTGGTATGTAGATCAATCTTCTGACACAGACATAAGCACGAGAAGAATTTATTATATAAACATATATGGACATATGTTCATCTTACGCTAATATTTCACAACACACATTCCTTACTTATTTCCCAGCTCGGATTCAGGCACTATCCACTTAAATTTGGCAATATTTAATACGTTAACAGAAAGAAGGTTACCAATTGTGAAGGCTTCTTCCATTTCTAGGCCACTGACCAAGTTAGTCTGAACTATTCCGAAAGATATTTTATTCCTCAGCAAGGATTAGTCATCTCAGAATGGTAACGTGACACCGTTAACCCCCTTCCTTATTCTGTTCTCCAGCCTGAATACAATCCTACAGTAGAACTATAGGACCGTAGGTATTATCTGACCATTTCTGAAACCTTCTCAGCTGTTCAACTCCTATCACCGTCACAGCACTATGGTGAGATCAAAGTGATAGAATCACTGACAGCTGAATATCAAAAGCCACGTACTCACTAGCGAGTTGTAATTGTAACCGTAGTACTTTACTGTTACCAAGCTGTAGATAAACAGAAACAGGATACGGAACTACGGTCTTTCTTTGATTTTATACAGGAAAAATTGAAAAACTATACCAAGGAAATAAAAAATGCAATTCAAAATTAAATATTTCAAATAATTATGCGTGCTGATCAAGGACATTATAACTCCTTACAAAAGTATGGTTATTACTCCACTACACAAGCTCCACAACCCTTCAGCTTCTTCCTCCACTATAAATCCAGATAAAGCTTGCCCTTCCACTTTTTCCCCAAATCAAAACCAACAAACTCCTCTGCACAACCCGCCATACTCCCCGTACAGCAACAATAGCGAGTATTCATCAGGTATGAGTTTAGAAAATTGTGTATGAAAATTATGTATGATTTTTTTAAAATAAATTAAGTAAATATTTTATTATTATAGAATAAAGGATTACCTTGATGTATTCTTTGAAAGCTTCTATCAGCGCCTTCTTGGACAATTGAGCTTATGGCTTGTTTCGAAATGCGTAAAAGATATTGTAAACTTGTAAAAGAATCACCAGTAGCTAAGTATCTCAGCGTCACAGCTAATCTGTCTTGAAACGACACTGCTTCTCGGAACGAAGTGTTTCTTCGTTCTATCTTGGGCCCAATTATGTTCATTAGATATTCAAAATCAGTTGAAGAAATTCTCGTGAAATTTTTGTAATGACCACTGATTTGTTGATTTCTTAAAAGAAGAATTAGATCACTTCTTTTTTGATACATTCCATGCATACGCCATCTTCGTGGTCGTTTATAATCATCCAGTAAATCATATACAACTAAGTATGCTGCACAAGCGAGAGACACTTCGTCCGACATCGCGGAGCTCCAAATGAACACTGCGGATAGAGTCGGCTTGTCGTTACGGTAACTGTGAACCTCGTTACTGTATCTGTTCGCTTACAGTTACAGCTTGCTAGTGAGTACGCTCAGTGAGGTGTTCGCTTCACGCGTCCACACTAGAACGTGGTTACTGTATCTTTACAGTTTTTATTTTTTTTATTTTTATTTATTGGCTTTTGGTTTCCTAACCATACAGCCAACATATGTATACATTTTTACATTGTGGATTTGCGGATATAGTACTAATACTAGGCAGGGTTAAAGTTGTGACACAACATATACAATTACATTATAAAAGTTTCATATTTTTCGGATATAGCACTAATACTAAACAGACTTAAATTTACAGTATAGCACATACGAATACATGCTTTCAATACCTGTTCCATAAATTTGCATATAAATATACATTTGTAAACATTAATTACACCAACCAATTTCTTGTCCCATATTAAAATTAATAAAAGAAAGAACAATATACAGCATAATCTCAGAGACATATCTATATTGTGATTCCCATCGTTATAAAAAATTCATATATTATTTTATACGTTCTGACGTCCTCAGTGGCCAGAAGTGTGGTGACTCTGGTTGGGCCCACGTAACCCAGGTCGCGTAGTTTCTTGAGGAGCTTCTCTGTTGCTGCTCTTCTCATCGGGCATCCTAATAACAGATGGTTGGTGTCCTCCACCTCTCCACACTCACAGTAAGGCGTCTCTTGGGCTCCGATGTGGTGTAAGTGTTTCTTGAAGGCTCCATGGTTGGCTTTCAGGCGCATAATTGTTATAAAATTTCTGGTTACCCTCCATTTTTTATACCAGTGTGTTTTTAGGTATATGCGGGTGGATTTCCCTGTAATGACTACCTTTGTACTCTGCTGTACGTGCCCACTCATCTTCCCATCTAGATCTCAGTGCTTCTTTGAATTTCTTCAAGTGGTCCGACGCAGGTATCTTGTGCTGGCATCTTACTCCGTCCGTGATAGCCTTCTTGGCTAGGTTGTCTGCCATTACGTTGCCTCGCATACCACAGTGGCCTTTCACCCATACTATTGTTACTTCTTTCTTCCTGCTTTGTAGCTTATCTACTTCCTCCATTATATCATAAACTAGTTGGTTGTTGTGGCGCTGGGCGATGTGGTCCTTCAGTATCATTACTGCTGATCGAGAGTCCGTTAATATAATAACCTTTTCTTCCCTACTTCCTCCCGCATATTTTAAGGCTTCCAGGATTGCTGTAAGTTCAGCTGTTATTACGGATGCTTTGGTGCTGGACTTGTAGCAACCGGAATCTCCTGTTTTGGGGTCTATGAAGGCGCAGCCTGTCCCCATTCGTTCTTCGCTCCGTCCGTGTATATGGCTTTCGTTGGCGACGTTCTTGCAGAAACTCCTGTACTTGTACGATGTGATCAATGGCATTTTTATACTGGCATGAATAGTCTTTTATTTCAGCTACTACGAGCGAAAGCTTGTATCTGTTTTCATAGAGGGGTGGTTTTCCTGACACCCGTATCTCCTTTTTGTACGTCTTGACTTTGGAGTATTCCATTGCCAGAGGAGGTGCCTGTTCTTTTTCCAATCCTTTTCTGCGTGATAGGGCTACAGCAATTTTTCCTAATGTTTTCCATAATTGATGTATGGTTGTACTGTGTTGCTTGAGCATAAATTTGCTGCTAGGTAGCGTCTTCGCAAATCTAATGGGCTTCCAATGTCTCCACCAACAGAACGTTTTGTTGGTGTCGTCTTATCGCTCCTATGCATACCTCAAGGCTTTGTATTGTACCCTATCCAGTTTAATTAGATTATTTCTACTCGCCGATCCATAGCAGATACATCCGTAGTCCAGATGAGAGCGTACCAAGGCTCGGTACATGTTCAGTGTAACAGTAGGATCTGACCCCAAGACGTACCACAGACTGCTCTTATGACGTTTATAGCTGCTTCACATTTATTCACTATATGTTTTATTTGCTCCCGCCATGCCAACTTACTGTCTATGGTCATGCCCAGGTATTTAACCACCGTTCTTATTGGGACTTTGTAGGGTCCTAGCGTCACTTCGGTCCCGTAGGCTGTCTGTGCCTCGTGTATACTGACACTACTGTTTTTTGTACTGATATTTTGGCCATTGTTTATTAGCTAGTGCTGAAGTTTCATATAGTTTGGTTAAGTTCTGCGATGTAGTTGTTCAGTATCGATCTACCACGTACAAGCACAGGTCGTCCGCGTACTGGAGTAGCCGGATATGTTGTGGCATCAGCTCATGTAGGTCTATGGTGTAAATGTTGAATAATAGCGGGGAGAGGATTGATCCTGTGGTAGTCCATGACTATGCCTTCCCTCCGTTGTTAATGATTATCGTCTGTTGATAGTAGACATTGCAATCTTTGTGTGAAGGTTGCAGGTATTCCCCTCTTTATCATTTTTCTTAGCAATACTGCTATTGATACATTATCATATGCGCTGGTCAAGTCCGTAAACAACGCAAGGAGATATTCATGTTTCCAAAGCATATCTGGATGTCCGTTGTCAGGTTTACTAGGACTTCTGTGGTTCCCATTCTCTCCTGAAGCCAAGCTGTGTGGTTGGCAGCCAGTTATTGGGTCCACCCACCATTCCAATCTGTGCTTGATCATCCTTTCAAGTACCTTGTATATGCAAGAGAGAGGGTGATCGGTCGATATGATGTCTGTTATCTTTTTTCCCCGCTTCTTCACTGGTACTATTCTTGCCGTCTTCATTGTTGGAGTCGATTCGTCCTCCATACCTTGTTCAGTATATTCGCAATCGCTTTTTTCCTGCGCGCGGTAGCCTCCTAATCATACTATATGGATTGTTTTCTGTTGCGGTACCTTTGCAAACAACAATGCTTTTTCAAGTTCTGTACGCTAAATGGATGCAGCAGTTT